>CAUYUJ010009002.1:744304-1044304 GCA_963575745.1 Prorocentrum cordatum | reverse complement strand
ATTTCCCTGCCACGGCCTTCATAATACCAGTCAAACAGATGGTTTCATCATTCAATTCTCGAATTTATCATGGAAGATTTATGTGCGTTATACAATGACATGCTTACGAACACTCAACATGTGTTGTTGTGTCTCCTTTATTTGTGTATCGAGCGCGTGTATTGTATTTGCAGAAGAAGCAGAGTTTCTACGGCCTGTTGTGATACTTGTTAGAACAACCAAGACGTTTGACACAAAACCAAGACATCTAACAAAAAACCAAGACATCTGACAAAAACCAAGACATCGCACAATCTGGAACAAAAACCAAGACAATCCACAAAAACCAAGACATTTCGCAGCTATGAAAAAACCAATACCTTCGGATGTCTGGGGTATCGGGCCGTCGGAATGCCAAGAAGAAGCACATGCCAAAATCTGTCAAAACCCAAGGGAAATCAGCGAGGTTGGCCTCTTCGGGCCCTCCTGGAGGACCTCTTGGAGGCATCTTGGGCCGTCTTGGGCCAGGCCCGTCTGACACCGTCGGAAGCCGTTTGGGGGGCCTCTCTGGGCCGACTGGGGTCACTCTTGGGGTGTTCCAGGGCCGTCTTAGAGGCCATCTTGGGCGTCTTGGAGGCCTCTTGGGTCGTCTTTGTGCCCTCTTGGGGCCGTCTTGGGGGCCTCTTGGCCAGTCCCGAGGCCATCTTGGACGCCTCTTCGGCGCTGTGGGGGCGATCTTGGGGGCCTCTTGGGCCGTCTTAGGTCGTCGGAAAGCCGAAAAGGAACAAATGCGAAATACATGTTAAAAACCTAAGGGAAACCAATGGTTTTGGCCTCTTCGGGCCCTCCTGGACGACCTCTCGGAGGCCTCTTGGGCCGTCTCGGAGGCCACTTGGGCACCTCTTGGGCCGTCTTGGAAGTTTCCTGGGCGGACTTGGAGGCGTCTCCTCCTCTCTTGGGCGGACTTGGAGGCCATCTTGGACCATCTTGGGCCAACGCGGCCATCTTGGAGGCAATCTTGAGCCGTCTTGGAGAATTGTTCGCGGACGTTGAGGTCGTTTCCGGTCCTGGAAGAGCATCCCGGGACCCCGGCGGGACGGGCCGAAGCCCGTGTTTGGAAAAAGAACCAAACCCAAAACCGAAATCGTTTAGCACGCCAGGCACCCCTGCGATGACACGACAGGGGGCGGCGGATCTAAGACGCCTACGGCGAATCACCGCCGCCCCCTGCCTTTGTGGAAGCGCCTATGTGGCCGACCGTTGAGGCCAGACCTGCCAAGCCATCGGACCATGTGTTCCCCGAATCGATTTGGGAAGCCTTCGGGGAACACGTGGGCATCTTGAAGGTCATCTTGGCCGTCTTGGAGGCCTCTTGGGCGATCTTTCGGCGATCTTTGGGGGCTCTTGGGCCGTCTCGGGCCGTTTTTGGCTTCTTCTGGCCTTCCTGGAGGCCCTCTTGGGGGCCTCTTGGGCCCTTTTGGGCCACCTTCGAGCCAACTTCGGCCATCTTGGTGGGTTGCTGGCACGTCTGACGCCGTCGGGAGCTGTCTTGGGGGGCCTTTCTGGGCCCACGGGGGACCTTCTTGGGGCGCTTCGGGGCCGTCTTGGAGGCCATCTTGGGCGTCTTGGAGGCCGTCTTGGGCGTGTTGGAGGCCTCTTGGGCCGTCTTGGGGCCCTCTTGGGGCCATCTGGGAGGCCACTTGGGCCGTCATGGGGCCCTCTCGGGGGCCTCTTTTGCGATCTTGGGGGCCTCTTGGGCCGTCTTGGGCCGTCGGAATTCCGAGAAGAAACGCATTCCAAACTCTTTCCAAAACCAAAGGACAATCAATGATTTTGGCCTCTTCGGGCCTCTTGGGGGACCTCTTGGAGGCCTCTTGGGCCGTCTGGGAGGCTTCTGGGGGGCCTCTTGGGCCGTCTTGGATTCTCTTGGGCCGTCGTGAAGGCCGTCTTGGACCATCTTGGGCGGACTTGGAGGCCATCTTGGACCATCTTGGAGGCCATCCTGGGCCACCTTGGCCACCAAGCCATCGGACCATGTGTTCCCCGAATCGATTTGGAAAGCCTTCGGGGAACACGTGGGCGTTTTGAAGGTCATCTTGGCCGTCTTGGAGGCCTCTGGGGCGATCTTTCGGCGAGCTCTGGGGGCTCTTGGGCCGCCACGGGCCGTCGGGAGGCCGAAAAGAAGGAAATGTCAAAATCAGTCAAAAACCTGAGGAGCATCAATGCTTGTGGCCTCGTCTGGCCTTCCTGGAGACCCTCTTGGGGGCCTCTTGGGCCCTTTTGGGCCACCTTCGAGCCAACTTCGGCCATCTTGGTGGGTTCCTGGCACGTCTGACGCCGTCGGGAGCCGTCTTGGGGGCCTTTCTGGGCCCACGGGTCTCGTAGAAATCAGGTTTTTGTCTAGAACGCTAACAGAAGTTGGCATGTGGATTTCTGTACTCATAGTCAGTGCTCGAGCTTTCTGTGCGCGGTTTCCATATCGAACTGTCTGTTTGACTTGGCTCGTGACCGAGCCCCAGGCATCCTGCCCCCGAGGAAAGATACACTCTTCCTATTCTACACAGTGGAAGTTGATTACTGATATCATCTTATTATCTCAGCGACTTCTCTTCGAGTTAACCTCGACGAGGCGATAAATCGTTGGTAGTGCGGAGCTTGGTTGAATTGTTTATCTGGACTCAACGCTCTCAATATGGCATCATCGAGCACTGGCCAAGGCGTCGAGATCCAGAGGATTCCGACGTGGGATGGCAAAGCGGAGACCCTGGACGAATACCAAGCGGAGGTGGAGCTGCTCACCCTGGCGACCAAGGAGGACGACAGGAAGCTGCTGGGACCCCGGCTGGTGCAGGCTCTCCCGAAGAACACCGCGCACAGGAAGCTGGCCCTGCGTCTGCCGCGGACGGAGGACACACCAGACACGATCGTGGGAGAAAAAGGCCCGGAGAACCTATTGAAGGCCTTCCAGAAGAGTTTGGGGAAGCAAGCATCAAGCGATGTAGTGGACAAAGTGTTCGCATACTATTACGATCGGAAAACGTCAGGCCCGAGAATAAGAAAGCTTGGGCAGACAATCGGCCTCTACGCGGAGCAGGAAGAAGATGCCTACCAGGAGATGGAGAAGAGCGTCCGGGCTATATGTCCGGACATCGACGCGATCGACCTGATCCCCGACGAGCTGCGCGGGATCATCTTCCTCGTGAATGCGGGCCTCGACCCGAGCGAGCGAGCCACTGTGGTGGCGGGCCTCAGCGACTGGTCCATCGAATCGGTGATCGACAAGCTGAAAAATGTATGGTCGGACAAGGACCTGGCCGCGAGGGACAACATAGTGGCGAGGCGCAGGGACCTGAGGATCCAGAGCACCCGTGACAATCGTCGCGATCGTTCGAAGATCCACTACCAGGAGGACGAGGACGATCTCGACGAGGTCTACTTCGAGGGTAGTAACGAGCCCGACGAGGAGGACGTCAATTACGAGGAGGAGGCCGCCGCCGAAGAGCAGATCGAGGAGCTGGAAGCATACGCGGAGGACGCAGAGGTGCATGCGCAGGACGCCCACCGTGCCTTCACGGAGGCGAAGAAGATGCTGGCGGAGGCGGCCAAGAACAGGAGCGGCTACTTCCCGGTGGTCGGGATCGGGCAGCTCCCGGAGAAGCAGCAGCGCGACGCGCAGAAGGCGACGGCGAAGGCGGCCCTGCGGCCCACCAAGCCCCCAGGCCCACAGGGAGGGGAGCGCCGTGCTCCTCCACCACCACAACCAGGGAGCCGCCGTCCGACCGGCAAGGGCAAGGGCCGTGGGATCAAGTGCCTAATATGCCAGGGCCCGCACCGCGCCGTGGACTGCCCGAAGCGGCTAAGCACCGGAGTCGACGGCAACAACATGCAGATGGCCACCGGGCAGGTCGGTTTCGTGGACGTCGAGACCGACGAGACGAACTACAGCAACGAGGGCATCCCGTCGGAGGATGGCCAGGCGGGCTGGGTACACGAGGAGATGGTCGGCTACGCGATCATTGACACCGGGGCCTCCAAGAGCATGATCGGCCTGGACCTCGCCATGGCGATTCAGGACACGATCTTGGAGGAGACGGGCAGCGACCAGGTCACGATGGACTACAGCAAGACGACGAAGTTCACCTACGCGGGCGGCGAAAAGGGCCAGTCCATCGGGAAGTTCGGGTTCGAGCACCCGGTGGCGCTCGTGGAGGACGATAATAAGCTGTGGTTCGACCTTGTGGAAACCAAGTCCCCGATGCTGCTCGGCCTCGACTACCTCGAGAAGTCTGGTGCTGACCTGGTCAAGGACAGGTTGGCGCTCGTCTACCCCGACGGCCATGAGGAGCCAGTGGTGAAGCTGTCCAGCTCCCACTACGCACTGCCCGTCCTTCGAGGGTGCCCAGCCGGAGGCCGAGACAACGCCGAAGGATTGGGAAAAGAGAGAAGTTGTCAAGTTTATTCTCCCATCGATCATCGATCGCCCCGAGTCTCCTGGAAAGACCAGAGTCAGGATAACATGAAGATCACGCTCATTAATTCAAAAACCACTGCAATTCTCCAACACAAAGAAGCAAACAGCGTGCAGAAAACGAAAAGCCTCAGTATGGGGACCTCCAGGGAGCCCAAGGTGAGGACCCAGGCCCCACATGCACGAGACACTGCACTTCATGAAGTACGGCTACCACACTTACGAGACAGGCCATGTCATGGAGTACGGCTACCACATGTACGAGATAGGTCATGTCACGCAGTACGGCTACCACAGGCACGAGTTAGGGCATGTCAACATGTACGGTTACAGCAGGCACGAGATAGATCATGTCATAGAGTTCGGCCACAGCATGCACCAGACAGGCGATTTCACGCACACGTATTTGCAGCACGCCATGAGAACACGGAGCAGCACGTGCCAGACATATGTCCACCGCCTCCGAAGCCATTTTCGCCAAGCAGCTGCTCCGGAAGGAGCTTTCGTGATTTCAGCAAGGAAGATATTCATGTGCAGTCCGCAGGGGCCATGGGTATCATCAGAGGTCGAGATCTCGGACGAAGAGTTCGAGTGGGACATGGTGGGACCGCCCAACGTAGAGGAGGGCTCTCCTTCCTCAGTGCCGCCCTCGCAGTCGGCTGCGCCTGCGACGGAGGCAGGCCCGATCCAGTTCTACGAGGACCTGAGGGGGCAGGCGCTGGAGCTGTTCGCCGTGACCGACCCGGACACGAAGGAGGAACTGAGGGATCAGGCAGCCAGACAGGCGGCCAAGGACGGCCTGCTCGCGGAGACGGCTCGTCGAGCAAGGGCAGGAACTCTACCCGCGTCCTGGAAGTACCTCCTCGCCGAGGCGGAGACCGCCTGGGCCAGGGATCAGGGTCGCAGCCTGCAGGTGGACGCCGAGGTCAGGGAGCTGCCGACGGTACCGAGAACCAAGCCGCGAGGATCAGGACAGTCGGATCCGAAGCCCTCGGTGGGCCATCCAGTGGGACCCCCAGAGAGCAAGGGGACACCCGCTCCTCGTCCAGAGCCAACGACTCCTCTCATCAAGAAGCTCCCCTCGGGCAAGAATCGGAACACCAAGACGTCAGCCAGCCAGCCGGAGGACCCAGACCAACCGTCGAAGACCATGGAGCAGGCTGGACGCAATCGGTGGCAGCGGCTCGTGTTGAGGATCCAGTCCCGCAAGCGATGGTCCCAACAGGCTCAGTTGCTGAAGTGCGCAAAGAACGGGTGCCCCAAGAAGTTCACGGAGGCGAAGGGCTTTGGAGCCCACATCGGAAGGTGGAGCTGGCGGGAGATAAGCTACGAGTGGTAGGACAGCTACCTCAGCGAGTGACACACAAGGTGCTGCAGGCGGCCGCGAAGCTCGACCATCAAGGGATCCACAAGTTGTCTGCCATGGCCCGAGAAGGCCGAACCGACCTGCTGGAGATCTGTGTTCCACCGGACAGCTCGCTGGGCAGCCAGGTGGAGAAGATGGGAGGAGTGGTCACGAGGATGGGCTTGTTCAACCTCTTCGACTTCTCCAAGAAGGCATCGGTGCTCAAGGCGAAAGAACTCATCAGCAAGGAGAGACCCCGCTGGGCCCATGCCTCCCCTCCGTGCTCACCGTTCTCAGCACTGCAAAACGGAAGGCCCAACACCATCGAGTCCCAGGAGAAGCTGATGAAGGTAAGGAAGTGGGGTCGCAGAGTCATGAGGAACGTCCTGGAGGTGCTGATCTACGCTTGGCGGGAGCTCGGCACCGAGATTTCAGTGGAGCATCCCCTCACCGCGAGCTCCTGGAGAAGTATCTCGGAGCTGTTCGACGTGTGGCAGCAGCTGTACGAGACTATCAGCGATGGATGCGGCTGGGGTATGAGGAGCGACGTGACCGGAGAGCTGGTTCGCAAGGGCTGGAGGATTATCACCACCAACCAGAAGCTCGCCGACCGACTTCGGAGGAGGTGCACGCGTGACCACGAGCACACCGTGATCGAGACTGGCCTCACTGACGTCGGGAAGACAGTCAGATATCCGATAGCGATGTGTCGAAAGTGGGCTGCGACCATCATGGAGGAAGATGCCCTGGACTACTTCGAGGTGCAGAGAGCATTCGCGACCGACGAGGAGGAGCTGAACCAGACGACAGCTAATGAGGACGATCTCACGAAGATAGATCCGAAGGTGATCGGCCTGGTCAAGAAGGAGCTCATGAGCATCCACGTCAACATGAACCACATGGGCCTCAATGCCATGCGCGCCTACCTCACTCGAAAGGGAGCTCAGCCCTGGGTTATCACACTGGCCGGCAAGCTGAAATGCAGCATCTGCGAGGCAACGGCTCGTCGGGAGCCGATGCCCGTGGCAGCCGGTCGCGAGGCGGAACCCTTGGACGTGCTCCAGATGGACGGCTTCGACTGGATCCACCCCGTCACCGAGACCAGAGCTCGAGGTACGATGATGGTCGACGAGGGCTCAGCTAAGGCCGTGCCAGTGATCCACACCACCGTGCCGGACAAGGGGAACACGGGCGAGACATCGTCGGTGACGGTGTGGGATACCTTCGTGAATTGCTGGGCTCGGTACTTCGGTCGTCCTCTTCAAATAAGGACTGATCCAGCCGGAGCCTACAGAGCCAAGAAGCTCAACGAGACGGCCTCAGAGCATGGGATTCACTGGGAGGTCGGACCCGCCGAGGCACACTGGAAGCACGGGCGCGTGGAGGTGACCATTAACTTGCTCAAGGTGGCAGCCGCGAGGATGGCCATCATGGACCCGGAGTGCCCGATTCAAGAGCTGTTCAGCTGGGCGGCGGCCGCCCACGCGGAGATGTTCCGGGTATCCGGAGCCTCACCTGATCAGGTGATTTTCGGCAGGCAGCTGCGTCCCCTCGACTCCCAGTTGACGGGCGCAGTTGTGCAGCTCCAAGCTGAGGCGGAAAGAGGCACCAGCGCGGAGCTGATGATGAAGAGGCGCATGCAGGCCCGGAAAGCTTTCGCCGAGGCTCTCGCAGATCGACAAGCTCGACTGGCTGCGCTTTCCAAGACGAGGAAGTTCAGGACGTGGGAGACGGGCGAGCTCGTATTCTACTGGGTGGAGCCTGGCAGCAGGAAGGATAAGCTGAAAAAGTCCAAGGGCGAGTTCATCGGACCTGCCCTCGTGGTTAACCAGTTCTTCCGTCACGAGAAGGGCGAGGCGACCCCCCGCAACCTGGTGCTGGTGTACCACCACAATCAGTTGATCCTGACCACGCCCCAGCAGCTTCGTCCCGCGTCGGAGCACGAGAAGGCATTACATGAGATCCTTCAGAAAGCGAAGCCCATTGAGAGACAGCCCCTTACGGAGGCCATGGACATCGGCGCGAGGTGCTGGGACTTAAGCCATCAGAGACCGCCCGAGGGAGTAGATCATGATCGTGCTGAGCGTCAGGTCTCAGCTGACGAGCCTGAAGGAGATCCCGAGCCAGAGAGAGCCGACGAGGATGCGGTGCCCGAAGATCCAGCAGAGGATGAGGCCATGCCCGGGGTCGATGAGATCTCGAGCGAGGACTTCGAAGGGCCTGAAGGAGATCAGCAGCCCCCCGGGGAGGAGGACAGGAGCGCTGAAGAGGCACTGCGCCGCATCGTGGAGGCCCCCGACTCAGAGCCCGAGCAAGAGGAGACTCCAGAATCTCGAGCATCATCATCGACACCACCTCCGGCAGCAGCACCAGCACCCGCAAGGCCGGCGTCCACCGAGTATCAAGTGGGAAAGAACCCTCTCCTGGATGACATACCAATATCAATCCAGCGCAGCGTGGCGAGCAGGACAGCACCGACTACGCCATCAGAGGCACCCCCCGAGAAGAAGGCAAGGACGGCTGAGGAGCTCGGGGTGGCGGAGATCTTCTTCAATATGACGGAGGACAGAGACATCTACCTGGCCGAGTTCATCATGGAGGGTGACGCGCTGGCTTTGTTCAGCGAGAAGCCGAAGCAGACGCTGAAGAAAGCAGTCAAGAAGGGCCAGGTCGAGATCAACTTGCGGAAAGCGACCCCAGAGGTGAAGGCCTTGGTGGGCAACGCCAAGCTCGTGGAGGTGAACAACTGGATGCACAACGAGGTGTGCCAGGCGGCTCTCCGGAAAGCCGGGGTGAAACCTATGAAGATGAGGTGGCACCTGATCATGAAGGACGACGGCAAGGTAAAAGCGAGGCTGATCCTGCTGGGGTTCCAGGACCCGCGTCTGGCCACGATCGACAAGTCGAGCCCCACCGTCTCGTCTCGGGGCCGGAACTTGGCGCTGCAGATGATGGCCAATATGTGACTCAAGCTCTACAAGGGCGACGTCAAGGCAGCTTTCCTGCAAGGAGATCCAACTCAAGCCAAGCACGACCTGCTGGTGGAGCCGGTACCTGAGCTCCGCGAGGCCATGCAGTTGTCAGATGACGAGTGCGCAAAGATGCTGAAGGCGGCCTACGGACTCGTGAATGCCCCGAAGGAGTGGTATCACAAGGTGGACAGTGACCTGAGGAAGCTGGAATATGTGGCGATGACCCTGGAGCCCTGCCTGTGGATCAAGTACGACAGCAACGGGCAGGTTGAGACGGCCATCTTCGTACACGTGGACGACTTCGTGATGGGCATACCGAGCTCACCCACAGGTTACAAGAACTTGTGCCAGGTGCAGGAGCTGTACAGTTGGGGATCCTGGGAGACCGGATTCATCACGCAGTGCGGCTCGGAGTACGTGCAGCTGGCAGACTACACCATCCTTCAGAGCCTGGCCAAGGCCGTGAAGAAGGTTGAGTACATCGAGCTGAACAAAGAAGAATCGAAGCTGAGGGATGAGGTACCGCTGTCCGACCGTCTCAAGTCCAAGTGCCGAGCCGCTCTGGGGAGTACCATGTTCCTGGCGTCTCAGGGAATGACATGGCTCGCAGGAGAGACTAGCATTTTGGGTGGTGAAGTGCCTACTGGAACGATGGCGACCGTCAAGAAGATCAACAAGCTAGTGCACACCGCTCATGAGACCTCGTGGATCACGATAGTGTTTAAGCCTATGGACGACCCAGTCTTCGTAACATGGCATGATGCAGCGTGGAAGGTGCGGAAATCGGGAGGCTCTCAGGGTGGAATGATTATGGCGATGGCGGAACGCAAGATTCTGGACGGTCAGCTTACGAGTGTTTCAGTGATTCAAGGAGCCTCTCGCAAGTTACCCAGGGTAGCCCGCAGTTCTCTTAGCGCCGAAATTCAAATGGGGACTATGGCCAACGAAGCTCAAGAGTATGCTCGACTAGCCTGGTATGAGATGCTACACGGACGTCAGATACCAGTCCATCAGATCAACGAGTGCCTCAAGACGGTGTCGGGGACGCTGGTGACTGACTGCAAGGCCATGTACGACAGTGTGGTGAGAGCATGCTCATCCGGCTACGGCTGCAACGACCAGAGGTCTGCGATCGAAGCGCTTGCCCTACGTCAAAGCATGAGTGCAGCTACAACCGTATTACGATGGGTTCATTCTGAAGCGATGATAGCCGACGGACTCACGAAGTTGGAGGCACCCGCTCTGCAGGTCACCTTGGGCTTCTACGTCAAGCAGCAGTGGGCCCTGGTACAAGACCCGAGCTTCACTTCATCCAAGCGTCGCAAGATCATGAAACAAAGACACCTTGGACAAAATCGACGATGAAGATCGACCCCCCGTGGTGCCCAGCTACAGTGATGAAGACCCTGAGAGTGACTTCGAGGATGAGCAGCTCCAGACCCGCTCGAGCTTGGCCGCTGCTGTACAGGCTTGTCCCACCTCGTTCTCAGCTCTGTCTCACTCTGCCAGGCCTCGTCAGAAGCTCATTTCAGGTCTGGAGGTATTTCACCTCAAGTAAGGGGAGCACTGAACCCCCCGTCTCGTAGAAATCAGGTTTTTGTCTAGAACGCTAACAGAAGTTGGCATGTGGATTTCTGTACTCATATTCAGTGCTCGAGCTTTCTGTGCGCGGTTTCCATATCGAACTGTCTGTTTGACTTGGCTCGTGACCGAGCCCCAGGCATCCTGCCCCCGAGGAAAGATACACTCTTCCTATTCTACACAGTGGAAGTTGATTACTGTTATCATCTTATTATCTCAGCGACTTCTCTTCGAGTTAACCTCGACGAGGCGATAAATCAACGGGGGACCCTCTTGGGGCGCTTCGGGGCCGTCTTGGAGGCCATCTTGGGCGTCTTGGAGGCCGTCTTGGGCGTGTTGGAGGCCTCTTGGGCCGTCTTGAGGCCCTCTTGGGGCCATCTTGGAGGCCACTTGGGCCGTCCTGGGGCTCTCTTGGGGGCCTCTTTTGCGATCTTGGGGGCCTCTTGGGCCGTCTGGAGCCGTCGGAATGCCGAGAAGAAGCAAATTCCAAACTCTTTCCAAAACCTCAGGGATATCAATGATTTTGGCCTCTTCGGGCCCTCCTGGAGGACCTCTTGGAGGCCTCTTGGGCCGTCTGGGAGGCCCCTGAGGGGCCTCTTGGCCCGTCTGGGGCCCTCTTGGACTCTCTTGGGCAGTCTTGGAGGCCGCCTTGGACCATCTTGGACGGACTTGGAGGCCATCTTGGAGGCCATCTTGGGCCATCTTGGGCGTCTTGGAGGCCATCTTGGAGCCGTCTGGGGCAGAAAATTGGGGAAGCGAGGTCCGTGGAAAAAATCCCGGGACCCCGGCGGGACGGGCCGAACCCCATTGGGAGAGTTCTTTTTGAAATTACCCTGGCGACGTACCCAACCCCTGCGCAAACGCGGGGCGCAAATAGTTTAGGACACTTTATAAAAGGGGGGCGATGGCGGAGCGAGGGTTACATATGTCTGCAGACGGAATCCGGGAGACTCGCAGGATACTGGCTACAGGACAAGGACTAGATAAAGCTGATTAGTTACAACCCCTGGGCAACCCTAGCCACTTTCGAAAGCGGGGATCCCAGATCGCAGCCCCCCAGGGATGGCGAGGTTTAATTTGGGTCTGCCCGTGGCGTCACTGTGCTGGGCCCGCCCAGCAGGCCTCGAAAGTGGCGACAGTTTCACAGATCGCAGCCCCCCAGGGATGGCGAGCTTTAATTTGGGTTTGCCCGTGGCGTCACTGTGCTGGGCCCCCCAGCAGGCCTCGAAAGTGGCGACCGTTTCACAGATCGCAGCCCCCCCAGGGATGGCGAGGTCTAATTTGGGTCTGCCCGTGGCGCCACTGTGCTGGGCCCCCAGCAGGCCTCGAAAGTGGCGACAGTTTCACAGATCGCAGCCCCCCCAGGGATGGCGAGGTTTAATTTGGGTCTGCCCGTGGCGCCACTGTGCTGGGCCCCTCAGCAGGCCTCGAAAGTGGCGACAGTTCCACAGATCGCAGCTTCCCAAGGATGGCGAGCTTTAATTTGGGTTTGCCCTTGGCGTCACTGTGTTGGGCCCCCCAGCAGGCCTCGAAAGTGGCGACAGTTTCGCAGATCGCAGCCCCCCCAGGGATGGCGAGGATTAATTTAGGTCTGCCCGTGGCGTCGCTGTTCTGGGCCCCCCAGCAGGCCTCGAAAGTGGCGATAGTTTCGCAGATCGCAGCCTCCCCAGGGATGGCGCGGTCTAGTTTGGGTCTGCCCGTGGCGTCACTGTGCTGGGCCCCCCAGCAGGCTTCGAAAGTGGCGACAGTTTCACAGATCGCTGCCCCCCCAGGGACGGCGAGGTTTAATTTGGGTCTGCCCGTGGCGTCACTGTGCTGGGCCCCCCAGCAGGCCTCGAAAGTGGCGACAGTTTCACAGATCGCAGCTCCCCCCCCAGGGATGGCGCGGTCTAATTTGGGTCTGCCCGTGGCGCCACTGTGCTGGGCCCCCCAGCAGGCATCGAAAGTGGCGACAGTTTCACAGATCGCAGCCCCCACAGGGATGGCGAGGTCTAGTTTGGGTCTGCCCGTGGCGTCACTGTGCTGGGCCCCTCAGCAGGCCTTGAAAGTGGCGACAGTTTCACAGATCGCAGCCCCCCGCAGGCAAGACAGGAGGAGGCAAGAGAGAGACGGGACGGGAAGGAGGAAGTGGAGACCACACTGCTCTATTCAAAACGAATACCCAACCAAGGGGGGTTGGGAAAATTACCTTGGCGACGTACCCAACCCCTGCGCGACGCGGGGCGTGAGTAGCTTGGGAGACGTTATACGGGGGTGATGACGTGACATGGGCGCAAATATTTTGCAAGCGGCATTCGTGAGGCTCGCAGCCCCCCAGGGATTGCGATGACCCGCTCAGATCTGCCTGGTGCCTCGCTCCGCTGGACCCGCCAGCAGCCCTCGAAAGTGGCGACACTTTCGCAGATCGCAACCCCCCAAGGACGGCGAGGTCCCGCTCAGGTCCGCGCGGTGCGTCGCCCCGCAGGACCCACCGGCAGCCCTCGAAAGCGGTGACAATTTCGCAGATCGCAGCCCCCCAGGGACGGCGAGGTCCCGCTCAGGCCCACGCGGTGCAGGACCCACCAGCAGCCTTCGAAAGTGGCGACATGTCGCAGATCGCAGCCCCCCCCCCAGGGACTGCGAGGTCCCGCTCAGGTCCGCGCGGTGCCTCCCTCCGCAGGACCCACCAGCAGCCTTCGAAAGCGGCGACGGTTTCCGCAGACCGCAGCCCCCCAAGGACGGCGAGGTCCCGCTCAGGTCCGCGCAGTGCCTCACTCCGCAGACCCACCAGCAGCCCTCGAAAGTTGCAACGGTTTCGCAGATCGCAGCCCCCCAGGGACGGCGAGGTCCCGCTCAGGCCCGCGCGGTGCCGCACTCCGCAGGACACGCCAGCAGCCCACGAAAGTGCCGACATTTTCGCAGACCGCAGCCCCCCAGGGACGGCGAGGTCCCACTCAGGCCCGCGCGGCGCCTCGTTCCGCAGGAACCACCAGCAGCCTTCGAAAGTGGCGACAGATTCGCAGATCGCAGCCCCCCAGGGACGGCGAGTCCCGCTCAAGTCCGCGCGGCGCCTCGCTCCGCAGGACCCACCAGCAGCCCTCGAAAGTGGCGGCAATTTCGCAGATCGCAGCCCCCCAGGGACGGCGAGGTCCCGCTCAGGTCCGTAGCGGTGCCTCAACACCGCAGGACCCACCAGCAGGCCCTCGGAAAATGGCGACAGATTCGCAGATCGCAGCCCCCCAGGGACTGCGAGGTCCCGCTCAGGCCCACGCGGTGCCTCACTCCGCAGGACCCACCAGCAGCCCTCGAAAGTGGCGACATCTCGCAGATCGCAGCCCTCCAGGGACGGCGAGGTCCCGCTCAGGTCCGCGCGGTGCCTCGCTCCGCAGGACCCACCAGCAGCCTTCGAAAGTGGCGACATGTCGCAGATCGCAGCCCCCCAGGGACGGCGAGGTCCCGCTCAGGTCCGCGCGGTGCGTCGCCCCGCACGACCCACCAGCAGCCATCGAAAGTGGCGACGGTTTCGCAGATCGCAGCCCCCCAGGGACGGCGAGGTCCCGCTCAGGTCCGCGCGGTGCCTCACTCCGCAGGGCCCACCAGCAGCCCTCGAAAGTGGCGACAGTTTCGCAGATCGCAGCCCCCCAGGGGCGGCGAGGTACCGCTGGGGTCGCGCCGTGCCTCACCCCGCAGGACCCACCAGCAGCCTTCGAAAGTGGCGACGGTTTCGCAGATCGCAGCCCCCCAGGGGACGGCGAGGTCCCGCTCAGGTCAGCGCGGTGCTTCACCCCGCAGGACCCACCAGCAGCCCTCGAACGTGGCAGCCTTTTCGCATATCGCAGCCACCCAGGGATGGCGAGGTCCCGCTCAGGTCCGCGCGGTGCCTCACCCCGCAGGACCCACCAGTAGGCTTCGAAAGCGGCGACAGCTTCGCAGATCGCAGCCCCCCAGGGATGGCGAGGTCTAATTTGGGTCCGCGCGTGGCGTCGCTGTGCCGGGCCCCCCCAGCAGGCTTCGAATGTGGCGACAGTTTCACAGATCGCAGCCCCCCCAAGGATGGCGAGGTCTAATTTGGGTCCGCGCGTGGCGCCACTGTGCTGGGCCACCCCAGCAGGCTTCGAAAGTGGCGACCGTTTCACAGATCGCAGCCCCCCCAGGGATGGCGAGGTCTAATTTGGGTCTGCCCATGGCGTCACTGTGCTGGGCCCCCCAGCAGGCTTCGAAAGTGGCGACAGTTTCAGATCGCAGCCCCCACAGGGATGGCGAGATCTAATTTGGGTCTGCCCGTGGCGTCATTGTGCTGGGCCCCCCCCCCCAGCAGGCCTCGAAAGTGGCGACAGTTTCGCAGATCGCAGCCCCCCCCAGGATGGCGAGGTGTAATATAGTCTCCCGTGGCGCCACTGTGCTGGGCCACCCCAGCAGGCTTCGAAAGTGGCGACCGTTTCACAGATCGCAGCCCCCCCAGGGATGGCGAGGTCTAATTTGGGCCTGCCCGTGGCGTCACCGCGCTGGGCCCCCCAGCACGAATGTGGCGACAGTTTCACAGATCGCAGCCCCCAAGGATGGCGAGGTCTAAGTTGGGTCCGCGCGTGGCGCCACTGTGCTGGGCCCCCCAGCAGGCTTCGAAAGTGGCGACAGTTTCACAGATCGCAGCCCCCCAGGGACGGCGAGGGTCTAATTTGAATCCGCCCGTGGCGTCACTGTGCTGGGCCCCCCAGCAGGCCTCGAAGGTGGCGACAGTTTCACAAATCGCAGCCCCCCCCAAGGATGGCGAGGTATAATGTGAATCTGCGTGTGGCGTCACTGTGCTGGGCCCCCCAACAGGCCTCGAAAGTGGCGACAGTTTCACAAATCGCAGCCCCCCCCAGGGATGGCGAGGTCTAATTTGAATCTGCGTGTGGCGTCACTGTGCTGGCCCCCCCAGCAGGCCTCGAAAGTGGCGACAGTTTCACAGATCGCAGCCCCCCAGGGATGGCGAGGTCTAACTTGAATCCGCGGTGAGTACCCACTGTGCTGGGCCCCCCAGCAGCTTTCGAAAGTGGCGACAGTTTCACCGATCGCAGCCCCCCAGGGATGGCGAGGTCTAATTTGAATCCGCGTCCTGCCCGTGGCCGTCATTGTGCTGGGACCACCCAGCAGTCCCTCGAAAGTAAAGCGACAGTTTCAACCGATCGCAGCCCCCCCCCCCCCCCCCGAGGAATGGCGAAGGTTTAATTTGGATTTGCCAGTTGCGTCACTGTGCTGGGCCCCCCAGCAGGCTTCGAACGTAGCGACAGTTTCACAGATCGCAGCCCCCCCAGGGATGGCGATGTCTAATTTGGGTCTGCCCGTGGCGTCACTGTGCTGGGCCCCCCAGCAGACATCGAAAGTGGCGACAGTTTCACAGATCGCAGCCCCCCTCAGGGACGGCGAGGTTTAATTTGGGTCTGCCCGTGGCGTCACTGTGCTGGGCCCCCCAGCAGGCTTCGAAAGTGGCGACAGTTTCACAGATCGCAGCCCCCCAGGAATGGCGAAGTCTAATTTGGGTCTGTCCGTGGCGTCACTGTGCTGGGCCCCCCAGCAGGCCTCGAAAGTGGCGACAGTTTCACAGATCGCAGCCCCCCCAGGGACGGCGAGGTTTAATTTGGGTCTGCCCGTGGCGTCACTGTGCTGGGCCCCCCAGCAGGCTTCGAAAGTGGCGACGGTTTCGCAGATCGCAGCCCCCACAGGGATGGCGAGATCTAATTTGGGTCTGCCCGTGGCGTCACTGTGCTGGCCCCCCCAGCAGGCTTCGAAAGTGGCGACAGTTTCACAGATCGCAGCCCCCCCAGGGATGGCGAGGTATAATTCTTCACGCTTCGCGTATCCCCACCAGCCCATCTCAAAACAGCAACTCTAGCGAAGCATGCCGACAGTCGTGTTTTTCAGGCGTGTTTCCGCCTGCCCCCGCATATCACCCCTGTTCCTCCTTCCTCCCGCCTCCTTGTACATCCTCCTTGTGGTGGGAGCGGGAGAAGGACGAGGCGGAGGAGGAGGGAGAGAAAGCGCTCTTCGTGGTTTGAGTCGTTCGGGCTTCTCGTCCTGGTGTGAGTCGTTCGGACCCTTCTTCCTGGTGTGAGTCGTTCGGGCTCTTCGTGGTGTGAGTCGTTCGGGCTCTTCGTCCTGGTGTGAGTCGTTCGGGCTTCGCGTGGTGTGAGTTGTTCGGGCCCCTCGTCCTGGTGTGAGTCGTTCGGGCCCCTCCTCCTGCCCGTCCAGAAACGACGCCCAGGCGAGTAGAGGGTCGTCCTGATGGGCTTTTCGGCGTCTTGGGTGCCTCGGGGGGGCCTCTTTGGGCCGTTTGGGATCCTCTTGGGGGCCTCCTGGGGGCCTCTTGGGGCCATCTTGGAGCCTCTTGGTGCCTCCTGGGCGCTGCTTGGGGCCATCTTGGAGGAAATCGATCAAAGAAGAGGTGAGCTTTAATTAGCGCTGCCCCCTCAGAAGGCAAAAATGGAGCCAAAACCGTAGTAAAATCAATGATTCTGGCTTGGAAGAAGAGGGGAGCTTTAATTAGCGCTGCCCCCTCAGAAGGCCAAAATGGGGCCAAAACCGTAGTAAAATCAATGATTTGGGCTTCAAAGAAGAGGGGAACACTTTTCTCCCTCCCCCCGTCGGGGCCAGAATCCTCGTGAGGGGTGTCGTTTTTTAGCTCTCCCAGGAGTCGAAAAAGACCCCTCCGACCACCCGCGAAAGGACCTCTCCAGGCCCAGGGGGAGGGGGTAGGGGGAGGGGTAAACCCCTCCCCGAAGGGGAAGAAGGGGGGTTGAGAACAGAGAGAGAGCTCGCTAAACCACTCACGCCCAAAGGGCTGGTGGGATTTAGGTCTGCCCGTGGCGTCACTGTGCTGGGCCCTCCCAGCAGGCTTCGAAAGTGGCGACAGTTTCACAGATCGCAGCCCCCCCAGGGATGGCGAGGTCTAATTTGAGTCTGCCCGTGGCGTCACTGTGCTGGGTCCCCAGCAGGCCTCGAAAGTGGCGACCGTTTCACAGATCGCAGTCCCCCCAGGGATGGCGAGGTCTAATTTGGGTCTGCCCGTGGCGTCACTGTGCTGGGCCCCCCAGCAGGCCTCGAAAGTGGCGACAGGCTCACAGATCGCAGCCCCCCGCAGGCAAGACAGAAGGAGGCAAGAGGGAGACGGGACGGGAAGGAGGAGGTGGAGACCACACTGCTCTATTCAAAACGAATACCCAACCAAGAAGGCTTGGGAAACAGAGCCAAAACCAAAAGCGATAGGATCTGGCACGCCGGGCACCCCTTTGCTAAAGCGAAGGGGGGCGGCGGATTTCATGGCTTTCGGCACATCCCGTCACCGTGCCTGGGCTGCGGGTATGAAGCCTATTGGATGTTCGTTGGGATATCGTGGGAGGCCTCTCGGGGGCCTCTCGGAGGCTGTTTGGAGGCCTCTTGGGAGCCGTTTTGGGGCCTTTTGGAGCATCTGTTGGGCCTCTTGGGGGCCTCTTGGGGCTTCTTGGGGGTCTCTGGGGGGCCTCTTGGGGCCTTCTGGGCGCCCTCGTGTGGCCTCATGGGGCTTCTTAAGGAAGAAGGCGCGTATTTTCGGTTCGTTTTCCCTCTCATGGGCCCCTTTGGGGTCAGTTTGGGGGCGCCTCTTGGGCCGTCTTCGAGCCCTCTTGGCCACCTGTTGGGCCGCGTTGGGTTGGTCTTGGGGGCCTCTTGGGCCGTCCTGGAGCGTCGGAAAGCCGAAAAGCGAGAACACCAAACTTTCTCAATAAGCGAAATGGGAATCAATGATTGTTGCCTCTTGATGCCCTCTTGCGAGGCCTCTGGGCGTCTTGGAGGCTTCTTTGGCCATCTTGAGGCCATATTGTGCGTCTTGGGCTGACTTTTGGGCGTTTTGGGGCCATATCGGACCGTCTTGAGGTCCTTGGGGCCCTCTTGGCTCGTCCGGAGGCCGCCCAGATGGGGGCCATGGGGGCGGCGTCGCCTTGCGGGGGCAGCATCTTGGAGCCCCTGGGGTGGACCTTTATGGGCCTCAGCTGTGAGGGCCACGGCATCTGGGGAGGCGGGGGACCGGCGGCCAGGGGACATAGCCAGAGGCGAAGGGGTGGGGACAGGCCGCCGCCCGCCTCGGTCTCAGGTTTCATGTTCATGTCGGATGTTTGATTGTATCGAGGGTGCGCGAAGGCTCGTGGGATTTCCGTGCTGAGCGCCTCAAACCGCCTTCCAGAATGCACATGGCTTGCGACGGTCATGTTAGCGCAGAACACCACTCTCCCGTCCCATTCAAGGACTGGAAAGTAGAGGACGGGGAAGGTGGAAGGGGGGAGACGCATTGGTTGAGGATTGAGTTTGGCCATGTATCGAAAGGCGGCGGCACTAAGAGAGCGTGGTTGTCTCGTCGCCATCTCGTCAGGGCAATCAGGGGGTCACTCTCGCTCCTCCTCGCTTCTCTTCCTCCTCCTGCTCCTCCTCAACCCGCTTCTGTCCCAGCTCCTGCTCCATTGCCGCTGCTCCTCCTCCTCCTCCTCCTCCTTTTACTCCTCCGCTCCTTCTCCTCCGCCTCCTCCTCATCCTCAGGCGACGCTCTGGTTCCTCTCTCTCCAGGCTTCAGCCTGCGGGCCCCGGAGGCCTCGACCCCTTGCCCAGATCGGGAACCTTGAAGGTGGGGTCCATGCAAACGGTTGTCAGCCAGAGCGCCCGATCTTGCATGATCTTGTATGGCCAGGGTCGCATTGACCCGGATTTGGGTGCAGGGTCCTGCAGGATCTCGCAGGATCTTTCGCATTGACCCGGGCTTGGGTGCAGGACCTTGCAGGATCTTGCAGGATTCTGCAAGGCCTGACTGACCCGGGTCAGGATTGATCCGGGTCAGAGGATCTCCGACCAGAGGTAGTTCTCCGTTCCAGATCAACGTTTCGAATGTCCCGGGGCCCGAAACAGCCCCCCGAGGCCGAACATGAGGAAGCACCACAGTATCGGAAAAATCAATCCGCCAGGGGTCGTGCGGTCGTCGCCTTCGTCTCGTGCGATGCGCCGCGAGGGAAGCGACGGCGAGCGAAGAGGCAGACAGTCTCCACCTGCCGCAGGCAGACCGCCGGCGCGCCAGGGCGCGGGCCGCACGGCCCTGCGCCGGCCGGGACGCGCAGGCGCCCGCTCAGCATCACCGTGCGATGCCCCGCGATGGGTAGCCCTGGCACCGCTCGGGGAGGTTTGAGGGTCACCGGGTGCAGGCGGGACGCGACCCATCCGACGCCCCGGTGTGCCCCAGGCTTCGGTTTCCCACGCGTCTCTTGAGGAGTCCGAACCCACCGGGTCGCCTGCTCCAAAGTGGCAGGACAGCGGCAGGAAAGGAACCAGTTTCCCGCATCGATCCGAGTCTGATCAAGTCAGAGAGAGGGAGTCGCCGGGACGGAACGGTATTGTTTCGTCTATGCGCCGATCCAAGAGATCCGCGCGGACCTCCGAAACTTGTTGTTGACGTAGTTGTTCTCTTAACATGACAATTCCCCAGACAATGTTTGCACTTTGGGGTTCTTACGTGCTTTCCGAGGAACTGGGCCTGCAGGCCGCTCTGGCCACCATGTGGCCGCTGTCGCCGTTGCATCGTGTGGCATTTCTTCGCATGGCTTTTCGTTGCATTGCTTTGAATGGCTCTGCATTGCCTCAAGCTCATGGCGAGATCGATGTTGTCTTGATCCCTGCTGTAGGCTACGCTCGGCGAGAAGCCACTCCCGGACGCGTCAGAACCTCAGCACGCACAGGAGTCCCGAGCCCACAGTTTACGGAGCACAAGAGGCGCGACCCCAAGTGGATCCGCTCCCACACGCCCCATGCGCCAAGTTCCCTTGGACACGAGACGCGTCAAAATGTTCCGGAGCAGCTTCTCTGGAACGTTCTGCGTACAGACTGCTGAAATATTTGAGTTTCAACCCTGCGTGAACGTGGCTGCTGAGAGGGGCAGTAACCATTGCCCCGAAAGCTTCAACCCTCCAGGAAAGTGGCTCCAGCTGGTTTGAATTCGAGTGCGTCCTGTCTGCCAGCGATTTACCCCGTCTCCCCTACAGCGGCCGCGCAGCCTCCGGCCCACCAGCCAGGATGTGCCTGCACGGGAACCTTCACCAATGCAAGTTGCCGAGTGTCTGATGTCCACTTGCCTGGGCCCCGGCATTTGGGTCACGAAAAGGAGCATCCATTGCATCCACAAATTGAGCATACAACTCGCGGTTCGCCAGTGCCGTCGCCAGCCCCATGGCGACCAGATTGCGAAGCTTGTGCCACCGCAGGACAGACTAGGAATGTGAGTAATGAGTAGTTGTGTACACTAATACCGGATAGTATACCCAGACCAAACACGGCCATTGCCAGTCTGCCAACCTACGTACCTAGAGGCGCTTCCGATGCCCCCGGAAAGTGGAAACTATCAGCTGGCATGAACTCAGCTACGCTCGATCACGATCTGCCCAGCAGAGCCCCGTACAAAAGCTTGTGCCGCCCCTCGTTATCTCAGTTAATACGCTCCTCTCCGCACCCTCGGCTGACCGCCTTTGCTGCTATTCCATATGCACTGATTGACCATCTGCAGCCATACTGATTCGAGAGATTAAGGATAAAGGAGCGTGCTGCCGCACGCGCGCGCCGAGGCGCGTCTCCCTCATCGTCGTCGTGTCGTCGGCCGGCCGGCCTCCTCCCTACCGCACATCTCTATTATCCGCTTAAAGGAATCTACCTTCCGAACCATCGCCTTGTTGAGGTCCCCATGAGGAGACCATATCGGAACATATTGCAGGGATATGTAATATCCAGGCCAAAAGCTGGTCATCAGCCTAAACGACGGCTCAGCCGTTGGCTTCGCTAGGCCAAGGACAGGCGGAAGGATCGTTCGGACGACTGCTTCAACCTGATTGTCCCGAGCGAGTTCCCAAGGACGGCGCCCCTGGGGGGCGACCCCTCCTCTCAACCTTCCCAAACGGTCAGTGTTGGAGTCGGTATCTGATTCGATTGAGGGAGATTCCCCTGCGGGGAAGCAGCTAGAAGAAAGAGCTCAGACGCCAGGCAGGGAGCCCGGCTTAGCCAGAACTGCCCTCAGCAGGTCATCAGGATTCGTCTCAGTGTATTCGAGTCCGAGAATCTCGGTCCATTCAAGCCATGTTGAGGAAGGTACGCCGGGTCATGGTCTCGCCGGCTCTGTCGGTGGGGGCCACCTTCTTGACAGGCAAGCACAGTTCGCGATGAACGGGCAAAACGGAGACGAGAGCGACGGGCAGTCAGGGGGAGAAAGATTGAACTCAGTAGAAAAGATGAGGAACACGCTAACTTTCACATGTCCCCTGGGCCCTCAAATCGACCGCTCCCTCTCCAGAGTCTGCCCGGTTGCCGCGTCTCAGACGGCGGTGGATCGGGGGCAGAAGCGATCGATTATGAACCGGCAGAAGCGTTCCGAAGAGCCGCGCTTGACTTTGGCGACTAGGCTGTGGGGGCTGTCTTCGACGGTTCTCCCGCCCCCAACGTCGGCGCTGCACCCCTCGCGTGGGGGCCCCATCAGGCGGGCGGCTCAGCCGTGCCGGCCGGGGAGGGCCAAGAACCCCAGGGTGAAGAATTGGCTGGCGATATGAGTGCCTCCAGGGGCGGCCCTCCAGCACTGGCGGAGAGGGGGGCCCCAGCTCAGCCGACGGTGCTCTCGTCCGACGCCTCGCGTTCTGCGCGACGTGCGAGAGAGCCAACTAGAGCAACTCCGCTGCTGAAGATGAAGAAGCCCAGAAGGGACGCGGATGATCTTAACCCCCCGCCTCTGAGGGGGGGATCCTATCGCCAGGGCATCAGAACAGCAGTCGGGCCACCGGCGGAAATCCCCGAGTCTCCGAGGGAGGGCCCTGACAGGGCGCCAGATCTCCATGGGCTAATCATGCGCGAGGAGCAGGACGAGGAAGAAGGCAGATTGCTGAGATCGCACCAAAACACAGCGTCAAGGGCAATGGAGCAGAGAACCCCGACATCGAGTCGAGGTCGGGAGAAGGCCCCGAGAGCAGGACGTTCTAGCTCGAGTAGATTTGACGCCATTGCGTCTGCGCGCCACCATCGAGTCGGACCGTGAGTAGCTTTTCGATTCGGGAGACTTGCTGGAACGCGGGCTCGGGTTGCCCGCCGCAGGCTGAGCGCCGGTGCCCGGGTGAAGCACGCGAGCTGGGAGGTCCTCGCGGTCGCCCCGCGCGTGCTCGGTGCTCTCGAGTATGCTTTCAATGTAGCGCCTCGCGGCTCTGCCAGGACTGCGTCGTGTTAGGAGAGCATGACTGCCGATGCATCGCCATCGGAGAATGGGAAGAGAAACAGCAACTAGAAAAAGAGCAGCTGCGGACAGCAAGTGCCCAATTGCAGCAGACCATCCGTCGGGCGCAAATCAGCGAGAGGGCCGTTGACGACGCCGACCGCCGGCTCGCTGAATCCGAAGCAGAAAGCTTGGCGTCGCCCGCAGAAGTGGGGCCGAAAAGGAAGCAATCGCGCATGGGGCCGAGCGAGAGATGGCCGCCATGGCAGAAGATGCCCAGAGACGCATAAGTCACGCGGAAATTGGAGCGGCCGAGCTCGCGAGCGCTGCTCAGCGGCGATTCGCGCAGGAGGAACAGGGCGAGCGGAGGATTCAAGGAGCGGCTGAACAGATGGTGCCATCATCGCAACGCCAGGCGGAGGAAGAGCGCATCGAGGCTCAAAACGCCAGGGGCGCTGCCAGACGGGAAGGGGAGAGAGTAGCCCGAGAACAGGCCGCACGAGAAACTTAGGAGCTCCGTGCTCAGCGCGACGCTGATGGGCTCGAGGCAGGAAACCTAATGCGAGAGGCGGCGCGGGCCTCCATGAGTAGGACGAGAAGGCCGCGGCGCTGATAGGGGGCGACCACAGGTGAATGGCAGAGGCCCGGGGCCATGCCGAAGGGCGCGCAGACGAGCAGAGCAAGAAAGATGCGTCCCCTAGTCGTGCCGTCAGATAGAAAGCTCAAATCTGCCTTAGAGCAACGCAAGAGGGCCAGGGTTATGATAGTAATGTCCCCCTAAGGAAGACATTACTAGATATTTCCAAAAGTATTTGAAACGTGGTTTTGACTTCACGAAAATAAATGGCGGTTTCAATGGTCAACGATTTTTCGGAAACTGGTCTCGAGATTTCGCCTTCGAAAGCGGGGAGCTGAGGCAGGCGCGACGCGAGGAGCAGCGGTCTCGATCAGAAGCCGCACGCGCCTGTCCGCTAAGGAACACAGGCTGGATCACGAGTGGATGGCGGCTCCTTTTCGAAACCTGGGATGCGCGACCGACTCGGCCAAGAGCGGCCGCTCAATTCCCAAAAGCCCAAAAAGCAGAAGCCCCAAGAGCGCTCCAATGGCCCCTCGGGCCGAAGCCCAGCAGGCGAGCAGGCGGAAGTGGCGAAGCCATCGCGAATAGAAAAGTGGCAGCGGAATCAAACGCGGCCAAACAACTCTCGAGAACAAACGCGCCAGGCGAAGCCTGCTTGAATATGGACGTGGGCGACATGCAGAAAAGGGGGATTGCCAAGGCAGACCCCCGCCTCCTCCCCCTCCTCCTCCTCCTCTTCCTCCTGCTCCTCCTCCTCCTCCTCCTCCCCAGTTCGGCCAAGTCGTCCTTGCCCTCCTCCCCCCCTCTCTCTCTCTCTCTCTCTCTCTCTCTCTCTCTCCTCTATCTCCGCTCTTCGCTCTCCTCTCTATCTCTCTCTCTCCTCTCTATCTCCTTTTTCTCCTCTCTCTCTCTCTACTCCTCCTCTCTCCCTCACTCATCTCTCTCCTCTCTCTCCTCTCTCTATCTTCTACCTCTCTCTTTCTCTCTCTCTCTCCTCTCTCTCTCTCGCTCTCTCTCTCTCTCTCCTCTCCCTCCCTATCTACTCTCTCTCTCCTTCGCTCTCTCTCCCGCTCGTCTCTCTCTCCTCATAATAAATAATAGAGATTAGTATATATAGTTTCTCTTTATCTCTCTCTCTCTCTCTTTTCTCTTCTCTTTCTCTTTCTCTTCTTGTTTCTGTTCTGCCTTTCTTTCTCTTGATCTTTCTCTTTCTCCTTTGCTTTCTCTTTTCTTCTTTCTCTTTCTCTCTCTCTCCTCTCTCCCTCTCTCTTCTCTCTACCTTTCCCACTCTCTCAACCCCGCCCCGTCCTCCTCACCTCCTACCGTGCCCTCCTCCTCCTCCTCCTTCTCCTCCCTCTCCTCCCCCCCTCTTGTCCTTGAGGTCCTGTTCTCCTCCTTCTACTCCCCCCTCTACTCCTCCCTCTACTCCTTCTCGCCATCTTCGCTCCTCGACCGTCGGAGGAGCGATCTTCCTCCAAAATGGATGCCCTCGGCAGCCTCCTCGACGGCGCGCGCCCTGCGGCGGTTCGCCGCCGCGCCGTCGGTCGCCATTCAGGCGAGAACCTGCTCCATCTTCTTGAAGAGGATCGGGTGGATGACGTCCACGGGGCCCAGCACCTCGAGCACCCTCTTGAGCTGCGTCTCCGCCTTGCGGGCCATGTTGAAGAGGAGGGTCGCGTCGTGGATGGTGTCGAAGCCCTTGAGGAGCGAGCCAGTCACCTCGAGGCCCCTAGCCACGTCCACCGTCTTGCGGATCCCGTCCTGGAGCTCCTTGGGAGGCGGCGCGAGGCCGACCGCCTCGACCTTCGCCAAGTAGAGCCCCAGGTCCTGCTGGAATGGCGGGGGGGGAACCGACGGCCAGGGCACTGAGGACCACCCCCAGGGGGGGGGAGGTGGAGGAGGAGGAGGAGCAGAAGGAGGAGGAGGAGTAGGAAGAAGGAGCCCATGACAAGGAGAAGGAGTAAGGACTAACTGAGGAGAACAGCGGAGGAGGAGGAGAGGAGGAGGAGGAGGAGGAGGAGGAGGAGGAGGAGGAGGAGGAGGAGGAGGGGAGGAGGAGAGGAGGGGGAGGAGGAGGAGGAGAGGAAGGATGAGGAGGGGGAGGAGGAGGAGGGGGAGGAGAGGAGGAGACGGGGGGTTGAGGAGGGAAGAGGAAGGGGAGGATGAGGAAGACCAGGGGGAGGCGGAAGGGAAGCGGGGGAGGGGGGCATTACGATGGCATGCCCCCCGACCCCCGTGCTCAGTTCACCCCCTCCTCCCCCTGTCCTTCTCGACGTCCGCAGGCGGGGCGAGGACGTTGTCGATGTTGAAGTTCTCGTTGTTGAGCAGCGCGGAGATGCCGCGGGGCACGAGCGCCCGCGTCCCGCGGCCCTTGAAGCCGAAGTACCACGATTTCCCGTTCGCGCCGCCATGCGCGACCTTCTCCAAATCCTCATGCTTGCTCTTCAGGGGTGCCGATGCCGTGATGCCGATCGCCTCCGCCACCATCTTGATGTCCTTCGCCCTCTGCTCGGCGCTCCGCTGACTCTGGAGCCAGGTCTCCAGCTTGGAGGCCGCAAGCACATTGATGGTCCCGCTGATCTCTTTGATCGCCGTGATCCTACTCTGGGCATCCTGGATGTGCGTGAATACGTTCCCGTGCTTGGCGATCTCCATCGCCGTCGAGCCCAGCTGCTTCACCGCCGCACTCGCGTCCAGCAGGTGGCGGACCTCCGTGATGTACTGGACGATCTTCTTTGCCATCCTCCCGTCCGTCGTCTTGAGAACGCTTGCCACCACCTGCAAGGCCGCCTCGTCCTGTGCCCACTTCCTGCCGCCTGTCACGCGGTCATCGTGGATGAAGTTGGCCCAGATCCAGAACATATTGTTGAGCTGCAACTCCAGCTCCGTGTCAGCGCTCGCCCTGCCGTACGCCTTCAAGTTCTTGACGAAGTCCGCGGAATTGGCTGGGTCGGCTTCCTTGTCCGCCTCGATCGTCGTGAGAATGATCCCCATGCTGGCCTTCACCGCAGACTTCATGACGACGATGTTCTCAACCGCCAGCTTCCGATCCAGTATGGCTGCGTGCCCAGTGATGTCATCGTCCATGGGCAATAGCTGCTTGGTGGCGGCGATGAGGGACTGCAAAGCCTTGACGCGGTCAATCGGGATGTTCGCATCGGTCTTCAAACCGATGATGGCGTTGTATGTCAACGTAACGGCCTGCTTGGCCTTGTCGTCGAACTCGTCGAGGGACTTCAGGCGGAACGAAGCCGAGTGTCATGCAAGTAGGTCCTTGATGACGGCGCCCAGGCGATTCGCCGTGGCAATGATGTCCTCTGGTAGAAGCAAGTCTTGGCGGAGCTCATCGTCCAGAAACTGATCCAACCACTCACCCTGATCCTTGATCGACTTGCAGTGCTTCTCCCATGCTGGCACGGCTGCCTTCAGCATCTCGATGGACCTCATGTGGTGCGGGGCGTTCTTCAAACCATTCCAGATCAGCGAGCTGATGCCATCGGACGTCTGACCCGCCACCCCCTCGATCGAGTTGAGAACCTCAATCTTCGCCTGCAAGTCGTCGACATCGCTGCTCGAGTCCGAGAGGGCCAGGATTGTCTTCATGCACTGTCTGATCTCAATAGACTCTGTCTCGTGATGTCCCGTGGATGCCTGGTGGCGCAGCTCGGCGTTCACTTGCTTGAGGACCACGCTTGCCAGTAGAGACAAGGCCTCGGACGCTTCAAGATCGTTGCAGATCCACGTGCAGAACACCTCCTGGAGCAAGAACTCGTAGAAAAACGTGTACTTCTCGTGGGGCGTAGACGACCCGTTCAGCAGCGAAGGCGACAGCGGGTCGAAGTCTTCGGAGAGAACCTCGCCGCCCGCGTTGAAGCACATCGCCTGGGCCACGAACGAGGTCACCTGGGCCTCCGTGATGCTGCTGAAGCTGGCCCCGAAGGTCTTCACATCCTTCCTGAGCCTGCGGCGCACCATGAACTGCATCTGGGTGAACGGGTACTTCACGTTGGCCTTCTTGAGCGTCTCGTGGTGGGCCCGCTCCGTTGCCTCGTCGATCTGGTCTACGGCAGACGACTTCACCTTATGAGCGATCTCGACCAACTTCATGTGGGAGCTCAAGATGGACCTCGCCCCCGCAAACTCGCGCTGGCCAGCGAGAGCACCCACGCAGTCGTTGCCTTCCGAGAGCTCCTTGCCCATCGACTTATTCGCAAGGATGGCCGTCAAGTCGTTCTTCTGGACCCAGTAGAAGCACTTCTCTCGCTTGTCAGTGGGGCAACTGGAGTAGACCTTGCCAGCGCCAGCGGCCGAGGCACTCTCCAAGTCCTGGGTGCCAGCGCGCTTGGGCCCGCCGCTGCCAGAGACCACCGTCTTGCCATCGGCGGGGGAACCAGCTGGAAGTTTAGCGCGACGCTCCCCTGCCAGCGTTGCCACGGCATCGAACGACGCCTTCTGGACCGAGAAGCCGACGGGCGGGAACTGCTCCGCTGCTGAGGCCGACGGCTGCGAAGGAGCAGATGTCGCCTTGCCCTTCTTCTTGGGGCCAGCGACTGTCACGGAGCTCCTTGCGCCGCCAGCAATCGTGCTAGCTCCGTCGTCTGCATGCCCATCGCCATCCTCGCCATGCTCGGCAGCAGGATCCGATGCACGCCGCGCGTCCTTCCTGGTGAGGTCATTCTCATCATGCACATCCAAAGACCCTCTCTTCCGCATGGCGTCCTGCTTGCCCTTGAGAGCGCTGGTCCTCGCCCCAGATGCAAGAAGGTTCGACTGCGCGAGGCCCTGACAACGCTGGTTGTTCCACATCTGGAATGTGAGGAACCCATGGGATGGCAACGTCGGTCTGCTATCGGCGTGGACCACGTGGAGGCGGGTAGCTGACCCCAAGGATACCTTCACCCGCCGATAGCCAGCCGCGAGGGTCGATGGCAAGTCGCCAATCACCGCGTAGCACTCCTCAGGCTGCCCTGAGACTGTCCAGCCCTTGAACGGTGCCACGTTGAACTGTGAGATCCTGCGCCTGGCCAGGTAGGCCAGCTCTGACGCGTTCACGCACAGGCACTCCACCTAGATCTCTGTCGTAGCAGTCGCGCCACTGATCACCACCTGGCTTGGGGCAGCTTCATCGTCAGGTAGATCACGACTGGCCTTCCACGCGGCCTTGAGAACTGAAGACTGCGTGAACGCCGACGCGGCCGCGTCGACGCTGCGGAAGATCCTCCGTTTGGCAACCTCTGTCACGCAAGGCTCGCACAGAGGGCCATTCTGGCCGTTCGCGGCCTTGCCGACCTTCACCTCCTACATTGGGGAGTTCGGGCACAAAAAACTCATCCCCTACTTCTTTTCATCCTTCTCCCTTCTCCTCCTCCTAGTCGGCAAATGCCTCAGCCAACCCTGGATGGCCCCATGTCGTTGGCGACCTCCTGGCCCTGTCGCCCCTCAGCTGGCACGATCGGGAGGGCGCGCGCGCGCCCCGACCGACCGACCGAGGGGCGAAAGGAACGGGAGGTGCCAACGGCCACACTAAGGATTGAAGTTTCGGGGGCGCCACGTCTTTACCCACAGGGCGAGGGTTGCAACAAACTCAGGCCTAACGCATCTAGTGGATAGAGCGGCGGGGGGGCACAGTGGGAGGACATCGGAAGCGAAACCCATAAATTTGGCAACCATTTGGGGCCCAGGGCCCGTGCTGAGAGCGTCGCAGCCGACGCGCACGCTTGCCGAGCCCTGGGCCGCCGGGCTGGCGGACGCGGAGGTTGCGCCGTGAGCCGCCAAGCTGGCCGCCGTCAGCGCCATGACGCACCCGAGGGCGCGCACTGGAAACATGAAATGGAGTGGCGCCGAAACGGCGCTGTCGTCTCTGAAACGAATGAATCGCTTCGGTCCGAAACGCCAGCCAGCGAAGGCGACAGTTCAGGCACGGCTTGCGGGCTGGGCCGCGCACGGGAGGTCCAACTCAAATGAGAGGCACCAGGGCCATCGTTTTCAAGGGGAGCGCGTTGGAGCGCTCAGGGCCCACGAGAGCCCGAACCTGGAAGGTCGGCCACCCCACAGCCAGGAAGAAAACAACAACAGCAAACCTTTGGAAACGCCCCCAATAGATATGCTTTTGGTCCTCGAGGGTCAGCCCCGCAAGGGCTGGGAGGCACGCGGCCACCACTACCCCGCAGCCAACGCAGGCCGCTGGTTGAAACCTTGCGCGCTTCAAAAAAAACACCAAAAACTAAACCAACATCGTAACAGCTCCCCTGTCCTCTGAGACGCACAGACCCGCCTTCCTTCCTACAACCGCCCTGTCCTCCCCCACTCACTGCAACGGCAGACAATACGGAGAGAGACTACGAATACGGGGGGCTATGACATGTAGTAAACCATGCGGGCGGTGCGACATACAATACGGAGGGAGCCACGTACTGGTGTTGAAATACATTACACTGCACACGTGCACGTAAGTGCATAACATCGGCATGTGCGTGCTCAATAAGTGTATGTCCATAGTATACAATACGGTACACTGTGCAGTGTACATGCAAACCAAAATGAGCACGCGCACGTTACACCTGCGCGTAAGACGCATGCCAACACGCACGACCGTTGCGCAATCACTCGAGGGAACTACGTCGGGAAACCCACGCGGCCGTCCTCCTCCCCCCCATGCACGACTTGCGCAAAGTGATAACAACGAAAGCCTGACAAAAAGCAAAACGACTACACTTGGGCAACAACTGGCCGCAATGGTTTTCCATGAACTGCAAGCGCTGCTTACAAGTGGGAGTGCGCGAGCCGTTCCAAGATGAAACGTTGTCACCGAACGCGCGCGCGAACACAAACCACAATTGCACGCGCTGCCATTCGCGCGTGATTGCACGACCGCGACATAACGCCAGCAATGTGTGACACCCGCCGCGCTCATCATTAAACTCGCGCGTGTGAAAATGAAGATGATGGCGCGCTTGGCTTTGGACGCCTTCTATCGGAGGGCAAACGCGTCGCTGACGAAGGAGAAACAAAAACGCACGGGGCGCGCGAAAGTGCGCCAGAGGGGAAAAACAGGAATGAGCCATGTAGAATGGAAAGGGGCGGGTTGCAAGGAGAGAACGGCAGGCTGTTTGACAAAGACAGTGGGCGGTGCAACCTCTGGAATTCGCGCCGATGGAAATGCGCGCGCGCTGCCAAATCGCGTTGCGCGCCCTGCTACAGCCGCCGACGGGCGCGCGATGCACTGCCTTCGCGGGAACGCTCGCGCGAGGGGGCGGATGAGGAAGAAGAGGAGGAGGTGGTGACGCAAAGCAACGCTCGGGCGTGGTCGATCGGGTGGCGCACCGACGCTTAAAGGCGCACGCACGCCAGCAATCGCGATACGTCACGCAGGGGGGGGGGGGCTCTCGGCGGAGCAGCGGGCATGCGCGGCGGAGCCATGGCCCACGTAGCGGCCCGCGGGAGCTTGGACGCGACCAAGGCGCGAGCACGCACAACGACGCAAGGAACATGGGCCCACCCATGTCAACGCCTGGAGGGGGCAAATGTTCCCATGGACGTTCAATGCGCGTGACTCTGCAAGCCCCCCCCCCCCCCCCCCCCCCCCCCCACCCCCCCCCCCCCCCCCACCCCCCCCCCCCCCCCCCCCCCCTCCTCCCAGCAAGATATGCAACGCCGCGCGTGGCTGACCCGAGCCACTACGACATTTTCCTGCAGCAGCCTTGCACTCCTTGCCACTCGCCAACGGCGGCGCTGCCGTCCCGACGAGCTTGCGCAACGCCATCAGTCGGGCTCTCTCGCAGCTGCGCCACGTGGCCGCAAACCTGCCCCAGCTGAGGCGCCCCTGCCGCACCATGGCGGCGAGGGCTTGGACGCGGCAACCTGGTGCGCCCAGCACGCCCGCCCTCGCGCGTGCAGCGGCGCGGCTGTCCTCGCATGGGAGAACTGCGGCACCGCCAGCTGGCCCGACGCCAAAGCGCTGACACATCCAACGCCTACCGCGATAGGCCCACCCACCCCATCCCCCAAACGCGGCGCGAACGCGCTGCCAATCTTCCCATGCGTCGGAGTAGGGCAGCGGCCTTTGTTGCGCAAGCGGCTGCGACTCTGGGCGGCGCGCAGCGGCGGCGGTCAGCGCCCAATTTCGCGGCGCCTCCTCGGCAACGCTTAACAAAACGCGGAGCGGGCGACCGCTGGCGGACCGCCCAGTGCGTCGGCGGAAGGGCAGAATGCGGCCGCCATCGATGTCGCTTCCGCCCTCCCCTTCTCACTGTCCTCCACTGCGCAGTGCTCGTCCGTGGTGGTCTTCTTCTTGTGCGAGCCAGAACTTCTGCTTCAACCAGACGTTCAAGTCCGTCTCATCAGGGTTGGCCCCGAGTACGGCGCAGTGGGGCCCTCGAAGTTCGAAGTGAGAACCCCGCGCCAATGGGCCCCGCCAGCCTTGGCTGCGCGCCGAGCCGCGGCGCGACAACAACCTGCCGATTGTTCGCAAGCAGCGCCACCGAAAGGGAGCAGGGGCGAGGAGGAAGGGGGGGGAGGGGGGGGGGGGATGAGGAGGAGGAGGAGGAGGAGGACCCCGCCCGATGCACGCCCAATTAAAAGGCCACCCGAAGCCCCCCCTGTTCGGCGTCCGCTGCGTCGCTGGGCAGCCGCCCGCCAACGCGTTCGGCTGCGGTCCGACTGCGACCGTCGCCGTCTTGGGTCGCGCGATTGACAGACGCGGGAGAGCCACCCTCCACCGAACGGAGCGCGGCCCGCGCCCGCGCCGACGTCATGGCGCCCGCGATTCGGTCAAGCCGCGCTGGCGCGGCGGCGAACAGGAAGGGGGAATGTCGCGGCGCCACGGAGGTAGGCTGCAGACCATGAGTGCGGCCGACGCAGCCGCAAATGCCATGGGCCACAGAAATCGCCGAGGGGGCTGCGAGAATTATGCGAAACCGTGGGCGCGCGAACAGGAAAGGCAAGGGGCTTTCGTTGCGCGGCCGTGAGGAAAAACTCAGCAAACCGGCGCGGTGGTTCGCGCTCTTCCGCCCATCTCCCGCCCGTCCCACCCCCATCCATCCCCCCATTCCCTATGGCGCAACGCCATCCCCCATGCCCCCCTCTCTCCATCTCACCCTCCTCCTCCATGTTCTCCCCCCAAGTTGCGTGTCGCCATCCCCCTATCCCGCCTCCTCCTCCTCCTAATCCCCCCTTCCCCCCGCCGCCGCCGCCGCCACCATCCCCCGTTCTCCCTCCCCCATCCATCATTTGCATCGTTCCCTCCCAATTCCTCAACCGCCCTCCACAGGCTACGCGGGCGCCGCCGCCGCGGGGTGGCCATTCGGGGACGCTATTCTGGAACGAAACATCGCGCTGCGCCGCTGAACATGGCAACGCAAACGTAACGGGCCACCGCCGCTCGGGAAACAGCGGCCTCTTTGCTACAGAAGATGCCCCTGTCGCTCTGCAAGCGCCCCAGGCCTACAGTGCCGAGTCCAGGCCGCCGCCGCCTGCTGCGTGGACCCTGGGCGACATGGGGCACTGCCTCATGCGTTCCCCGAACGGTTGCCATTGGCGGCTGCCGCGCTCGGAGACAAAGTGAACGATCGGGCTGGGGCGGCCGTCGGGGCCCGCCGCCACAGGGGTGGGGGGTGGGGGGGTGGGTGGGGGGGAAGATCGCGGAGGCGCCCGTCGAATTGCGGCGTCGGCTGTTTTCTGGCAAGCAACCTTGCGCCGCCTCGGCTTCGCCAGATGCAAACCGAATAACCGACCCGCGCGCGGTTATCTTGCCGCGCGCGTTGCTGTCTTCGCGCCCGCGCTGCCCCGCGCGACGCCGCGCCGCTCTGCGACCTCCTGGAACGCTTGCGACATCTTCCGACGCGCAAGCAGCCTCCGCAGCTTCGCGCGCGGCTGGCAACTGCTGCGCCCCATGAATGACGGTGCTGCTGTGGAATGACTGTGAAACGCCGAACACAGCGCCCTTGCGGGCAACCCTCGGGAATCCCGACGTTGCCTGATCCCACCGCGAAGGCGAGGCGGCGCCAGCGGCGGCCGACCGTCGACGCCCGCTGCGCCTAGCATCGAACTTCAACTGGCAGCGGCGCAAAAGAATGGCGGCACGCGGGAAAAGGGACGTGGGGATGGGCGAATGCGAACTAGGGTAGGAAACTGGCACTGAAGAGCAGCTGCGGCAGTGGCAAAGGAAGCGAGGGCGGCGTGGCTGCGCGGTGCCCCCAGAGCAAGCGTGGCGCGCCCCCCCAGAAACGCTAGGACACCTCGGCACGGCCCCAATCGCTTTCCCCGCCAACAACGCCCCTCTTCCCCCGCCTCCAACCGCCTGGAAGAGATCTCGCAGCGGCAGCTAGGGGCGTGGCCGAACGTGGCAGAAATTCGCTCAGGGGACCCGAACTGGATGGTCGAGGGAGGTAGTCCTTCGTGCCCAGGCCCCCAAGAGACTGGTCGAGGAGGGCAGTCCTTCCGCAATGGTCATCCGAAGAACTGCTCGGGCGGGGCAGTCCTTCCGCAACGCCCGCCGAACCAGGTGGTCGGGGAATGGAAACCCGACCAGTTTTTGACCACCTGGAAGCGCGCCATCTGGGCGGCTGAAAAGTGTAAAAATTCCGGTGTCAGGTTGGTCGGGGGGCGCGAATTTTCGCGCCGCGTGGAATGGTGGTTTGGATGGTCGGACGTGTTAGAAATTCCGGAACCCCAACTTCCAGACTGGTGGTTTGGATGGTCTGGTTCCGCAACGCCATTCGGAGAGATGGTCGGGTGGTGCAGTTCTTCGTGCGGGTGTGTCAAAACGAATGGTCGGCTGGGTGGTCGCCCTCGGCGGCGCGCTTGTCCCAGGTGGTCGCGCGGGTGATCGCCTTCCGTCGGGGCGCCCAGCGCAGGCCCCTCACGCCGCGCCCCTCGCCCCAGCGCAGACCCCAACGGCGCGCGCCCGAGCCCCCGCAGCCGCTCCCCCCTACCCAAGCCCTAGCCCTGGCCCCAGCCGCAACCGCTACCCAAGCCTTACGCGCATTCGACCTCGCCGAAGCCCGAAACCGACCCTCGCAGAAACGCCGCGCGCCGCGCCCCCCCCTCCCCCCGCGCCTGCCCGCCACGACGTTACCCAATTCACCACCCCCACGCAACCTCGTGCCCCCCCAGCCCCTGCCCCACTCCTACCCCCGCGCCACCAACGCGAACGAACCCACAGCGCCGCCAGCGCGCACGCACGCACACCTAGCGTAACAATCCATAGCAACACCTTGCCTGGACCCAACCCAACCCACAACGCCGCCTCCACTAAGGCCCGCATGTAGCACAACGCTTAAGCCCGCCCAAACACCAGCCACGAACACCGACATCGCACGCAAGCCACAAAAACGGCCAACCCGAAACCCTGGACCCTGTGCCCAGCCCTGCGCGCGGACCCTGAAACGCTCGACGCCAGCGCACACCCTCTGAACCCTGCATCCAAGGCCCCAAGCGTCCCACGCGTCTCGCCCAGAGCGCGCTAAAGTGTTGGTGTGAATCCGCCTTCGTACAATGCCAAACATGCCAGCAACGTCAGAGATCGCCGTTCGTCGGGCTGCGCTTGCCCCAGGGGACCCAAGGGCCGCACCTGGGCTCGACCGCCCGCGCCCATCCGCTGGCCCGACAGCGGGCGTCTGCCATCGGCGACCGAGGGCGCGGAAGGCCACGGCCACGAACAGGAGCGGGAGCAGGGTGAAGGAAGGATAGGGGGCGGAACGAGAGGAGGACGGGGTGGGGCTATTGTCCAGGAGGAAGGGAGGACGAAGACATTTCCAGACAGTTCTCCTCGAAACTCTCGAGTGTCGAAGCCTCGCCATTCCATACTGGAATATTGACTCCCCCTTGGCCTGACTCCATCATTCTTGATGTCACTGGAGATCGAGTTATTCACTTCGAAGTGGGCTGCCACTTCGTCTCGCTACTAATGTCAGTGGAGCGTGTTGTCCACGGATCTCAGCCTTTCGCTTCGAGATGTCCTCGCAATATCTGACGATGTATATCTTGATATACGGCGGGTGTCCTGCTCGATAGAGCTCCTATATTCCAACTCCAATCACTTGATGGCAAAAACGAGAGACAGCGAGAAGCAATCTTATTACAACTAATCCAGGCGTGCGTGTGCGGCCCCCCTGTTCCGGACCGAGTTTCTTGAAACTCACCAGACTGGCTCCAGTCTGGCTTCGCGCCAGAATGGCTGCGGACAGGCGGCCTAGACAGGGCTGCACAGGGCTCTCACTGGGGCTCCCTGGGCTGACATACTCACAGGGGGTTGTCTCTTCCTCCTCAAAGTATCGAACTTCGCACGAGACTGACACCTTCCCCCCTCCTCCGCCCCCCTCCTCCTCGCCCCCCTCGCCCGCCCCATTCGCCCCCCCCCCCTCCCTTCCGATCCTCCGCCCCCCCCCCCCCCCCCCCGATCGCCCGCGAGGGCGAGCCTCGCGCGCGCGCGCGCCCGCGGGCCAGGGGGCCGAGAGGGCCAATTAAGGGTGGCCATTCCCGCGTTGTTCGGCGTTGGTTGTATCTACATTTTATACACATTCATGAACGTATACGCATATTTGTATATATAAATATATATAAATATAAATGCCAAGCTCCTGGCTTTAAATTGGGGGATGGGGGTGTATCTTTTCCGGCCATCTATCCTCGCCCGCGGATGTTCCGAGATCGTGTAGCACGTACTTTTTACACCCCGCTTCCCCGGCGCCCGCCCGTTTTACGACCCCAATCCAACATATTTATGTTACGCCCTGGGCGTTTTTATATATATATATATATATGTATTAAATAATAATAATAATAATAATAATGATAATAATACTAAACGTCCCCCGACCCTCTGGGAGGAGGCGCGCTCGCAGATCGGTCGCCAAGCCGGGGGGGCAGCAGCGGCCAGGCGCGCAGGGCCAGAGCGCGGTGGGCGGCCGCGCGGCAAGGGCGGCGAGGGGGCGGTCGCCGGCAGTTGGAGCTGGCGGGCGGGCGCAGTTGGAGACCGCGAGTGGCAGAGGTACCGCGGCGCGCCGAAGAGTAGGCGCAGCGCTGAGCCGTGTGGAGGCAGAAACAACGCAGCCAGATGGCCGGCAGTGACAGGGGCATTGCGGCGCGACCGCCCAAGGGCGCGCCAGGTGGCCAGGGGGCCGGGAGAGGCGGGGCAGGAGGCGGCGGGCGAAGCGCCCCAGGCGCGCGACGGCGGCGGGGAGGAACAGCAACGCGACGGGAGGAGGAAGCGCGGGGCTTCCGGAAGGAGGTGGCAACGCAGCCAGATGGCTGGCAGTGACAGGGGCATGGCGGCGCGACCGCCCAAGGGCGCGACAGGTGGCCAGAGGGCAGACAGGGGCGGGGCAGGGCCCCAAGCGCCCGCGTGCGGCGGGGCGGAACAGAATCGCAACATGAGGAGGCAGCGCGGGGCAGCCGCGGAAGGAGGGGGGCACCGACAGGTGCAGAAGCCGGGCAGCAGCAGAGGGCGGCCCAATGGGCGGCCCGTCGAGGTGCAGCAGAGAAGTACCGAAATGGCGAATGGGACAGGGAGCGAGCGACGCGCGTCCCAAACGGGAGGCGCGTCGCGAGGGGGCGGCGGCGGGGAGCACCGAAAGGTGCAAAGCCAGGCAGCGACGTTGGGCGGCCCAATGGGCGGCCCAGCGTGGCCTGCAGCGCCGGCGAGGGGTGTTTGGGGCGCCGGCGCCGGGGGGGTGCCCGCGCCGGGGTGGGGGGGGGGGGCAACGGGGCGGCGTGCCGGCGCCGGGAAGGCGGGAGGGGCCGGCGCCGGAAGGGGGGGCCGGCGCCGGGGCAGGGTGCCAGCGCCGCGGGGGGCGCTGGCACCCCCCTCCCAGCGCAGCGCCGCAGCGGCACTTGGGGGAGGGGGGATGTCGGCACCGGGGGGGGGGCCGGCACCGGCGGTGGGGGAGGGCGGCGGGAGGGGGGAGCGACGCCGGGGGGGTCCGGCACCGGGGGGGCGGGGTGGGCACCGGCGCCAGGGGGGGGCCGGCACCGGAGAGCGGGGGCGCGGGAGGGGGGGATTGAAGAGACCCCTTCCATTTGCGTTCAATGAAAAAGGTAGGGAAGCAGCCGGAAGAAACGCCCCCCCCCCTCTCCTTCTTTAGAGCGAAGCCCGAGCGAGCTCGAGCCCACGCCCTCAGAAACTCACAGGCTGGATCGGCGGGTTCTATTGATTTCAAAGACATCTTTTGGAAGTGGAAGCGGTTGAACAACGACGACCAACAATAGTATAAAGAACTGCTCTGGGACTGGAACCGGAACCAGGGCCAGAAACAATAACGGCGACGGAATTGGCAACAGAGACGGCGATGGAACCGGCGACAATAATCGTAAGACGGAGCCGGTAATAAGAACGGCCTTGTCGTTTCCAAGGCCCATTATAGCGCCGCGGGTGCTTTAGCCGAGACTGCCAGAGCGTAGTCGTTTACTTGTATATTTTTAGGGGGAAGTCGGGGGCGCGGGGGCGCGGCCTGAGTTCCGCAGCGCCAGACGCTGACGAGGCCTCCGTCTGGGCTGTCGGGCTTCTTCCTCCTCGTCGTCCGCGCCGCCCTTCGCTCTCCTCCCTCCCCTCGTTCATCCTGCCCCTCTTCGCCCTTCCCCCTCCATCTTTGCCTTAGCGGCCGCGGCGCAACAGGGATTTGACGGTGGTGAGGGAGAGACTGTGAAGAGTTGTCGCTTCTTTTCCCCCACATCCAAAGTGGGGTTCTTGTTTTCTCTGGACACCCCGCGCAGGAACAGGGGCCCACCATCATCATCATCATTGATTCCTCACTCACTCACTCACTCACTCATCATCCCTCACTCACGCACTCACCCACTCACTCACTCACTGACTCATCAGCACTCACAAATGATGATGATGAGTGTGCGCGTGAGAGAGTGTGATGATGATCAGCATCATCATCATCATCATCACCAGTCAGTCAGTCAGTCAGTCAGTCAGTCATTCACTCACTCACTCACTCGCCTTGGGCCTCGTCTGTGAGTGAATGATGCGAAAGTCTCAGGCGGGAGCCCCCTCCCTATGGGGCCCGCGGATTATGTTACTAATCCGAGCGGGTCATCCAATTCTTGTAACTGTCGCCATTTGTGGGCTCTCGCGCTGCCAGAACGCCATTCCCAGGCCGCATTTTGAATGCCCGGAGCCAACTGTAAGCCACTTCGTGTTCTTCGTGCTCCCAGAACACCGGGAATGCTTGCAAGGCCCCCCTCCTCATGGGGCCCGCAGATCATGTTATTAACCCGAGCGGGTCATCGGAACATTATAACTGTCGTCATTTTTGGGCCCCTGAAGCTTGAATTTGGAGGAAGTATCAGGCGGGAGCCTCGTCTGTGAGTGAATTGCGAGGACGTCTCAGGCGGGGCCCCCCTCCCTATGGGGCCCGCGGATCATGTTATTAATCCGAGCGGGTCATCCAATCTTTCTAACTGTCGCCACTTTTAGGCTCTCGCGCTGCCAGAACGCCATTCCCAGGCCGCATTTTGAATGCCCGGAGCCAACTGTAGGCCACTTCGTGTTCTTCGTGCTTCCAGAACACCATTCCTGGGCCACATTTTGAATGCCCAGAGCCAGCTGTAGGCCACTTCGTGTTCTTCGTGTTCCCAGAACACCACTCCCGGGCCACATTCTGAATGTCCGGAGCCAACTGTAGGCCACTTCGTGTTCTTCGCGTTCCCAGAACATGATTCCCGGGCCACATTCTGAATGTCCGGAGCCATCGTGTTCCCAGGGCGTCATTCCCGGCACGCATCCACTGGGACGCACCCCTGCGCGCTTCCTCTGGGTCGTGCCCCCGCGCGCATCCACTGGGGCGCACCCTGCGCGCTTCCTCTGGGTCGTGTTCGGGCGCGTATCCACTGGGGCGCGCTCTGTGCGCTTCCTCTGGGTCGTGTTCCGGCACGTATCCACTGGGACGCACTCCTGTGCGCTTCCTCTGGGTCGTGCCCCCGCGCGTATCCACTGGGGCGCGCCCTGTGCGTTCCCTCTGGGTCGTGTTCGGCGCGTCTCCACTGGGACGCACCCCTGCGCGCTTCCTCTGGGTCGTGCCCCCGCGCGTCTCCACTGGGGCGCACTCCTGTGCGCTTCCTCTGGGTCGTGTTCCGGCGCGTATCCACTGAGGCGCACCCCGTGCGCCTCCTCTGGGTCGTGTTCCGGCGCGTATCCACTGGGGCGCACTCCCGTGCGCTTCCTCTGCGTCGTGCTCTGGCACGTATCCAATGGGGCGCACTCCCAAGATTCGACCGACGCGCGTGCTCCACGCCCAGCGCGTACATCGCCCGACTGGTGCTGATATGCCGGAGGACCGGAGACTCACGTGGGACCAGACGCTCTTCGTCGCCAAGTTCGCCAAGGCCTGCGACGAAGCCTGGGGCGACGACGTGCAGAAGAAGCCCTGGAGCGAGAGAAAGGTCACGCACTTGCTCCTGCTGGGCCAGGGCGGCTCGGGGAAAACGCACGCGGTGCAAAAGATCGCCTCCCCGGCGGTGGAGTATCTGCGGTCCTCGCCGGCGCCGGACAGGGCCAGCATGACGGTCGCTGCCTTCTCGAACGCGCAGGCGAAGAACATCTCCACGGAGACTGTCAAGGCCAGAACGCTGCACAATGCTTGTGCCATGCGAGTCCAGAAGTACACCAACGCGAAGCTGCGGCCGGGGGGCATGCAGAAGAGGCTGAAGTGGTTGTGGGGGCACGTCCGCGTTCTCGCCATCGAGGAGAAAAGCATGGCGGCAGCAGCGCTCTACAACGCGCTGGACCTTCGCGCGTGCCACGGACGCAGCGACGCGCGCGACGTGCAGGAGTCCAACTACCAGCGGCCGTACCGCCACTTCGGGCGCGTGCCCATCGCGTTGCACCTCGGCGATTTCTTGCAGCTGAAGCCCACAGGCAGCATTGGCCTCCTGACGGACGTGAACGAGCGCCTGGACGACGACGAGTCGCACAGGTACGCGGACCCGCCGACGGTGGAGATCCAGCACGCCATCAAGGTCTTCTCTCAGATCCCCTGCGTCTTCGAGCTGAAGGGCACGAAGCGCTTCGAGCCCGGGGGCCCTCTGATCACGCTCCTGGGCTGCATGCGCGAGGGCAAGCCCTTCGCCCCGGAGGTCTGGTCCGCTTGGGGGAACACGTTGGCCAGGGATAACCGCGGCGTCCTGGGCCCTCGGCACCAGCACGAGAACTTTCGGCTCGGCTACGGCATGGGCATCTACTGGGAGACGCTGGCGAGGTGGATCAACGCGCGCGCTCGTCGCGACGCGCGGCGCCTGGGCGCGCCCCTCGCCTTCTTGCAGGCCATGGACGAGCGCAGCACGATTCAGGGCGATCCCGACACGGGTCGGCGCCTCCTGAACGTCCCGAACACGCACAAGACGGGGGACATCCACGGCGTCTTGCGGGCCCACGTCGGCGTGGAGGTGCGGTTCACGGCAGCGCACGAGGAGTTGAAGAAGAGGTTGGGGCTCGTGCAGGAGCAACGGGCCACCATCGCGTCTTTCGAGTTTCACGCAGACGACGAGCGGGGCTACGAGGAGCGCGCGCCGGGGCCAGCTCTTCCGCCCCCGCTTCCTACCGCGGGGAATCTGGCTGCAGGTGCACGGCTTCAAGGAGTCTCCGATCTACCAGGAGGTCGCCGAGGTGCTGCTGCAGGGCGCCGAGGGCGCTGACGACGACAGCCAGGCCGAGGCGCGGGCGCGGAGCTTGCTGATGTTCAGGCCCAGCGAAAGGGAGCTTACGCGGCAGAGCTCGGGGGCGCACAAGGTGCGCCGCTCGGTGTTCACCCTGGCGCACGCGCCCTACCTGACCTCCACGCTGTCGCAGGGCCAGACGCTGCGCAAGGGCATCACCATCGACTGCGCGAGAGACAAGGACGCTGGCCGCACGGGCATGTCAGATGAGCAGTGGTGGCTGCACCTCTACGTCATGTTCCCCCGCGCCACGTCCATGCGGAACATGCTGATCCTGCGGCCGCCGCCGCGGGAGTTCCTGGAGCGAAGGCAGCCGGCGCCCTTGCGGAAGGCGCTGCTGGAGTTCGACAAGAGAGCGGTTTTGTCCAGGGCGGAGGCGGAGCAGCTCGCGGCAAAGCTGGGCTTCGCGCCGCCTCCCGCCTGAGCGTGGCTGCGCCCCGCTCGAAGCCCGCGGGGCTGTCCCAACGGTTTGGTCTTGCGCGCCAGCGGCCCGCGGGGTTGCCCCAGCGGCTGCGCGACGCGGCCATCAGAGAACGCGCCAGTGCTGGCCGAGGCGGCGACGGCGACGAGGAACATCGACTTGCTTGCCCCGACCAGAGGGAGAGGGAGAGGGAGGTGCACGCAGAGAAGCGGCAGGAGGAAGATGAGGTGGGGGAGTGCACGGGGGGGGCGACGATCAGGAGGAGGTGGAGAAGGAGGAGGGGGAGGTAGAAGGAGGGGGAAGGGAGAAATATAATAAGGAGGGCAAGAGGGCAGAGGAGAGGGCGAGAGGAGGGTGTTTGCCACAGGAGGAAAGGGATAAGGAACCGCAGAACAGATTATCACGCGGGGTCCTTCCGTCGGAGCAATTGTTTGGCGCTCGCGCGAGGGCGCTGGCGAGGCCTGGCGCGCGCGGCGCCGACATTTCACCAGCTGGGCGGGTTTCCCTCGCACCCCTGTCTCCGCCCCCTTCTGTCCTTCGTCTCCCTCGTCGTTCGCCCCCCCCCCCCCCCCCTGCTCCACGCTCGCTCATCTCCCCCCTTCCTCCCGCAGTCATACCTGATCCCGCCGACGCGTTCCCAGTGTCCATGATCCTGCTTCCTCGTCTCTCCGCCCTCCAGTTCCTTCCTCACGGTTTTCGGATCTCTCCTCTGCTTCTCTCCTCCCTTCTTCTTCCCTTCTAGCTTAATCCTGTTCCCTCCTCCCCCTTCCTTTCTCTACCATCCTCCTGTCTCCCTGCCCCCACGTCTTGAAGCCGCCTCCATGGGCGCCTCTGCGCCATTGCAGGCCTTTGGTCAAGTTATCGCACGGCTCCATGGGGCGAGTCGAGTCGAGCCTGGCCCGTTGCCTTCGCTCCTCCTCTCAGGGGGGGCCTAGGGGCCTTGCTCGGCAGTCCGGAGGGCGAGAAGCCACCCTGGACGCTTTAAGGGTGGGGCGAGTTTCTACGCGGGTTTCAATTGGATCTCCGGGGGGGAGTCTATGGGAGGAGGATGATTTTAACAAACGAGTTGACGCATCCCGCGCTCTTGCAAACATCCCACCCACCCACCCGTAACTTGGCTTTCAAAATTCATTAGGTGGCGATTGCGATGCATGCTCGGCGTTGGCTGGTGCGTCTCTGCGGCCGCGCCAACCCAAACGCGCGCGCGCAGCGGCCGGCTGGTTTGGCGCGACCGACGCGGCCGCGGTGGCGCTGATCGTTGGGCGCATACCAGCGGGCACCTCATTGCGTGTTGACGACTTGGGTGGGCGCGGTATCATGGAAGCGTCAACAACGGTAGACGTTGCGGGCGAGTCTCCAACGACTTCGACGACCACGACAACGACGACGACGACAACACCGACGACGCCGACGCTGACGATGACGACAACGACGCCAACGACGACGCCGCCGCCGCCGACGACGACGACGCCGCCGACGACGACGACGACGGCGACGCCGACGACAAAGACGACGACGACGCCGACGCCGACGACGACGACAACGAAGACGACGACGACGTCGCCAACGAAAACGACGACGAGGGAGGAGGGAAGACGACGACGGCGACAACGACGACGGCGGCGACAACGACGAGGGAGGAGGGAGCACGGCGACGACGCGAACGACGAACAAGGACGAAGGATGACGCCGACGACGACAACGACGAGGGAGGGAAAGACGACGACGACGACAACGACGACGACGACGACGACGACGGCGACGAAATTGGAGGGGCGACGACGAGACGCCGACGACGCACGGTGACGGCGACGAGGGAGGATGAGGAAGGACGGCCACGGCGACAACGACGACAGAAACGACCACTACGCCAAAGAGGACGACGACGACGACGCAAGAGCGCGCGCGCATGCTTTTGTTGAAAACCCGCGTTGCTAAACCTTGTGTTTGTGTATGTTTCTTTGGGGCGCGCGATTTTGAAATCCGCTCGAAACCGATGGGTTTTGAAGGATTTCGGCATGCGCGCGCGACGACGCGCGCGCCTGCACTTCGTCCCGTTTTTTTGCAGAGGGTTCTCGCGACGGCACACGCGCAAGGGCGTTCGACAAATTTCAACATGCGCGCGCGCGAAGCCCGTGTGGTAGCACGTTGTGAAAATCTTGAACAACCGATTGTGTTTTTTTTTTTTTTCGATTTCGCAAGAGCTCGCGCGTAAGATTAGTTGGCAAATCAGCGTTGCGAAACCCTATGTGTTTGTTTGCTGTTCGGGGAAACTTGACTGGGAAATCGCTCCGGCACCGAAGGTTTTTCAAGAATTTCGGCATGCGCGCGCGACGGCCCGCGAGAGCGCACTCCGTCTCATTTGTTGCAGGGGATTCTTCAAAAGTGCTATGTTGGAGCAAACCATGTCCCCGCGTATCGTTTTTTTTGTTACACAAAGGGAACCTCAGGGGCAACTATCCCGGTTCCCCGGGGATGATATGTGTGAGACCTTATGTTTTTATATGTGTTTTGTGAAACCTTGTGTTTTTTTATATGTGTTTCGGGAACTCGATTACGCAATCCTTCAGACACCGAAGGTTATTGGAAGATTTCGGCATGCGCGCGCGACGACGCGCGCGCGTGCACTTCGTCCCGTTTTTTGGAAGGGGTGCGTGCAGAACTCTTATGCTAAAGCAAAACATGTCCCCGCGTATCGTTTTTTACTTGGGGACCTCCGGGGGGCCGATCCCGGTTCCCCGGGGTTGTTGTAAATTCATGCATAGGATGAACATGCGGTCATAATCCCATATGATTGAAATACCCGAACGGGGGACCGATAACGCCGGGGGGGTCGAGTCTATTCTCCTTGTAGAACGGAGAATTGACTACCTTGCACCGCGCTTGACCACCTCCACTGCTCGCGCAAACGCCCCACCCACCCACCCGCAACTTGGTTTGCTAAATCTCTCAAGACCGCGACGGCGGGCACCCAATGGCACTTGGCAGCGACAGCGACGCCGACGACGACAGCGACAACGACGACGACGACGACGCCGCCGACAACGACTACGACGACACCGACGACGTCTCCAACGACTTCGACGACGCCGACAACGACGACGACGACGACACCGACGACGACGACGACGCCGACGCCGACGACGACGACGATGACAACGAAGACGACGATGGCGACGCCGACGAGGACGACAACGACGACGCCGACGACGACGACGACGTCAACGACGCCCACGACGACGACGACGACGACGGCGGCGACGACGACGACGCCGACGTCGATGACGACGACGACGACGCCGACGCTGACGACGACGACGAAGACGACGACGAAGACGCCAACGAAGACGACGACGAGGGGGGAGGGATGACGACGACGGCGACAACGACGGCAACGACGACAACGACAAGGGAGGAGAGGGGACGGCGACGACGCGAACGACGAAGAAGGAGGAAGGACGGCGACGCCGACGACGACAACGACGAGGGACGAGGGAAGACGACGACGACGACGACGAGGGAGGATGAGGAAGGACGGCCACGGCGACAACGACGACAGAAACGACCACGACGCCGAAGAGGACGACGACGACGATCACGAGGAACGACAGAGGACGACGTAGGCGACGACGACGACGACGACGCGGGAGGAGGTAGGACGGCGACGACGACGACGACGACGACGCAAGAGCGTGCGCGCACGCTTTTGTTGAGAATCTGTGTTGCGAAACCTTGTGTTTTTGTATGTTTTTTGGACACGCGATGTTTTAATCCGTCCGAAACCGATGGGTTTTGAAGGATGTCGGCATACGCGCCCGACGACGCGCGCGCCTGTACTTCGTCCCGTTTTTTGCAGAGGGTTCACGCGACGGCACACGCGCAAGGGCGTTCGACTGATTTCGACATGCGCGCGTGCGAAGCTCGTTTGGTAGCATTTTGTGAAGTCCTTGAAAAACCGACTGTTTCCTTAAGATTTCGCAAGAGCTCGCGCGTAAGTTTTTTTAGCAAATCAGTTTTGTGAAACCTTGTGTTTTGCAGGCGTCAGTGAGCGTACGGCCCCTCCCGAGGCGCCCAGAGTGTAGGCCGGGGCCCGAATAGGCCCTGGCGCGAGCGGCGGGCCCGTGGAGGCCCTAGAGCTAGAATTGGGCCCGAAGGGGCCCCCTGTGCAAGGCCCGCGCAGGGCTGAGCTGAGAGGAGCGGGGCGTTCCCGCCGAAGCTCATGTGGCTCAAGAGAAAGCCATCGGGCGAGATCATCATCTCTGCATGGTGACAGGGTGTGAGGTTGCCTGAACCTACCCTTCAGGCTAGTGGCGCCAGCGCGCCATGGCGGCCGACGCTGGAGCAGCTGGGGTGCAGCTGCTGGATTCACGTGGAGTCGGCAAGGTGCCGGCGTTTTCGGGCAAGAGGGAGGACTTCGAGGATTGGATCTTCCCGTTCGAGTCCTACTGCGGTCTGCTGGGCTGGGCGGCAGGCCTGGACAGGTCGCGGGAGGCTGAGGGGCCGCTGACGGCGGATGACCTCGGCGAGCAAGGAGTGCAGGTCGGCAGGAGCTTGTACCACCTGCTGGCGAGCACCACGAAGGGCACGGCGCAGAGCATCGTCAAGCTCTGCCCACGAGGCGATGGCTTCGAGGCGATGCGGCGGCTGCACAAGGAGTACCGTCCGAGGCTGAACGAGGAGCACGGCCAGATGCTCCAGCAGATCTCAACGCCGCTGTGGTGGAAGGATCGCGAAGGCAAGGAGCGCTTCACGGAGGTGCTCATCGCCTGGGACGAGCTGATCTCGAGGTACGAGCGCGCGACTGGAGAGCAGGTCGCGCAAAACATGAAGACGAGCACGATCATGGGCCACGCGCCCGAGGAGGTGAAGATCATGCTACGCTCGGCGCAGCGCGAGGTGCGCAGCGACATCGCGCAGATGAGGAACTGCATCTTCGAGGCGGTGATCGGTCAGAGTGGGGTGGTCGCGAAGCCGCCGACAGCGAGCAAGGGGAGCAACGACATGGACGTCGACGCGATCTCCAAGGGCAAGGGCAAGGACGGCAAGGGCAGGTGCCAGATCTGCCACAAGCCGAGCCACACGGCCCGCGACTGCTACTGGCGCGACAAGGGCAAGCAGAAGGGCGACGGAAAAGGTCGAGGAGCAGGAGCGGGATCTAAGAGCGGAAAGGACGCCAAGGGCAAAGGCAAGGATGGCTACACGTTCACGGGCAAGTGCGACTATTGCCACAAGACAGGCCACAAGAAGGCGGACTGCAAGAAGCGGATCGCCGATGAAAAGGCCAAGGGAAATGCGGCTATCGAGCAGGAGGGCACGGACCCGAATACGGTGGCCAAGATAGTGTATGCGGAGTACGAGTGCGAGATCTGCGACGACGACCAGCTCTACTGCATGGCGATGAAGGCGGAGGATCCCGAGACGGAGTGCTGCGGCATGGAGGAGCTCGAGGAGACGACCTTCATCACGCTGGACACGGCGAGCGACTGCCACGTGGGGCCGACTTGCTTCGGAGAAGGCTGCAGGAGAGGCGAGGATCGCGGGCCGAGGCTGCTGGATGCGCAGCGGAAGGAGATCAAGATGGACTCCATTGCGACGGTGCCGATGGCGGTTGCCGACGACTGCGAGCAGCCGAGGCTGCTGAAGGCGGATTTCAGGTTGGGTGACACGGTATCGAAGCCGATCCTCTCGTTGCTGGAGGTGATGGACAAGGGTGCCGAGTTCTGGCTGAGCGCGAAGACGGGCATGTGCATGTACCCTGGCGGTGACCTCAGCCAGGGCATCCCGCTCGCCAGGAAGAACAACACGTTGGGCTTCAACGCATAGACCTTCAAGACAGCGACGGAGGCGAAGGAGTTTGCGGCCAGCGTGAACGCAAATGGGCAGCAGGAGGAGGCGATCGTGCCGACGCCTGGGGCTGCGGGCAGCGGAGCGGCGACAGCGGCGCCGGCTGCGCCTGCAGCTGCGGCAGCGGATCCAGCGCGAGATGGAGCAGCTGAGGGCGCAGGAGGAGAGCGACTGGCTCGACATCCTGTGCTACTACGCGAAGGGCAGGAGATCGTCCTGCACCCTTCGAGTCGCGTGGAGGACATGCGGGCGAGGCTCAAGGAGATGGGCCAACCTATCTACGGCAGGAAGGACGAGCTGTTGTCTAGGCTCGGCGACGCGGAGCGGAGGCTCACGGCACACCACATGAAGATGAAGGAGCTGGAGCGCAGGCACGAGGAGTCCGTTCAGGGAGGACCTTCGATAGCACCACGAGAAGTAGCAGGGCCAGCAGCGCCCACGGATGTAGAACGAGCAGCTCATGAACTGCTTCACCTCACGAGGGCGCCGTGGTGCGAAGCCTGCGTGCGAGGGAACGAGACGACCAAGCCGCACAAGACCCTCACATTTGACCAGAAGAACACGGGGAAGGCGCAGATCACCCTGGACTTCTGCTACCTGAAGACCAACGGGGACTGGACGGAGATCGGAGAGGTGGAGCCGCCAGCGGCGGACATCTTCGCGACGACGCTCGTGATGGCGGACAGGGACACGCTGATGTTCAACGCAGTCTCGATGCCCACCAAGGCGGTCACGGACTACGCAATAGCCAGCGCGAGCAGCTTCATCGAGGGCATGCATCTCACGACGGCGGACATCAAGACGGATGGCGAGCCCACGATCGTGAACTTGGTGGAGGAGGTGCGGAAGAAGCCGAACAAGAGCATCAAGCTGGAGGAGAAGCGTGGGAACCTGAAGGACAGCCAGAGCATGGGCGCGATCGAGGCTCCGATCAGATGGTTTCAGGCGAAGGTGAGGACGCACAAGTTCGACTTGGAGAAGCGCTACGGCATGAAGATCACAGCGGACGCACCGATTTGGTGCTGGCTTACGCGATACGTTAGTTGGGCTACCTCTACGTACAGACCACGAGCCGATGGGGGGACATCCCATCAGGCAGCCTACGGAGTGACATACAACGGAGAGATTCTCCTATTTGGCGAGACGGCTCTCTTCAAGACCCCGATCTCCCACGCGAGGCAGATCACGACCACGTCGCTGAAGCGCAAGGGCGAGTCTAGTTTCGTGAAGGGCATCTGGATCGGGAAGCACAAAGAGAGCGACGACCGCTTGTTCTTGACGCCAGCAGGCTGGCACCGCGCGAGAACCTGCAGGCGGCTGGAGCCAGCGCTGCGAGCAGACGACAAGCTGATGAAGGCAGTGAAGGCCCTACCCTGGGACGCTAGGAGTGCCAAGCCGTGCGAGCTACTGCCTAGGATGCAGAGGCCGATGCCCGCGATCCTTTTGACGGCGGCGGAGCAGAAGGCGAAGACCGAGGCGCAGGAGGCAGCACGGGAGGCGGCGCCACCCCAGGGGGCGCCCGAGCAGGGGGCGCGGCCAGCTGCAGCAGCGAGCGCGGAGCCACCGTTAGCACCTGCGGGACCTGGAGTTGGAGCGGCAGCGGCGGCAAGGCCAGATGAGAAGAGCACGACGGATGCGGACGTGCCGATGACGCCCCGAGGGCTGATCAGACCTGCCGACGCTGAGGACTTCGGCGCACCAGGCAAGCGCGCGAAGCACGTGAACGCGGTCTCGCTCGACGACCCTATCGACTACAGCATCCTGGACAGGATGGGCACAGACTGCTACGTGACGGTCAGCGGACTGGAGCCCGCGGTGGAGCTCAAAGGCAAGCGCGAAGCACTAGAGGTGCTGGCGCACTATGGCGTGCACAGGGACACCCCGAGGAGCGAGAGCGGCGAGTTCAAGAAGATCAGGGCGCGCTGGGAGCCGCAGATGCGAGGAGGTGTCTGCAAGTGGCGGTATGTGGCGCAGGAGTTCAAGTGGATGGAGCAGTGCGACGACGCGTTCGCGGCGAGCTCGTCAGCACAGACGAGCAGGCTGGTGGACTTCGTCAGCATCAAGGAGGAGAACCATGGGACCTTCATCGCAGACTGCGTGAAGGCGTACTACCAAGCGGACCAGACGGAGAAGGTTTGCGTGGAGCCACCTGCTGAGTATTTGGCGATCTTGGCGGAGATGGGCAAGCCGACCGACATTGTTTGGGCGCTGGACAAGATGCTACCTGGGCAGCGTGTGGCAGGCGCTGGCTGGGTAGACAAGGCGGCGAAGACTCTGAAAGGAGAGGGCTTCGACAGGAGCGAGTGTCAGCCGCAGTTCTACTACCGCAGGGAGAAGGAGATCCTGATCGAGGTGCGCATGGGCGACTTCCACGGAGAGGGTCCAACCGGCAACCTAGACGGGGTCATCAAACGGCTGCGGGAGGTGTTCGACTTGAAGGCGACGGACGTCATCAGGCAGGGGCGCTACTCGCACTTGAAGCGCGACAGGCTGAGGCTCATGAACGGCAGCATCATGCTGAGGCCGAACGTGAAGCACATCGACGACCTGATCTACGTGATGGGCATGGAGAAGGCCAAGCCAGCGACGGTGCCAAGCTTGACTGAGGAGGGCCCGACATGGAGCCCCGACTTGGACGAGATTGAGAGGGCGAAGTTTCGCACGGGAGTTGGGATCGCGCTCTACATCTCGCCCGACAGAGCGGACATCCAGCGGGACGTGCAGCTACTGACCAGGAACCTGAGTCAGCCGACGGAGTTTGACAGCAAGCGCTTGGTGAAGCTGGTGCGGTTTCTGAAGGGGACCAAGACGTGCGGAGTGCTCTTGGAGAAGCCAACTGGGAGCAAGCCTGGAGAGGTGAAGCTGCAGTTGTTCACGGACGCGGACTTTGCGACGTGCAAGGAGACGAGGCGCGCGATGACTTGTGGAATCACAAAGCTGGACGGGGTGCACTTCGCAGCGTTTGCGAGGAGGCAAGGAGTCCAGAGTACATCCTCAGGCGAGGCGGAGTTCTACGGCGCGACCTCGGTGGTGATGGATGGCAAGCTGGTGAAGAACATGCTGGAGTGGTTGGGCTACAAGGTGACCTGGGAGCTCGGGATCGACAGCAGCGCCGCGAAGGCGATGATCAATCGCGAGGGCGTCGGCAAGGTGAAGCACCCGGACGCGCGGGCGCTGTGGATCCAGCAGGGGCGGAAGGTGCACGGACTGATCATCAAGAAGGAGAGCAGAACCAAGAACGTGGCCGACCTGGGAACCAAAGCGCACACCACAGAGCGGTTCGAGTACTTGCGGGAGCTCGCTGGCATCATCGACTGCAGCGAGATGGAAAAGCACAAGGAACTGGAGGCATGCTCGGTGACAACGAGCTCCTGGGCTAAGCAGGGGCTGCTGGCGACGCTACTCGCGCAAGGAGTGACCGGTGGTGCGGCGGCCTCAAGCGAATGTGCAGTGCGAGAGCTCGACCAGCGCGCAGTTGCCCCCTGGGAGGCGACGAAGCGGCATGACTGGATCGATGACCATATGACGATGATCACCCTGAGCGTGCTGATGATGACCTTCGCGGCAGGTGCACTGCTTGGGTGCTGGAGCCGCGAGAAGTGGACGACGATGAGGAGCTCCATGAAGCCGAAGCTGGTCAAGCGTACGGATACCCCGATTCGGAGCAAGGAGCTGATCAACAAGGTAAGGCCTACGGACAAGCAGACGACAGCGGAGAAGGCGAGTCAATCGCCGTGCACATACAAGTGGAAGTACGCGACGCCGAGGTTCATGGTGCTGCCCGAGGCGAGCCACGGGTGAGAACGAGCTTGCGGCCTATGGCAAGGTGAACGAGGTGATGTGCCTCGACGAGGCGCCGTGGGGGCGTGCAGGCGTCAGTGAGCGCACGGCCCCTCCCGAGGCGTCCAGAGTGTACGCCAGGGCCCGAAGAGGCCCTGGCGCGAGCGGCGGGCCCGTGGAGGCCCTAGAGCTAGAATTGGGCCCGAAGAGGCCCCCTGTGCAAGGCCCGTGCAGGGCTGGACTGAGAGGAGCGGGGCGTTCCCGCCAAAGCTCATATGGCTCGAGAGAAAGCCATCGGGCGAGATCATCATCTCTGCATGTTGTTATATGTGTTTTGGGAACTCGATTACGCAATCCTTCCGACACCGAAGGTTATTGGAAGATTTCGGCATGCGCGCGCGGCGACGCGCGCGTGTGCACTTCGTTCCGTTTTTTGAAAGGGGTTTGTGCAAAACTCGTATGTTAACGCAAAACATGTCCCCGCGTATCGTTTTTTAAAAAGGGAACCTCCGGGGGACCGATCCGGGTTTCCCGGGGATGATGTAAATTCATATTTCGGATGGACATGTGGTCATAATCGTATATGATTTACATACCCGAAAGGGGGGCGGACAACGCCGGGGGGGGGTAGAGTCTATTTTTTTAGGAAAGGAGAATAGAGGAGGAACAGGAAGAGGAGGAGAAGGAGGAGGAGGAGCAGGAGGAGGAGAAGGCGGAAGAGGACAACGACGAGCACGAAGAACCAGGATAACGACGCGGATGTGCAAAAGTGGCAAATCGATGGTATGTAGGGCGCGCGGCACTTGTCGTTGGCACAGGGTCTCGGACCCACTGCTGGCGTGTCCATTTATGCTTGGTTCGTGCAGGTGTGCAATAGAGATCGAGAGAGAGAGAGAGAGAGAGAGAACAAGAAACCAGTAACTAAAGAGAGAGGGCGATATAACATAACAAGAAAAGAAGCGCTTGAACCGTAAGCTGCAAGCCCGATTCTTCATCACCGGCAAGCACTGGAAGGGATCAAAGGTTCTGCATAATAGGAGGGAAGGGAGAGGAAGGGGAGGAACGCGCGATAACGAAGAGAGGTGCGCCATGGTCGGGAGGAGAAGTGTCTCATCATTGCCGATGTAGACTGACGTTTCTTATGGCTCCGTCATTCTCTCCTCTGTCGCTCAGCCTGCCTAGTGCTATCGAAGGCAGCTCGATCTTATGATTACGTTGGCCGTGGCGACCGCGGCCAGGGCGGCAGCAGAAGCGGCTAGTACGATCTAAGCTCTCGCGCAATAGTCCATTGGAGCCAGTGGCGTTGGAACGCATAATGTGGGTTGTGGCCGTCTGGAATCTCTCCCCTCTGATTCGTTGCCTTTGGGATGTCGGCGAGGGGCGAACACCTAGCATGTTGTGTCCCTCCGCGTTTTGCGGAAGTACCTTCTCCCTAGTTGCCATCTGTTTATTCCGATTACCGATCAGGGCCAGCTAGAGAGCGCGCGTAGAGTCTCCGCCATCACTACGTTTGCCACGTGTTTCGCAATTTTTCGAGTACGATCTACGTACGAGTGTTGAATCATGTTGGTGGTCGGCGGAATGGGTTCATGGTTAAGTCCGATAACAAAGTATATGTATTTCGGAACTCAAAACAAAAAGGGTGGATCAAAACCCTCCCAGACGAGCCATTTTAAGCACCGTCTGCTCCTTATGCTCCTTCTGCTGCTACTCGCTCGCCTCGCCCTTGGCACCAGCAGTCTTGCCCAGCTCCACGTGTGTGAATTTCACCGGCGCTCCGCCTCCGGATTTGCCGGATGTGCCCTGGTCTTCGTGCCGAATTCGCTCTTGTGTTTCTTCCGCGAGTCGCGCCGCGTGCTCCGCGATGTTGTGGACATTCGTCCAGCCTGCTTCGCCTGGTCACCTTGGCGGTGTCCTAGTCTGCGCGGCGGCTGCATCAGCGCCGCTCGCCTCGCGGGCCTCCATGACCTCGGCTGCGCTATGCTTCGCCTCCTTCTGCACGCCCAGGGCGTCCAGTCGTTTGCCCAAGCAGTGCTCGACTGACGCCCACCGGCCGCACTCCTGCTCACCTCAGAGCCCGCTGCGAGAGGCAACATAAGCTGTCCCCTACCTGCTTCCCAAGAGCACGAGCTTGCCCGCGTATGCGAGCCTGGCGGCCCTGGGCCGTGTAGCTCCGCACACCCTGTGATTACGGGCGCGATGTGTCCCCAGTCTGGCCCCCACCTCGGCGGCGTGGGGGATCCCCAGCCGCGGTGTCTCAACGCCAGCTCGCGTGGAAGCGAGGCTCGCCCCACCAGAGCCCCCAGCCGTCCAGCTGTTTCTGGATGAGCCTGACCCGGGCCGCCTGACGCCAGGAGGCGCTCAGCAACGTGTGCCTTGGCAGCCGCTTCATTCCCGTGCAACAGTTTGGCAGCCACCAGCTCTGCTCCCGTTTGGCTTCCTGGGCTCTCGAGCGAGCGCGCTGCTCCCACCAGGCCGCTGCAAGCCTGCCGCTTGCGGGGCCCCTGTGGGAGCGCGGGCAGCACGGCAGGCCTGAGCCAAAATGGTGGATGGCGAGGGAGGGGGGAGGGGGAAGGATGAGGAGGAGGGGACGGGTTCGACAAGTGACCGACGAGGGCTGAGCGAACCTGCTGCGCACGAGCGTGCTTCCATCGAACAAGTGTGGGTCGATGCAGTGTCCATCCTGCCCCAGGTGCAGCTGACACGCAGGATGGAGCGCCTCGAGGTTCTCAAGGGCTCTGCCAGTGCGGGCGTGCCGTTCAGCGAGGCCCAGCGGTAAGAGCGCCTTCGCAACGAGCACTGGGGAGGGGGAGGACAAGGGCTCTGATATAAGTACGTATTTCTGACATAGTTTTGCAGTGGTGCCGGAGGAGATGCAAGGGCATGACAATGTTTGTACACACGCACACGCACACACTTCGCTCAGATATAGCCGCAAGCATACATTCGTAAGTTGGACCCGCGCAGCTGAGATGGAGCACTTGGTGGTGCGAGGCCAAACTTTCATGACACCCAAGTTTTGTTTCGCCAGTGGTGACGGTGGTGGTACGAGGCCAAACTCCCATCTGTTTTCGCCCATGGTGGCGTGTGTAGGAACGTGCTCCCATCTTTTCTCGCCCATGGTGGCGTTTGTAGGAACGTGCTGCACCCAGGGCAGCTTCGCGACAGTGGGGCCGAGCGCGAGAAGGGGGAATGCGAGTCGGAGAAGGACGAAGTTAGCCAGGCTGACCGAGTAAGCGGGCCCCACCCTCTACGACTTTCCCTCGCATACTATAAGGACAAAGCATGGCGCAATTGGATATTGGGACTGGCGCTGGTTCCCACCTAGCGAACGCCAGGCGCTCTCACGCGGTCCCAATTCCGACGTGTTGGCAAGAAGGCGCGCACGGGTCAGTGCACAGTCCAGAGGGGAATTCTGTGAAATTCTGTGTGCGGCGTTTTGGCGAGCGCACTATTCAGCCTTTTCGCGCGCGGTCACATGCTCGATGAGAGTGCCGAAGACAACGCATGCGCCGCGCCGAAGCCGCAGCGTCCAAGCGGGAACGCCTCTTTCACGCGAGATCCGCAGGAATCTTAGGCGAGGGCGACATGTCGCTCGCCTCCCGCGAGCGAAACATAGATGCGCCGCTTTCAAGCGGTAGCGCCACTTTCGGGCGATAGCTGAGCGGAGGTTGGACGAAAGCTACATTTCGCTCACTCTCGCGCGACCCCGTTGTTGACGAATGGGCGAGCCAAAACTACATCACGCTCAAGCGGGGGCGACACTTTCCGAATTGATACGCGTGTCTCTGAGGCAAGAGCGGCATTTCGTCTTTCACATGCAATGCGCACCGCATTCTTTCTTGTACTGTCGACGACAGAACGCTCATGTGGCTAATAATATTTATACTCCAGAAGCTAGTTCTAGTTGGGGGGCAGCAAGCGGAGACATCCTCACAATTCTGAAGTGGTCTAGCTCGTTTTGCTTGAGACATCCTCGTAGTTCTTGGTTCCGCACATTTCTGCGTTTCGGGGTGATTAGATCTGAAGTGGTGCGACCCCTATCGCTTGAGACATTCTCGCAGCTCTGGGCTCAGAGGTGCCGCGCGCGAGGTGGTCCTGCACGTTCCGTTTGAGACATCCTCCCAACTAAGGGCTCCGAGATGCCGCACGCCAGGTTGTCTGGCCTGTTTCTTGTGAGATATCTTCGCAAATCTGGATTTCGATATGCCGCACTCGAGGTGTTTTAACACGTTTGGCCTAAGACGTCCTCGCGATTCTGGGCTCCGACAGGCCAGGCGCGAGGCACGCTTCAAGTTTGGTTTTCGAGATGCCGCGCGCGAGGTGGTCCAGCCCGTTTCGCTTGTGACGGCCGCGCAATTCTGGGCTCCGTGGTTTGCTACACGCGAGGTGGTTTGGCCCGTTTGGCCTGAGACATTTTGACAGTTCTGGGCTCCGCACGAGAGGTTTCCCTGCTCGGGTCCAGCCCGTTTCGCCTGAGATCGCCTCGCAGTTCTGGGTTCCGAGATGCCGAGCGTGAGGTGATCCAGCCTGTTTCGCTTGAGACATCTTCGCAATTAATGGCTCAGATCTGCCGCACACGAGGTGGTCCGTGCGCTGTCTCGTGAGACATCCTCGCACCTCTTGGCCCGTGATGCCGCATGCAAGGTCATCTGGCCCGTTTCGACTGCGACTACCTTTCTATTCGGGACTCAGAGGTGCCGTTCGCAAGGTGGTCCGGCCCGTTTTGCGTGAGACATTCTCGCAATTCTGGGCTCAGGGATGGCATGCGCGAGGTGTTCCGGTTTGTTTCGTGTGAAACATCCTCGCAAGTCAGAGCTCTGATAGATGTTCGGCCCGTTTAGCATCAGACATCCTCACAATGCTGAGCTCCGAGAGCCCGCGCGCGAGGTGGTCTGGCCCTTTTCACGTGAGACGGTCTCGCAATTATTTAAACAGTTCTGGATTCGGAGGTGGGGCAGGGAGGGGGGAGGCGGGGTCAGGATGAAACGGTCCATCTGGTACCATGTTTTGTTATCGGAATGTGCTCCGTGAGGGCTGAGGGAGCACGTAGCCAGCGCCAAGGCGAGAGCACGCTCTTTGTGGATATTGTATGGATTTTTCGGGCGGGAGCGCCATGCATGGGGGAATTATTGATGCTCCGCGTATCCCCAACAGGCTACGGACACTGTCGGGCAACAACGCCCGTAGCCTTTTGGCTCAAGCCACGTCGGCTCGAGCGCGCCCCTGACTCAGGTCGGCGCGCGCTCGGGCCCGCGCGCGATGGAGTCGCCGGCCGCTCGGCGCCGCCGGCAGAGGGCCGCGGCCGCCGCTCGCGCCGCTGGCCCCTCCGCTGCCGGCGCCGCGGCCGCGCGCGGTCTGCCGCGGGCCTCAGCGCAGGGCGGGCCCGCCGCGGCCTCCGCCGTGGCCGCTGCCGCGGACGCCGACGCGCGGGCCGCCGCGGCCGCGGGCGCCGCGAGCGCCGTGGCCGTGGCCGCGGCCGCGGCGCCGCGGTCGTCGCCCGGCGCAGGTGCCGTGGCCGCCGCCGGCGCCGCCGGCGCTGCGGCGGCCGCGGGCGCCTCTGCAGCTGCTGGCGCCGCTGCTGCTACCGCTGGCGCGGTGCGCGCTGCGGCCGCCGCGGGCGCCGCTGGCGCCGCCGGCGCCGCGTGCGCCGGCGCCTGGTGCGCCGCTGGCGCCGCGGGCGCTCCCGCCGAGGCCGCCGCCGCGGCGGCTGCCGCAGGCCTGTGGGCCGCAGCAGCCGCCCTCTCCCGCGCGGCGGCCGCCGCCGCCGCTGCGGTGGCGGTGCCGGGCGGGCCGACTGGCCTGGCGCTAGGCTGCCAGCCCTATAGGGCCAGCCCGGCCAGCCCCACGGCCAGTCCCACGGCTTACCCCACGGCCAGCCCCGCTGCCAGCCCCACGGCCAGCCCGACGGCCAGCCCCACGGCCAGCCCGACTGCCAGCCCCACGGCCAGCCCCGCGGCAAGCCCGACGGCCAGCCCCACGGCCTGCCCGGCAGTCAGCCCCGCGGTCAGCCCGACTGCCAGCCCCGCTGCCAGCCCGACGGCCAACCCGACGGCCAGCCCCGCGGCCAGCCCGACTGCAAGCCGGACGGCCGTCCTCCTGTCGACACTCTCCTGGAACAGCCTGGCTTGCGCGGCTGCCCAACAAAGCTGCCCGGCGGCATGACCACGACGCAGACCCAGCGCGCCGACGGGTGGGCTGGCGCCCCACCTACGCAGGGCGTTTCCCCTGAGACTGACTTTTCTCTTCCCTCCCTGCCCATGATTCCTCGAGATGCGACGGTTAGTCGTCTACGCCGGGAGATTGCGAAATGGGTCGCCTCCACCGAGAAGAGCGCGAAGATAGTCGCGAATAGCAGGAGGAGGGGCAGGAATAAGTCAAAGAGGACCTTGCCGACCGTCCAACACAACCCACTGGCAACGCGACCTCTTGGCACACCCAACCGCCTCGGAATCCAACGAGCTCTGCGACGGTCAGTCGCCGCCACCGGGAAGGATGTGATGATAGTCGCGAGTCGCAGGGTGAGGGGCAGGGAGAAGACAGAGAGGACTTTGCCGACCGTCCAACACAACCCGCTGGCAACACGACCCGTGGGAACACCCAGCCGCTTCGGATTCCAACAGACTCTGCGATGGTCACTCATTTACATCGGGAAGAGTGCGACATGGGTCGCGAGCCACAGGAGAAGGGGCAGGGCGGAGACAGAGAGGACCTTGCCGACCGTCCAACACAACCCACTGGCAACACGACCTCTGGGAGCACCCAGCCGCCTCGGAATCCAATGGGCTCTGCGACGGTCAGTCGCCGCCACCGGGAAGAATGCGATGGTAGTCGCGAGTCGCAGGTTGAGGGGCAGGGAGGAGACAGAGAGGACTTTGCCGACCGTCCAACGCAACCCGCTGACAACACGACCCCTGGGAACACCCAGCCGCCTCGGATCCCAGCAGACTTTGCGAGGGTCTTTCATTTACACCGGGAAGGGCGCGAAATGGGTCGCGAGCCACAGGAGAAGGGCAGGGAGTAGACAGAGAGGACCTTGCCGACCGTCCAACACAACCCACTGGCAACGCGACTTCTTGGAACACCCAGCCGCCTCGGATTCCAATCGCCTCTGCGACGGTCAGTGGCCGCCACCGGGAAGAGTGTGAAGATAGTCGCGAGTCGCAGGCTGAAGGGCAGGGAGAAGACAGAACGACCCTTGGGAACACCCAGCCGCCTCGGATTCCAGGGGGTTCTGCGATGGTTAGTCACGTACACCGGGAGGAGTGCGACATGGGTCGCGAGCCGCAGGAGAAGGGGCATGGAGAAGACAGAGAGGACCTTGCCGACCGCCCAATGCAACCCACTGGCGACACGACCCTTGGGAACACCCAGCCGCCTCGGATTCCAACTGACTCTGCGACGGTCACTCGCCCCCACTGGGAAGAGTGCGAAGGCCGTCGCGATGCGCAGGAGGAAGGGGGCGCCGTTCCCGACGCCCAACCTGACGCCCTACCCTACACTCTTCCTGAGGCCTTGCCCGACGCCCAATCCCACGGCCAGCTTCTCGGCCAGCCCGACGGCCCGCCCGACGGCCTGCCCGAAGTGATGCCACCCTCCAGACGGCACTGGGAAGTTCCACTGCGCCCGCACGTCAGCCTTCCCCTGACGAGCGGGACAACGAAGCCATCCTTCACCTGGTTTCGAGGAGCCCTTGCGCCCCCATTTGTCCCCCCTCCCTTGCCAGCGACTCGATGCGGACGGACGCCTCTACTAGCAGCCACGGGGCACCCCCTGCACCCCTGCAAAGCTCGCCAGACCCCCCCCCTCTCGGGCGGGGGCGCGAGCTCGACCGCCGAGACGGGCCGGCAGCCCAACCGGGGGGCATCCTCGACGCGTCGGACGGGGAAGTGGGCGGATGCCCAGGCTGTTCGCCGATCGCCAGCATCCAGGACCACGGGGCTCCCACGCTGGAAGGCCGCTTAACAAAGCCCGGGCCCACGACTCCCAGTGGGAACCCCGCGGAGCGTCACCAACCGAGACGATCAGGTACCTTCAGGCCACCCTGGGTGCGTCGTCCACAGCCGTCTGGCACGCCTCTGCCGAGCATCACGCTGCCCCTGGCACCGCGCGCGCTTTCGACCCGCGTCGGCGCGATCAGCGAACCTGCGTCGCCTTCCTGACCTCATTTCACAGCCACAGCTGATGCTCGTGCCATGAGCGACTCATTGGGCCTGGGTACCAACTGGGCGCAGGTGCGTGGATAACACCTGAGACGCCACGTCGGCGCGAACAGGGGGCGCCAGGCACCCTTGCGAGACGGTCAGGGTCTCGTGGGCGCCGAAGCTGGCCGTTCGCTGCAGGGTGGGAGTGTTCCCGTGCGAGGTCGAGCCCTTGACGTCGGAGGCGCGGCCGTCTGCCTCCACCCCCGCGCCGACGGCGTCTGCGTGCCGTCAGCGCACTACCAGAATCAGAGCGCCGGGCGTGCGCGTCAGTGTGCACAGGGTTCGGGTGAACTCTTCCCCCCCTCTCACACCGCGTGCCTGGCGCGCGCTCCCTTCCCTCCCCATCGTGCATCCTATTGCTGCAGCGGTTAGCTGCCGCACTGGGGTGCCAAATTACAGTGCCTGGCGTGCACTTCACCTCCTCTCCTCCTGCTTGTGTCTGTCGTGGACTTCGCGCCGTGTGCCTGGCGTGCACTTCCTTTCCTCCCCTCCTGCATCCTAATGCTGCAGCGGTTAGCTGTCGCTCCTGGGTGTCTACCGTGCCTGGCGTGCACTCCCCCTCCTCTCCTTGGTTTCGCCGGGTTTATCCCACGCGGCTGGGGTTGCCGCGTGCACCGCTGTCTGATGGTGCTCTGACAGCCTGAATTCCATGCAAGGATCACACTGGGAATGAGCGGTCAGGTGCCTCCTGACCTGCTCCTGGCTGCTGTCGGCCTCCACTGGTGGCCGAAAGGGTTCAGTGGGATCTCGCGACGCTGCCGTCCTCTACGGTGCAAGGACTTCGGGTTCGGCATGCGTGGTTCTGTGCGCCCGTCGGCTGCTGTCTCCTGCATGGACTCCGCTTTCGACAAGTGCCACCTGCACAAACAAGAGTCACTGCCGTCTGCAGTTCTATGTGTGACGAGGTTGCCCCTCTTCACTCTTGCGCTGACACTGTGCTTCGACATTTGTGTTCGTCCACTTCACGGATGTCATCTGGGGGTGCGTGTCAGTCTCGTTCGTTCTGACGTTGCCGACCGAGCCACTCACAATGATCGACCTCTACGTGATTTTGGTCGCGCCGCCGCGCCATTTGGGCTGCGCCTACTTGCTTGTAGCCACCCGGATTTTTCGGACGCCAGCGGGAGTGGGTCTACCTGTTCTCGTCGCCCTTCTTAGCTGCCGCCCGGCTGCTGCGCCTGTTTTGCTTTCCGCTTTCCGCTGCCTCGTCGTGGCCCGGCTAGAGTTTGAACGCCTTTTGACCCGCTTCACGAGGCCGTTGACCAAAAAATATCCCCAACAGGCCATCCGTAAACGATGCCCAGACGAATTGCCTTGACCAGTGAGGTGTAGGAGCAACCCGTGGAACAAAGAGTGGGGGCAGCCAGACAAGAGGAGGTCGGGCAAAGTTTGAAGCAACCCAGGAATCAGCCATACGTGCTCTCGCGGATCTTTCAACATGCGAGCCTCCTCGCAGTTTAGTTGGGCCAGACTGGGGCCATGCCGAGGCTCCAGTGGGGCCACCTTGAATACCATATATATCAAACATGTGGGTTCTTGATTGCGCCTCCCCCCCGTCGAAGCCAGAGAACCTAGAAATCGCCTCATGCGTCTTCTTTGGGCGCTCGTGGGACCCTCTTGAAATAATTTGGAGTTGTCTGGAGGCCTCAGAAGCTCATCGGTACAGCAAAGGGGACGATGCTAAACACATTGCTCTCCACATCCTGAGTGGGGTTATGTTTTCACGGAGCGCCTTCTCATTCTGTATTCTTCCCTCTTGTTTATCTTCCTCATGCAAGCTCCGCAAGCTCCACATCCCAATCTCTTGAAAGCCCCCCCCCACACTCCACCAGCCTCTCGGGCTTCGTGCCCTGCCCGCTACACAAGCCGCGCCAGTGCCACCTCCAGGGAGGTCCCGCCAGACCGCGGCAGGCGCCCGGATACCATGTTTTGTATCATTCTCCGTGCCTTCCCCACTCCACCAGCCTCGCCAATCCCACCTGGCCCTCCATGAAGACCTCGCCACGCCCAATGAGCAGTGGTAGCACTTGGGCTCCCCAAGAAATCGCCGCCAGGGGACATGACACTTGCCAGTTCCCGGCCAGATGGTGGTCGTGTCTCGGCTTGCGTGCTTGACTGATCCGATTCATGTCTTTTGAGAGCCCAATGATCACAGCGATACAGCCGGCGTGGCACTTGGGCACCCAAAGAACGAGCCGCCAGGGGGTATTATACTTGCCAGTTCGCGGCTGATTGTGGGGATGTCCTGGACGATGTGCGTGTTTGGCTGAACAGACGTATCTCTTTCGAGAGCCCAGTGACCATCGCGACATAGCAGGCGTGGCATCTGGGCCCCCAGCAGATACTTGCCAGTTCGAGGCGCGATCGAGGGGATGTCTCAGGTTGTTTGCGCGTTCGGCTGATCAGGTGCATCCTCTTTGGGAGCCCAGTAACCAATGCGACAAAGCAGGTGTGGCACCTGGGCGTTCCAAGGAAGGAGAAGCTGCCAGGGGGCATGACATGTGCCAGTTCGCGGCCAGATGATGGAGCTGTCTCTGGCGGTTTGCGTGTTTGATTCAGAACCCTTTGACCACCACGATATAGCAACCGTGGCACTTGGGCGCCCCAGGAGGGGCCGCCCGGGGAGTATGACACGCGCCCGTCCGCGGCCAGATGGTGGGGATGTCTTATGCGGTTTGCCTGTATGTTTGCCCATGAGGGTTCCTTGGCCACTGCGGTGTAGCAGGCCTGGCATTTACGCTCCCAATGGGGAAACCTCCAGGGCGTCTGACAATTGCCCGTGCGCGCAGATTGTGGTGATGTCTTGGGCGGTTCGCTCGCCTGGCGCCCCCACACACCCCTCCGTCCTCATCCTTGCTTCCCGCTTGCTTCCCCTACTCACGTCTAGGTCCACGCAGACTTAGACGAGTCAGACACAGACTCATGCACACAAGCCACGCACACACTGGTCATTCACACTCAGGCTCACCCACACTCAGGGTCACCTATATTCGTACCACTCGTATGCAGACCGCACGCACTCAGATCCACTGGCATTCAGACTCCCTCCTACTCAGACTCACTCACACTCAGACCCGACCTCGTTCAGACTCACCCGCACTCAGGTCCACTCGCATTCAGGCTCATCCACACTCAGACCCACTACGCTCAGACCGCTACGCTACTCCCGATCGGCCCGAAGGCCGTGCCAATCTAGAACTCGGGGGAAAACATGATGGACCCACGAACCCGGAAAGGGATATAGAACCGCATGCATGGAAACGTTTTCACGACACCGTATTGGGCGACGGGCACTTCCACGAGACACCCCGCGAAACATTCCACGAGACACGGGCGACCGTTTTCAACGTTTTCCTGGAAACATTCCACGAGACACCCCGCGAAACAGTCCACGAGACACCCCACGAAACAATCCACGACGACAGGCAACCACTCAACCAAGGCGGTGTGGTCGTGCTGGGGAGTGGTCGTGCTGGGGGGTGGTCGTGCTGGGGGGTGGTCGTGCTCGGGGGTGGTCGTGCTGGGAGGGTAGTCGTGCTGGGGGGCGTGGTCGTGCTGGGGCGTGGTGGGGTGGGGTCTTGCTGGGGTGGGGTCGTGCTGGGGTTTGGTCGTGCTGGGGTGGGGTCGTGCTGGGGTGGGGTCGTGTTACAAAACAAGCGATTCGCTCGAGACATCCTCGGTAACTCTGCGGAGCAAGCGTTTCGCTCGAGACATCCTCAACGCACGCAAGAGAGGCCCGCACCCTGTGATTTATCGATCGGGATTTCAAAAAACAAGCGTTTCGCTCGAGACATCCTCAATGTTTAATCCGCCGGCGCCCTTCGACCTCGATATTTTTCCGGGAAAAAATCCGCCGGCGCCCTTCAGTTGAGGCACCGGGGAAAGGCTTACCACACTAAAAGAGAACCCTGGGCCTACGCCCTTTCCGGGAAACATGATCGACCCACGAACCCGGAAAGGAATATAGAAATGTAACGCATGGCAACGTTTTCAAAAACACCTGATTGGGTGACGGGCAAGTGCAATGTTGATTGTATCGATCTTGATGTACCGTGCCGAGGGCTGTGCTGTGCTGCGCCGTGCTGAACTGCGATGTGCCATGCCGCGGTTGTGCTCTATAGCGTCGTGGATCGAATCTTCTTTTGCATCATAGTCCTGACCGAACTGATCTGGATCTTAAGCTCGAGCTGCCTGAACACATAGTAGCTGCCCCAGAGCTAATTGACAGGGGGACATGCCAGGAGGACGCGCCGCGAAACGTCCCAAGGGACGCGCCAGGCGACGTGCCAGGGGACGTGCCATGGGGTCGCACCGTAGGACGTGCCAAGGGGACGCGCTACGGAACGTGCCGATGGATGTGCCACGGAATGTGCCAGGGGACGCGCCACGCGACGTGCCAGGGGGACCCGCCAAGGGACGCCCCACGGAACGTGCCAAGGAACGTGCCAGGTTGCAATGCTGATTGTATCGAGCTTGATGTACCGTGCCGAAGTCTGTGCTGTGCTGCACCGTGCTGAATTGCGATGTGCCATGCCGCGGTTGTGCTTTATAGCGTCGTGGATCGAGTCCTCCTTTGCATTAGAGTCCTGACCGAACTGATCTGGATCTTAAGCTCGAGCTGCCTGAACACATAGTAGCTGCCCCAGAGCTAATTGACCAGGGGACATGCCAGGAGGACGCGCCGCGAAACGTCCCAAGGGACGCGCCAGGCGACATGCCAGGGGACGTGCCATGGGGACGCACCGCGGGACGTGCCAAGGGGACGCGCTACGGAACGTGCTGGGGACAAGCGTTTCGCTCGAGACATCCTGTCAAAATCCTCATTCTAGACATCCGCCTGAGCGACCTGGACACGTGAAAACAAACGTTTCGCTCAACACATCCTCAACACATTCTCATGCTAGGCATCCGCCTGGGCGAACTGGACACGTGAAAACAAGTAGTTCGCTCGAGACATCTTCAACACATCTTCATGTGAGACGTCCGTCTGGGCGACCTGGGCACGTGAAAACAAGCGTTTCGCTCGAGACGTTTCCAACACCTCCTCATTCTAGACATCCGCCTTGGCGACCTGTACACGTGAAAGCAAACGTCTCGCTCGAGACTTCCTCAACACATCTTCATGTTAGACATCCGCCTGGGCGACCTGGACACGCGAAAACAAGCGCATCTCTCAAGACGTTCTCAACACATCCTCATGCTAGGCATCCGGCTTGGCAACCTGGACGCGTGCAAACAAGCATCTCGATCGAGACTTCCTCAACACCTCCTCATTCTAGACATCCGCCTGGGCGACGAGGACGCGTGAAACCAAGCGTCTCGCTCGAGACATCCTCAACAAATCCTGGTGCTTGACCTCGGCCTGGGCAACTTGGAGGCGTGAAACCAAGCGCCTCGCTCGAGACATCCTCAAGACCTGGGTACGTGAAACCAAGCATTTCACGTGAGAGATCCTCTAAATTCTGGCCCCCAGGAGAGGATAATCTTCAACACTAAACAAGCGTTTCGCTCGAGACATTCTCAACACATTCTGAAACATGATGGACCCACGAACCCGGAAAGGGATATAGACATGTGGAGCATGGGCACGTTTTCACGATACCCAACGGGGCAACACCTCACGAAACATCCCACGAGACACCTCACGAAACATCCCACGAGACACCTCACGAAACATTCCGCGAGACACCTCACGAAACATTCCAGGAGACACCCCGCGAAACATTCCACGAGACACCCCACGAAACATTCCACGACGACAGGCAACCACTCAACCAAGGCGGTGTGGTCGTGCTGGGGAGTGGTCGTGCTGGGGTGTGGTCGTGCTGGGGGGTGGTCGTGCTGGGGTGTGGTCGTGCTGGGGGGGTGGTCGTGCTGGGGGGTGGTTGTGCTGGGGCGTGGTCGTGCTGGGGCGTGGTCGTGCTGGGGCGTGGTCGTGCTGGGGTGTGGTCGTGCTGTGGTGAGGTCGTGCTGGGGTGTGGTCGTGCTGGGGTGTGGTCTTGCTGGGGTGGGGTCGTGCTGGGGTGGGTCGTGCTGGGGTGTGGTCGTGCTGGGGTGTGGTCGTGCTGGGGTGGGGTCGTGCTGGGGTGTGGTCGTGCTGGGGTGGTCGTGCTGGGGTGTGGGTGCTGGGGTGGTGCGTGCTGGGGTGTGGTCGTGCTGGTGCTGGGGCGTGGTCGTGCTGGGGCGTGGTCGTGCTGCTGGGTGCGTGGTCGTGCTGGGGGTGTGGTCGTGCTGGGGTGTGGTCGTGCTGGGGTGTGGTCTTGCTGGGGTAGGGTCGTGCTGGGGTCGGGTCGTGCTGGGGTGTGGTCGTGCTGGGGTATGGTCGTGCTGGGGTGGGGTCGTGCTGGGGTGGGGTCGTGCTGGGGTCTGGTCGTGCTGGGGTGTGGTCGTGCTGGGGTATGGTCGTGCTAGGGTGGGGTCGTGCATTTCGCTCGAGACATCCTGCCAAAATTCCAGGAAATCGTACAAAAACAAACGAATTAGTCGAGACATCATCGAAATTCCTTCGCGCGGGGCGCTTTTCCGCGTCGCGGTCGGCTCTGCAAAACAAGCGTTTCGCTCGAGACATCCTCGGCAAACTCTGCGGAGCAAGCGTTTCGCTCGAGACATCCTCAACACACGAAAAAGTGGCCCGCACCCTGTGATTTATCGATCGGGATTTCAAAAACAAGCGTTTCGCTCGAGACATCCTCAAATTTTAATTCGCCGGCCTCCTTCGACCTCGTTATTTATCACGGAAAAAATTCGCCGGCCTCCTTCAAGTTGGCACCGGGGGACAGGTTTACCCACTAAAAGAGAACCCTGGGCCCATGCCCTTTCCGGGAAAAATACAAGCGTTTCGCTCGAGGCATCCTCACTTTTTAATTCGCCGGCCCTCTTCCCACTCGTGCTTTATCGCAAAAGAAATTCGCCGGCCCTCTTCCCGTCAGATCCCGGGGTAAACCTCTAAAAGAGAACCCTTGGCCCACGCCCTTCCCGGGAAAAAGCTTGGCCCGTGCCTCCAGCATTCCGTGCTGACAGGCACAGATTCAGTCGGTCCACCTCTGAAGCGGTCGGCCTCGATGGCGCGCTCGCCTGGGCCTCCAAGCATACGACAAAGAACACCATTGCGACAGATGTTTCGATTTGCTGCGCTAGTGAATATCTCTGACGGTTGCGCCTGATGCTCCAGTCTGTGACTGGCTGTTGCGCCAAAGCCGCCTCCAGCCGGCGCTTCATGCGATTGCCAGTGAGTTACCGCGCTTCTTCCTCCAAACGTACCCACCCAACAATGCGCCTCAACATTTTCCTCTGGAGCGCGTCCAGCTTGTCGAGGTCTGCTTGAGTGAGTGGCGTTGTGGTCAGACTGTAGTGGACAGACGGCGTCACCACGGAGTCGAACAGACGCAGGCGCAATTTGATCGGAATGTTGCGGTTCTGCATCGTGTCTGCAAGTTGGTGGAACTTGAGCCAAGCGCACTTCATGCGGTGCTCCAGGTTGCACTTACCTCGCATTCTCAAACCGCCGCTGAGCAGCCTGCCAAGATACTTGTGCGCGCCCGCGTGCTTGACAACCTCAACCATCCCGCCGCCGGCGTCGAGGAAGAGCGGGACCTCGTCTGCTGCAGCGTTGACATCTGTTGTCAAGATCTCTGTCGTCCGCGAGTTGACGGACAGTCCGGCTCTGCTCAATTCCTCCACAAGGCAATGGAGCATGAACACTGCACCCTCAAGCGACCGAGCACATAGAAGTAGATGGTCTGCATACCTAATGTTAGTCAAGCGATCGCTCTGCGGGCTGAGCAGGAGACCGCAGTTGCCAAGCCGAGCCTGCCACCGGCTCATGACCGCTTCCAGCGCAGCGTTGAAGAGCACGGGGCTAATCACATCACCCTGTCTGACCCCGCGTTCTATGTCGAACTGACACCTATCCACAACTCCACGCTGAGCTGTGTACAAGCATTGGAGCAGCGTGCGGTACTCGACAGGCACCCCTTGCTCTGACATGGCAGCGAATAGTGCACGGTGCTCAATCCGGTCGAAGGCCGTGGTCAAATCGATGCTCACGATCCATACTGGCGAATCAAATTCAATTGATTTCTGAATAACGTTCTCAAGTATTAAGAGCGCGTGTTCTGTCCCAGTGGCGGATCGAAATCCCAGCTGCTCTGGCGGCTGACGGGGCTCCAGGATGGGCTTGAGGCGGTCGTGCAAGATTCTGGCGAGGATCTTGCATGAAATATCCCAGATAACCAGTGGCTTCCAGTTGTTGGGATTCAGAGCGTTGCCAACCTTGGCAATCATGACATACAACAGCTCCCTCCAGTCGCTGGGGAGCGCGCCCGTGTGCACGACGCCGTTCAGACATGCAACCAGGACTGATTGGGCATGCGGGCCCGCATGGCGGAACATACCCAACAAAACGCCACGTTCATCAGCGCATCTTTTGCGGGCCATCGATTTGCGAGTTGTTTGCAGTTCTCGTGGCGTTATATCTGGTATACGCCGGAGCTGCGAGGTGTCTCGCGGAGGTGGCGCGTCGGCTTCCGACGAGAAGACGTTCTGCAACATGGTCGCGAAGGCCTGCGGGTCAGCCCATTCATGTTCATATCCAGAGCACTTGGGCACCCATGGTGTACCGCCATGGTGGCATTACACTTGCCATTTCGCGCCCCGACTGCGGGGGCGTCTCAAGCGGCGCGCAGGTTTTGGCACCCCCGACCCCTTTCTCTTCAGAGCCCCAATATCACCGCGACGCAATCGAACAGGCACATCCTTCGGGCACCCCAAGGGGGAGCCGCCAGGGGGCGCCCACTCGCCACCAGGAAATCAGACACACACGCACACACACACCACCGGGGGATCTCCGCGTCGAATACGTAGTCTGTTTTCGCGCCCTCTCCACTCCACCAGTTTCTGCAGTGCCGCCCCGCCATGCCGCGGCAGGCATCGAGATACAGTGTTATTTATCAGGCTTCGCGCCTCCCCCCCAGTCCACCAGCTTCGCCAGTGCCGCCAGACCGCGGCAGGCATCGGGGTATTGCATTATTTACAAAGGGCTCGTCCATCCCCACTCCATCAGCCTCGCCAGTGCCACCTGGCCCTCGAGGAATGGGTCGGAGGAACGAAGAGGGGGAACGGTATGATGAGGACCACGGAGCGTAGAAGGAGCGACGCAGACTTGGAGAAGGATGACAAGGTATGACACCATACGCGGCATTCGGGCGAAGAGTGCAAATGTGGACACGCTTCAATCCCACAGAGTCTCCACCACGCTGCCCTCGACGCGAACCGAGGCACCAACCGCGCCAACAAAGGCCTTGCCACGCTGCCCAGCGGGGCTTCAAACTCAGGTCACAGAGGCCCCAGTCGCGCGCACGCAGGCCCCACCACGCTGCCCACCTAGGCCCCAGACAGAGCCCTCAAAGGCTCCCCGCGCCAAAAACCCGAGCAAGCTGCCCACTGAGGCCCGAGATACAGCCCGCAGAGGCCCCGAACGCGCCCACCGAGGCCCGACCGCGCTGCCCACTGAGGCCCTGCCATGCTGCCCACTGAAGCCCCCGACGCAACCCACAGAGGCAACGACCGCGCCCACAGATGCCCCGCCACGCTGCCCACCCAAGGCCCTAGACCCAGCCTCCAGAGGCCCTTATGGGTTTCCCATTTGTGTTGCTACTGTTGTGCCCCGTTTGTCACGCGAACCCTATTCACATCCTTATGTGAGGAACTCCGATCGCACAGTCGCTCTGCATGTTTTGTAATGGGGTTGGTCTTTCGGGGGCGTCCTTGGAATTCTACGCGCTCTAAGGGCCGCCTTGGAGCCATCGATAGGTGGTGGTATTGGGGCCTATTTGAGATATTCTTAAGGTTATTTTGAGCCATGGTAGGCTGTCTTGTGCGCTATTGGAGGCCGTATTGGGCTACCTGAGGCTGCCTCGGACCACGCCTTGCGCCCGCCTTCCACATTCCCTCTTCCAAACCCAGGGAAGAGGGGGAGAGGTCAAGTTCCCAGCGGGAACGGCGCAAGCTGCCTCGCTCATTCCCGTCCGCCCTCCCACAACACAAGGAGCATCCGAGCATCGGCATATGCAGGGGCCGCTATTGCAGGCAGCCAGGTGCGCGACGCCTGCGACATGCGCCGCGCGTGCCAGGAGCGTCACGCGCACCAGGTGCTCTAGTTGTCCTATTGGCCCAAGCTTGCCAGGTGCGCTTGGTGCGCCAGATGCGCCACGTGCTCCACATGCGCCCAGTGTGCCATTCGCTCCAACCGCGCCAGGTGCGCCACATGCGCGTCTCGCTCGGAGTGCGCCAGGTGCGCCAGCGCACGTCGCCACACATCGGGCGATAGTTCGACCCACCCACCATCCGTGTCAACACCTATGCGAAGTGACGGTGGTGTTGTCAGCATTGCGTATTGTGCATGCACCTGCAATTCTTGCGCATTCGTTGTTGGCGGGGATGGTGGGCCTGCGCGCAGCGGGCAAGATGGTTGCCCCCCCCCCCCCGCCGCCCCAGTTAATTATAATGCAAAGTGACCGCGGGGCGCTCGAATATGTCAGATCTGTTGCCACAAAGTTTACGTTGTACTAATTGTTTGGGCCCTTGTTCCTGGTCGGTCGGCGGTCGCATTGGGATGGGGGCGTACTAATATGGAGCAGTGATATCCCCCTCCGCGAAGGGGAGCAGGGCGTTGGAATAACAGACTGATTCTTCACGCTTCGCGCAACACCACCAGGGTCTGGTCATGGCAGGAAGAGAAAGGGAGAGCCAGGCCACAGAAGACAAGGTCAGGGCCTGGGGAAGATGGTTAGTGAAGGAAGGCAAAACTCACGGACTCAGACCCCCCAGCGCGGACGAAAGAGCGAGAGCGATAGGACTGGCCGGGTGCTACCGCGGACCCGGAGTAAGCGACAGAGCGCTCTACGACGCGGTCGGCATACATTTCGACCCGCGGTGCCTGCAACGCAGGATTGTCTCCGCGATGCGTGCCTGGAGCGCAAGGCGCCCTGCGGCCTCGGCCTGCACCCCCGCCCCGGCGGGCAACCAGATAGCGCAGGGATGGACAGCGGCGCGGACGCACGCGGGAAGGCAGTGCCCGTGGGCACAGCTCAGGAACCACCCCTTCCCAGACGACATCGCGGAACAGCTCCGGCGCGAAGAAGCCCTCTTGTCCGAGTTGACGAGCCCTTAGATTCCGCCGAGGGCCCCCGGCACGCACTCGTGCCGGGGCCGCGCACCCACGCCTGGATGCAGGCACGAAACGCATTCAATAGAGCGCTCGAAGTCCTATGCCAACACAAGGTTCGCGGACCGAGGAGCCTGTGGTCCCTCCTTCACACCGACCCCTGGAGGCAACCCACATGGGACACTATGTGTGGTAGCCTCTGGAACGTAAGGTATCTCCGAAGCTGCACCGCAGCAAAGAACAACATTAAACACGCGCTCCTGACCCAGGTCACGATGAACAAGCGGATCGCCCTGATCCAAGAGACGCACTGGTCTGAGCATGAGGCGGAGGTATGGAGAACCATGTTTCCTGCGAGGACTCTAGTGGCCTCCCCCGGGTACATCGGACCGACCAGAGGACTCGCGGGAGGAGTCGGCATCCTCCTCCCCCACGGTATCTCCCTCCTTGAACATCAGGTCTTGGTCCCAGGATGTGCCATCGCCGCATGTGTCCAACAGCGCGAGAAGAGATTTCGGGTGGTTTCAGTGTGCCTCCCTCTCACCAGAAAGGAGGACACCTTTTCTGGAATTGCCATAGCCGCCGATCATTGGGAGCCACTCGACACCTACTGGGGCGGGGACGTCAACCTGCAGCTCAACCAACCAAGAGACGGCGAGGTGGAGGCCTCAGCCCTTCTGAGGGACGTACTTACAAACTCTGGCTCAGCCGCCGTGCACATGTCCGGTCCCACCAGAGTCGACGAGGATAGCGAATCACAGATCGACACGTTCGCATGCCCAGTCCGGCAGATCTACGCGTACGAGCCCCGTAAGCTTTGGAGACTCACGCTGTCGGATCACGCCCTCATCTCACTCGGACCGCAGGGGGCGAGAAGGGCCAGAAGAGACGATAACATGAGGGCTGCGGACCTCAGGAAGGACCCCACCGCTGCACACGCAGAGTTTCTCCAGCTCTACGCCCACCTGGAGCTCACCTTTGGAGCCCCGCCCGTCAACCTCAGTGGCCTCCTCCAGCCGGCTGACTGGGTCAGACCGGCCTGCCCGAGTGGATTCCCCGACTGGCACCTTGACAACGACGACGGCGACACCTCTCTCAGCAATATCCCCAATGCGCAGCAGAACGCTGCTGGGGGGGCGCCAGACGGTAACCTCAACCCACCTGTCCTCCCTACTCTCATGAGATTCGGTAGGCACGCTCTCTCCTCTGCATTGCTGGACTGGTGGAGGAAGCGGAAAGCGCACAGGACGCGTGCCTCACCCGGCCTCCTGCTCGCCTCGGCCAGCCAGAAGAGCGAGACGACGCGCCCTGTGGGTGCCCTGGCGGCCTGACTATCTGAGTACGGCTGGGACGGACAGGGCCCCCCCCCCAAACCAGGCAGGCCTGTGGCTCAGAAAGTGGGGCGCCGAGGTCACTCAGAGAAGAGCAGCCAGGCTGTCTCCATCACAAAGAGGACCTGGTGCGGAACGCTCTCCTCTGGCCGCCCATTACAGGACGGGGCGGGAGATGTACGAGAAGACCCACGCCGTCTCAGGAGCGCGTGACCACAGCGACACGTGGCGCGACAGGCCGAGACAGATCGACAACGTCCTCTGGGACAGCCACCATGCGATATGGCACTCCGCCCCCCCATGCCCTCATATATACTCCTTATCCGCATTCTCCTGCGCCTGGCCGTTTGGGCTCAGGTATTGGAATAAATCGATCAGACCTTTGATCGTGCAGGAGGAAAATATATCAATATTTCTCTCCTTTCCTCTACCAACGGATCAGGGTTTCTGTGCCTTTGTATTCCAACCCCATACGCAGGTTATCAGCCCTTTCAAGCTCACAGTTCATCGAACCCCGCGCCGCGATCTCGCACGCGGCCTCGATGGAACCCAAGCGGCGCATGAGCCGCAAGGGGTCCGTCGGGGCCTCGCGTCCGAGCTCTCCGACGGCGCGACGGCTCGATGATGAGTTGGAGAGCCTTAGCGTGGACCGCGCAGGTGTCCCAGATACCCCCCCCCCCCCCTCCCCCCCTCAGCCCCCCAGCTCAGACGGACCCGAGGCGCGGCTAGCTGCTGAACTTCACCGCCACGCCGCCCGCGGGGGGACAGGAGAAGGAGTAGGAGCAGGCAGTCGAGAGTTCCACACGCCTACCTTCGATCCTCCATCTCTTCCGCCGGGGGCAATCCCAACTGCGTCGGGCGCCAGCCCCGCTGGTCCTGATACTCCAGGGCGCTTTCGCGCTAACCGCCGATGGAACACAGGTACTGGCATGGCCAGTGCTGCGACCGTTCCTGTAGCGGAGCACGTTGCTACCTTTGAGGAGCTCAGTAGACCAGTAGCGGCGCAGCCGCAGACGCAGCATCCCCAGGCATCATCTCATCAGACACCGCGCGCGCACCGCCCTAGCCGCAGCTCGTCCTTGCGCAACCGTCGCGGGACCACAGGCCCACGCGACGAATCAAGGTCGAGCCCGCGTGCCGCCTCTCAGAGGCCATGCGCTCCTCGCGAGAGGATGCAGAGGGAAGCTGACGCTCCTCACCTCTCCCTCTCAGACGACCTGCCGGCGGTAACGTCCGCTGCAGGCGAAATAGCTGAGCTCAGAGACCAGGTTCAAACCTTCGTGCCCAGACAGTACTCTGGACTGATGCAGAGCGTTCAGACGAACGCTGCCAATGCTGCTGCTCTACGTCAAGATCTCGACGGCGCCTTAGCGATCAGAGATTCCAGGATCGCTGAAGACCGCCGCATCATAGGTGAGCTGCAGTACCAGGTTGACCGTGCGATGTCCCACTCAGGTGAACGATCAGCGACGGTCGAGCACCTGCGCAACTACCTTGCGCAGATGGAGCAACAGCTTGTGATCGTCCGTGACACAGGCGTTTCAGCAGTCAGGATCTTCCATGACGAGATCCACGACCAGCTCCGCAACCGACCGCCACCAGCCGAGGCCACTGACCTTGGCGATGTCCAGTCTCAGATCAACGATCTTCGATCCCACATGGACCACACTAAAGCGACGCTTCGCACCGAAGCAAACACCAATTCGTCGAACCTGATCGGCATGTTGCAAAACACTGAGAGATCTATCGCTCAAAGGCTTGATGCGACCAACGCTGTCGTGCAGCCACTCACTAACCGGATCTCTGAAATCGAGCAGCGTTTCCCTGGTGTACAGGACGCCCTGGCAGAGTTGCGTGTCGGACGAGCCCAGACTGGCCAGCTGGATTCTCCTCCCACGGTTTACAATTTCGCCCGCCTCACTGACAGGTTGCAGGAGGTTGCGAAGGCGGCGGACCACACGCAGTCTGAGCTCTCCCAGGTTATTCGTGAAAGAGGTGCTGAAAAGGTACATGTCGAGGAGTGTCTCACACGTCTGGACAGTGAGTTGGAGGCGCACAACGCCCGTCTCCGAGCCTACGAACAACGACTTGATCGGTATTCACAACGCTCTCGGGATACTGACGAGTACACACGCCAAACATGATCGACCCACAAACCCGGAAAGGAATCTAGAACTGTAACACATGGCAGCGTTTTCAAAGACACCTGATTGGGTGACGGGCAAATGCAATGCTGAGTGTATCGATCTTGATGTGCCCTGCCGAGGGCTGTGCTGTGCTGCGCCGTGCTGAATTGCGATGGGCCATGGCGCGATTGTGCTCTATAGCGTCGTGGATCGAGTCCGCCTTTGCATCCGAGTCCTGACCGAACTGATCTGGATCTTAAGCTCGAGCTGCCTGAACACACAGTAGCTGCCCCAGAGCTAATGGACAGGGGGACATGCCAGGAGGACGCGCCGCGAAACGTCCCAAGGGATGCGCCAGGCGACGTGCCAGGGGACGCGTCACGGGGTCGCACCGCGGGACGTGCCAAGGGGGCGCGCTGCGGAACGTGCCAATGGATGTGCCACGGGATGTGCCAGGGGACGCGCCACGCGACGTGCCAGGGGGACTCGCCAAGGGACGCCCCGCGGAACGTGCCAAGGAACGCGCCAAGTTGCAATGCTGAGTGTATCGATCTTGATGTACCGTGCCGAAATCTGTGCTGTGCTGCGCCGCGCGGCATTGCGATGTGTCATGCCGCGCTTGTGCTCTATAGCCTCGTGGATCGAGTCCTCCTTTGCATCCGCGTCCTGACCGAACTGATCTGGATCTTAAGCTCGAGCTGCCTGAACACACAGTAGCTGCCCCAGAGCTAATTGACAGGGGGACATGCCAGGAGGGCGCGCCGCGAAACGTCCCAAGGGATGCGCCAGGCGACGTGCCAGGGGACGTGTCACGGGGTCGCACCGCGGGACGTGCCAAGGGGACGCGCTACGGAACGTGCTGGGGACAAGCGTTTCGTTCGAGAAATCCTGTCAAAATCCTTCGAATTCCTGCGCGCGGGACGCGGCGCGCGCGAGACATCCTCGGAACCCCTGCGAGCGGGACGTGAAAACAAACATCTCGTTTGAAACATCCTTTGAATTCTAACCCCCCGCGAAGCCCCCGCTCGAGACACCCCCCAATGTTGCAAAACCAGCGTTTCGCTCGAGACATCCTCATGGAAAAAAACATTCGTTCGAGGCATCCTGCCAAACGAATTAGTCAAGACATCCTCGAAATTCATGCGCGCGGGATGCGGCGCGCGCGAGACATCCTCGGAATCCCTGCGAACGGGACGTGAACACAAGCATTTCGCTTGAGACGTCCTCTGAAGTATGGCCCCCACGAGGCCCCCGCTCGAGACAGCCTTCAATGTTGCAAAACCAGCGTTTCGCTCGAGTCATCCTCAACAAATTATGAAAACAAACATATCGCTCGAAACATCCTGCCAAAATTCACAGAAATCCTGGAAACATGATCGACCCACGAACCCGGAAAGGATTATAGAAATGCAAGGCATTGCACTTGTTCAAAAACACTTGGTTGGGCGACGGGCAAATGCAATGCAAAATGTATCGATCTTAATGTACTGTGCCAGGGGCTGTGCTGTGCTGCACCGTGCTGAACTGCGATGTTCCATACCGCGATTGTGCTCTACATAGCGTCGTGGATCGAGTCTTCCTTCACATCCGAGTCCTGACCGACTTGATATGGATCTTAAGCTCGAGCTGATTGAACAGATGGTAGCTGCCCCAGAACCAATCGACAGAGGGGACATGCCAGGAGGACGCGCCGCGGAACGTCCCAAGGGACGCGCCAAGCGACGTGCCAGGGGACGTGCCATGGGCACGCACCGCGTGACGTGCCAAGCGGACGCGCTACGGAACGTGCCAATGGACGTGCCGCGGGACGTGCCAGGGGGCGCGCCACGCGACGTGCCAGGGGGACTCGCCAAGGGACGCCCCAGGAAACGTGCCAAGTTGCAATGCTGAGTGTATCGATCTTGATGTACCGTGCCGAAATATGTGCTGTGCTGCGCCGTGCTGAACTGCGATGTGCCATGCCGCGATTGTGCTCTAGATAGCGTTGTGGATCGAGTCCTTTTTGCATCCGCGTCCTGACCGAACTGATCTGGATCTTAACCTCGAGCTGCCTGAACACATAGTAGCTGCCCCAGAACTAATCGACAGGGGGGACATGCCAGGAGGACGCGCCGCGGAACATCCCAAAGGACACGCCAAGCTACGTGCCAGGGGACGTGCCATGGGCACGCACCGCGGGACGTGCCAAGCGGACGCGCTACGGAACGTGCCAATGGACGTGCCGCGGGACGTGCCAGGGGACGCGCCACGCGACGTGCCAGGGGGACTCGCCAAGGGACGCCCCACGGAACGTGCCAAATTGCAATGCTGAGTGTATCGATCTTGATGTACCATGCCGAAATATGTGCTGTGCTGCGCCGTGCTGAACTGCGATGTGCCATGCCGCGATTGTGCTCTAGATAGCGTTGTGGATCGAGTCCTCTTTGCATCCGAGTCCTGACCGAACTGATCTGGATCTTAAGCTCGAGCTGCCTGAACACATAGTAGCTGCCCCAGAACTAATCGACAGGGGGACATGCCAGGAGGACGCGCCGCGGAACGTCCCAAGGGACGCGCCAGGCGACGTGCCAGGGGACGTGCCATGGGCGCGCACCGCGGGACGTGCCAAGGGGACGCGCTACGGAACGTGCCAATGGATGTGCCACGGGATGTGCCAGGGGACGCGCCACGCGACGTGCCAGGGGGACTCGCCAGGGGACGCCCCACGGAACGTGCCAAGGAACGTGCCAAGTTGCAATGCTGAGTCTATCGATCTTGATGTACTGTGCCGAAGTCTGCGCCGTGCTGACTTGCGATGTGCCATGCCGCGATTGTGCTCGATAGCCTCGTGGATCGAGTCCTCCTTTGCATCCGAGTCCTGATCTGAATCTTAAGCTCGAGCTGCCTGAACACATAGTAGCTGCCCTCGGCGGGGTCAGGGTCCAAAAACACATGAAATTTGCCACATTTCTGGAATTCGGTGCCACCCCTCACGCAGATCCGCGGGGCCAGGGTCCAAAAACACAAAGGGATTTGCCACATTTCTGAAATTCGGTGCCTGCCCTCACGCAGATCCGCGGGGTCAGGGTCCAAAAACACAAGGGATTTGCCACATTTCTGACATTCGGTGCCACCCCTCACGCAGATCCGCGGTGTCAGGGTCCAAAAACACATGGGAGTTGCCACATTTCTGAAATTCGGTGCCACCCCTCACGCAGATCCGCGTATTTGCCACATTTCTGAAATTCGGTGCCACCCCTCACGCAGATCCGCGGGGTCAGGGTCCAACAACACATGGGATTTGCTACATTTCTGAAATTCGGTGCCACCCCTCACGCAGATCCGCGGGGTCAGGGTCCAAAAACACAGGGGATTTGCCACATTTCTGAAATTCGGTGCCACCCCTCACGCAGATCCGCGGGTTCAGGGTCCAAAAACATAAGGGATTTGCTACATTTCCGAAATTCGGTGCCACCCCTCACGCAGATCCGCGGGGTCAGGGTCCAACAACACATGGGATTTGCTACATTTCTGAAATTCGGCGCCACCCCTTACGCAGATCCGCGGGGTCAGGGTCCAAAAACACAAGGGATTTCTGCTATTTCCGAACTTCTGCAACTTCAAGAATCCAGAACTCCGTTCCCAGCGCCGTTCCGGAGGCCGCGGTACCTCGTTATTTATTGAGCGAACGCGTTTACCTTGTTACCTAACAGCGAAGACTGATAGGTTTCTAGTGGTGTAAAAAGAGAGCAGCACATTACTCCACAGGGGGGTCTGGGCAGCCGTTGGGGAGCCGTTGGGGGGCCGTTGGGGGGCCGTTGGGGATTGCCGGGGAACCTCGTTTTTCGCAAACAGTCACACACTTCGTGCTCTTCGACCTCCCAGAACTCCATTCTTCGACCTCCCAGAACTCCATTCCCGGGCCACATTCTGAATGCCCGGAGCCAACTGTAGGCCACTTCGTGGTCTTCGAGTTCCCAGAACTCCATTCCCGGGCCACATTTTGGATGCCCGGAGCCAACTGTAGGCCACTTCGTGGTCTTCGAGTTCCCAGAACTCCATTCCCGGGCCATATTTGGATGCCCGGAGCCAACTGTAGGCCACTTCGTGGTCTTCGAGTTCCCAGAACTCCATTCCCGGCGTACATTTTGGATGCCCAGAGCCAACTGTAGGCCATTTCGTGTTCTTGGACTTCCCAGAAGTTCATTCCTGGGTATGATTTTGAATGCCCGGAGCAAACTGTAGGCCACTTCGTGTTCTTCGAGTTCCCAGAATTCCATTCCCTGGCCACATTTTGAATGCTGAGGCAGGCTGATGCTGAGGCTGAGGCCGAGGCTGAGGCAGGCTGAGGCTGAGGCCGAAGCTGAAGGCAAGCTCAGGCTGAGGCTGATGCAGGCTGAGGCTGAGGCTGAAGCAGGCTGAGGCTGATGCAGGCTGAGGCTGAGGCAGGCTGAGGCTGAGGCTGAGGCTGATGCAGGCTGAGGCTGAGGCAGGCTGAGACTGAAGCCGAGGCTGAAGGCAGATTGAGGCTGAGGCTGAAGCAGGCCGAGGCTGAGGCTGAGGCTGAGGCAGGCTGAGGCTGAGGCTGAGGCAGGCTGATGCTGCAGGCTGAGGCTGAGGCTGAGGCTGATGCAGGCTGAGGCTGAGGCAGGCTGAGGCCGAGGCCGAGGCTGAAGGCAGACTGAGGCTGAGGCTGAAGCAGGCTGAGGCTGAGGCTGAGGCTGAGGCTGAGGCTGAGGCAGGCTGAGGCTGAGGCAGGCTGAGGCTGAGGCTGATGCAGGCTGAGGCAGAGGCAGGCTGAGACTGAAGCCGAGGCTGAAGGCAGATTGAGGCTGAGGCTGAGGCAGAGGCAGGCTGAGGCTGCGGCTGAGGCAGGCTGATGCTGAGGCAGGCTGAGGCTGAGGCTGAGGCTGATGCAGGCCGAGGCTGAGGCAGCTGAGGCTGAGGCCGAGGCTGAAGGCAGACTGAGGCTGAGGCTGAAGCAGGCTGAGGCTGAGGCTGAGGCAGGCTGAGGCTGAGGCTGAGGCAGGCTGATGCTGAGCCAGGCTGAGGCTGAGGCTGAGGCTGAAGCAGGCTGAGGCTGAGACTGAGGCCGAGGCCGAGGCCGAGGCTGAAGGCAGACTGAGGCTGAGGCTGAAGGCAGGCTGAGGCTGAGGCTGAGGCAGGCTGAGGCTGAGGCTGAGGCAGGCTGATGCTGAGGCAGGCTGAGGCTGAGGCTGAGGCTGATGCAGGCTGAGGCTGAGGCAGGCTGAGGCTGAGGCCAGGCTGAAGGCGATGAGGCTGAGGCTGCAGGCTGAGGCTGAGGCTGAGGCAGGCTGATGCTGAGGCTGAAGGCTGAGGCTGAGGCAGGCTGAGGCTGAGGCTGAGGCAGACTGAGGCTGAGGCTGCAGGCTGAGGCGGAGGCTGAGGCAGGCTGAGGCTGAGGCTGAGGCAGGCTGATGCTGAGCCAGGCTGAGGCTGAGGCTGAGAGCTCATGCAGGCTGAGCTGAGGCCGAGGCCGAGGCTGAAGGCAGACTGAGGCTGAGGCTGAAGCAGGCTGAGGCTGAGGCTGAGGCAGGCTGAGGCTGAGGCTGAGGCAGGCTGATGCTGAGGCAGGCTGAGGCTGAGGCTGAGGCTGAGGCTGATGCAGGCTGAGGCTGAGGCAGGCCTGAGGCTGAGGCCGAGGCTGAAGGCAGGCTGAGGCTGAGGCTGAGGCTGAGGCTGAGGCTGAGGCTGAGGCTGAGGCAGGCTGAGGCTGAGGCTGAGGCAGGCTGATGCTGAGGCAGGCTGAGGCTGAGGCTGAGGCTGATGCAGGCTGAGGCTGAGGCAGGCTGAGGCTGAGGCCGAGGCTGAAGGCAGACTGAGGCTGAGGCTGAAGCAGGCTGAGGCTGAGGCTGAGGCAGGCTGAGGCTGAGGCAGGCAGAGGCTGAGGCTGAGGCAGGCTGAGGCTGAGGCTGAGGCTAATGCAGGCCACTGCGACTGTCATCGCGAATGCGACTACGACTGCGAGAACAGCAGAACTCTACAACTGGATTCTCATCTGAATCTTAAGGGGGATGCTTCCAGATATGCTCCTACACATCGCTGTTAGGTTGCTTTGCCGGGATATTTTTTCCCAACCATCCTGTGGTGTTGGGTCCTCGTTTTGAAGAGACAGCGCCCCGCGTCCACTCCTCCTCCCGCTGCCCCCTTCCTCCTCTTCATCCCTGCGTTTCACCCACCGCTTCGTGGCCCCATAGGGAGCTCCACCGAAGGCCCCACTGGCAGGGTTCGCATGGCGGCCTCGGGCCATTTCGGCACACCCCTCACGAGGATCGTGGCCCCATAGGGAGCTCCACCGAAGGCGCCAGCGGCAGGGGTCGCATGGCGGCCTCGGGCCATTTCGGCACACCCCTCACGAGGATCGTGGCCCCATAGGGAGCTCCACCGAAGGCTCCAGTGGCAGGGTTCGCATGGCGGCCTCGGGCCATTTCGGCACCCCTCACGAGGATCGTGGCCCCATAGGGAGCTCCACGAAGGCCCAGTGGCACGCATGGCGGCCTCGGGCCATTTCGGCACACCCCTCACGAGGATCGTGGCCCCATAGGGAGCTCCACCGAAGGCGCCAGTGGCAGGGTTCGCATGGCGGCCTCGGGCCATTTCGGCACACCCCTCACGAGGATCGTGGCCCCATAGGGAGCCCCGCCGAAGGCGCCAGTGGCAGGGTTCGCATGGCGGCCTCGGGCCATTTCGGCACACCCCTCATCAGGATCGTGGCCCCATAGGGAGCTCCACCGAAGGCGCCAGTGGCGGGTTCGCATGGCGGCCTCGGGCCATTTCGGCACACCCCTCACGAGGATCGTGGCCCCATAGGGAGCTCCACCGACTGGCCCAGTGGCAGGGTTCGCATGGCGGCCTCGGGCCATTTCGGCACACCCCTCACGAGGATCGTGGCCCCATAAGGGAGCTCCACCGAAGGCGCCAGTGGCAGGGTTCGCATGGCGGCCTCGGGCCATTTCGGCCACCCCTCACGAGGATCGTGGCCCCATAGGGAGCTCCACCGAAGGCCTGCAGTGGCAGGGTTCGCATGGCGGCCTCGGGCAATTTCGGCACACCCCTCACGAGGATCGTGGCCCCATAGGGAGCCCCGCCGAAGGCGCCAGTGGCAGGGTTCGCATGGCGGCCTCGGGCCATTTCGGCACACCCCTCACGAGGATCGTGGCCCCATAGGGAGCTCCACCGAAGGCCCCCAGTGGCAGGGTTCGCATGGCGGCCTCGGGCCATTTCGGCACACCCCTCTCGAGGATTGTGGCCCCATAGGGAGCTCCACCGAAGGCCCCCAGTGGCAGGGTTCGCATGGCGGCCTCGGGCCATTTCGGCACACCCCTCACGAGGATCGTGGCCCCATAGGGAGCTCCACCGAAGGCGCCAGTGGCAGGGTTCGCATGGCGGCCTCGGGCCATTTCGGCACACCCCTCACGAGGATCGTGGCCCCATAGGGAGCTCCACCGAAGGCGCCAGTGGCAGGGTTCGCATGGCGGCCTCGGGCCATTTCGGCACACCCCTTACGAGGATCGTGGCCCCATAGGGAGCTCCACCGAAGGCCCCAGTGGCAGGGTTCGCATGGCGGCCTCGGGCCATTTCGGCACACCCCTCACGAGGACCGTGGCCCCACTGGAGCTCCACCGAAGGCGCCAGTGGCAGGGTTCGCATGGCGGCCCCGGGCCATAGCGGCACATCCCTCACGAGGATCGTGGCCCCATAGTTGCGCTGCTTCAACAACCGCGCATGGGCGTCGTACTCCGCCTTGTCGACGTGCAACGCCACCTCCTCCCTCATGGCTCTCAAGGCCTTCTCCTGCTTCTGCTCCTCGGTGAGAGGGACGCCGTCCTTGTCGTCGTCGGCGCCCGCGAAGACGGCCACGAACGTGTCCCTGAGCATGTCGGGCTCCGGCGGGAAGCCGTGGCCACATAGGGAGCGCAGGCGAAGATGGCATTCACAATTGCGGCATTCACAACTGCATATGGTTGGGTCCTTCGCCAGGATAATTTTTATCGTTGAAAGTCGATGTCGGAAAAAAGCTGACTTCACCTGTGAAATTTCGAGGTTTCCTTAAAGGCAGTAAAATTCCAAGAGCACGATCTGCGTGAGGGGTGGCGAAGAATGGCCTTCGTCCTCGCAATTTTAATTCGCCGGCCCCCTTCGACCTCGTAATTTATCGCACAAGAAATTTGCCGGCCCCCTTCAAGTAAAAACCGAGGGGTAAACCCACTAAAAGAGAACCCTGGGCCCAGGCCCTTTCCGGAAAAAACATGATCGACCCACGAACCCGGAAAGGAATGTAGAACTGTAACATATGGCAGCGTTTTCAAAGACACCTGATTGGGTGACGGGCAAATTCAGTACTGAAGGTATCGATCTTGATGTACCCTGTGCTGTGCTGCGCCGTGCTGAATTGCGATGTGCCATGGCGCGACTGTGCTCTATAGCCTCGTGGATCGAGTCCTCCCTTGCATCCGAGTCCTGACCGAACTGATCTGGATCTTAAGCTCGAGCTGCCTGAACACATAGTAGCTGCCCCAGAGCTAATGGACAGGGGAACATGCCAGGAGGACGCGACGCAGAACGTCTCAAGGGACGCGCCAAGCGACGTGCCAAGGGACGTGCCATGGGGTCGCACCGCGGGACGTGCCAAGGGGACGCGCTACGGAACGTGCCAATGGATGTGCCACGGGATGTGCCAGGGGACGCGCCACGCGACGTGCCAGGGGGACTCGCCAAAGGACGCCCCACGGAACGTGCCAAGGAACGTGCCAAGTTGCAATGCTGAGTGTATCGACATTGATGTACCGTGCCGAAATCAGTGCTGTGCTGCGCCGTGCATCCGAGTCCTGACCGAACTGATCTGGATCTTAAGCTCGAGCTGCCTGAACACATAGTAGCTGCCCCAGAGCTAATGGACAGGGGAACATGCCAGGAGGACGCGACGCAGAACGTCTCAAGGGACGCGCCAAGCGACGTGCCAAGGGACGTGCCATGGGGACGCACCGCGGGACGTGCCAAGGGGACGCGCTACGGAACGTGCTGGGGACAAGCGTTTCGCTCGAGACATCCTGTCAAAATCATCTGAATTCCTACGCGCGGGACGCTGCACGCGCGAGACATCCTCGGAATTCCTGCGAGCGGGACGTGAAAACAAGCATTTCGCTTGAGACATCCTTTGAATTCTGGCCCCCCACGAGGCCACCGCTCGAGACATCCTCCAATTTTGCAAAACCAGCGTTTCGCTCGAGACACCCTCAACAAATTATGAAAAAAAAAACAAGCGTTTCGCTCGAGACACCCTGTCAAAACCCAAAGAAATCCAATTCCCGCGCGCGGGACGCGGCACGCGCGAGACATCTTTGGAATTCCTGCGAGAGGGGCGCTTTTCCGTGTCGCGGTCGGCTCTGCAAAACCAGCGTGTCGTTCGAGACATCTTCAATAAATTCTGAAACCAAGCGTTTCGCTCGAGACATCCCCAACTCTGCAAAACCAGCGTCTCGTTCGAGACATCCTCAAACATTACACTACACCCGCGCTCCCAGGGCCACGATCCCTCGTAAATTACGCTACGTCAGCGCTCCCAGGGCCACGATCCCTCGTAAGGGCTCCTGGGCCCTCCTGGGTTTCCTTGGACCTCTTGGGCCCTCCTGGGCTCTCCTGGAGCATCCTGGAGCTTCTCCTGGGCCCTCCTTGGGCCCCCTGGTGCCTCTTGGAGCCTCCTGTGTCCTCCTGTGCCCTCCTGGGCTCTCCTAGGCCCTCCTGGGCTCTCCTGGGCTCTCCTGGAGCCTCCTGGCCCTCCTGGGCGAAGTCAAGGTCCGATGCCACCCCTCACGCAGATCCGCGGGGTCAGGGTCCAAAAACACATGGGATTTGCAACATTTCTGAAATTCGGTGCCACCCCTCACGCAGATCAGCGGGGTCAGGGTCCAAAAACACATGGGATTTGCCACATTTCTGGAATTCGGTGCCACCCCTCACGCAAATCCGCGGTGTCAGGGTCCAAAAACACATGGGATTTGCCACATTTCTGAAATTCGGTGCCACCCCTCACGCAGATCCGCGGGGTCAGGGTCCAAAAACACACTGGATTTGCCACATTTCTGAAATTCTGTGTCACCCCTCACGCAGATCCGCGGGGTCAGGGTCCAAAAACACAGGGGATTTGCCACATTTCTGAAATTCGATGCCACCTCTCACGAAGATCCGCGGGGTCAGGGTCCAACATGATCGACCCACGAACCCGGAAAGGAATATAGAAATGTAACGCATGGCAACGTGTTCAAAGACACCTGATTGGGTGACGGGCAAGTGCAATGCTGATTGTATCGATCTTGATGTACCGTGCCGAGAGCTGTGCTGTGCTGCACCGTGCTGAATTGCGATGTGCCATGCCGCGGTTGTGCTCTATAGCGTCGTGGATCGAGTCTTCCTTTGCATCCGAGTCCTGACCGATCTGGATCTGAAGCTCGAGCTGCCTGAACACATAGTAGCTGCCCCAGAGCTAATTGGACAGGGGGACATGCCAGGAGGACGCGTCGCGGAACGTCCCAAGGGACGCGCCAGGCGACGTGCCAAGGGGACGTGCCATGTGGACGCACCGCGGGACGTGCCAAGGGGACGCGCTACGGAACGTGCCAATGGATGTGCCACGGGACGTGCCAGGGGACGCGCCGCGCGACGTGCCAGGGGGACTCGCCACAGGACGCGCCACGGAACGTGCCAAGGAACGTGCCAAATTGCAATGCTGAGTGTATCGATCTTGATGTACCGTGCCGAAGGCTGTGCTGTGCTGCGCCGTGCTGAACTGCGATGTGCCATGCCGCGATTGTGCTCTATAGCCTCGTGGATCGAGTCCTCCTTTGCATCCGAGTCCTGACCGAACTGATCTGGATCTTAAGCTCGAGCTGCCTGAACACATAGTAGCTGCCCCAGAGCTAATGGACAGGGGAACATGCCAGGAGGACGCGCCGCGAAACGTCCCAAGGGATGCGCCAGGCGACGTGCCAGGGGACGTGCCATGGGGTCGCACCGCGGGACGTGCCAAGGGGACGCGCTACGGAACGTGCCAATGGATGTGCCACGGGATGTGCCAGGGGACGCGCCACGCGACGTGCCAGGGGGACTCGCCAAGGGACGCCCCACGGAACGTGCCAAGGAACGTGCCAAATTGCAATGCTGAGTGTATCGATCTTGATGTACCGTGCCGAGGGCTGTGCTGTGCTGTGCCGTGCTGAATTGCGATGTGCCATGGCGCGATTGTGCTCTATAGCCTCGTGGATCGAGTCCTCCTTTGCATCCGAGTCCTGACCGAACTGATCTGGATCTTAAGCTCGAGCTGCCTGAACACATAGTAGCTGCCCCAGAATTAATCGACAGGGGACATGCCAGGAGGACGCGCCGCGGAACGTCCCAAGGGACGCGCCAAGCGACGTGCCAGGGACGTGCCATGGGTCGCACCGCGGGACGTGCCAAGGGACGCGCTACGGAACGTGCCAATGGATGTGCCACGGGATGTGCCAAGGGACGCGCCACGCGACGTGCCAGGGGGACTCGCCAAGGGACGCCCCACGGAACGTGCCAAGCGAGCGTGACGTGAATCCTCTGAATTCCTACGAGCGGGACGTGAAAACAAGCATTTCGCCTGAGACATCCTCTGAATTCTGGCACCCCACGAGACCCCCGCTCGAGACATCCCCACATTTTTGCAAAGCCAGCGTTTCGCTCGAGACATCCTCAACAAATTATGAAAAACAAGCGTTTCGCTCGAGAAATCCTATCAAAATCACAAGAAATCCTCGCCAAACAAACGAATTTGTCGAGACCGCGGGACGTGCCAAGGGGACGCGCTACGGAACGTGCTGGGGACAAGCGTTTCGCTCGAGACATCCTGTCAAAATCATCTGAATTCCTACGCGCGGGACGCTGCACGCGCGAGACATCCTCGGAATTCCTGCGAGCGGGACGTGAAAACAAGCATTTCGCTTGAGACATCCTCTGAATTCTGGCACCCCACGAGACCCCCGCTCGAGACATCCCCCCATTTTTGCAAAGCCAGCGTTTCGCTCGAGACATCCTCAAGAAATTATGAAAAACAAGCGTTTCGCTCGAGACATCCTGTCAAAATCCAAAGACTTCCTTGCAAAACAAGCGAATTAGTCGAGACATCCTCAACCAATTATGAAAAACAAGCGTTTCGCTCAAGAAATCCTGTCAAAATCACAAGAAATCATTGCTAAACAAACGAATTAGCCGAGACATCCTCAACATTCCTGCGCGCGGGACGCGGCACGCGCGAGACATCCTCGGAATTCCTGCGATGGGGCGCGAAAACAAGCATTTCGCTTGAGACATCTTCTGAATTCTGGCTACCCACGAGGCTCCCGCTCGAGACATCCCCCCAATTTTGCAAAACCAGCGTTTCGCTCGAGACATCCTCAACAAATTATGAAAAAAAACAAGCGTTTCGCTCGAGACATCCTGTCAAAATCCAAAGAATTCCTGGCTAAAGAAGCGAATTAGTCGAGACATCCTCGAAATTCCTGCGCGCGGGACGCGGCACGCGCGATACATCCTCGGAATTCCTGCGCGCGGAGCGCTTTTCTGCGTCGCGGTCGGGGCTCCAGACCTCGTTATTTGTCGAGGATTCTGCGAAAAACGCTCCGCACCCTCTTTTTGGTTCGTGTGACTGCTACTGTTATCGGGAAGGAGGGGTCACCCTACCTCCCGCTCTGGGTACAGCCGCCCGCGAGCTCGCCGCCGCCGCGGTGCGCTCAGCCGAAAAGGTCGAAGACCACGTCCTCGTCCTCCTCCTCCACGGCCGCGGCCTTCCTCTCCTCCTTCTTCTCGCCGCCGCCCGCCGCCGCCCGCCGCCGGCGCTGCGGCCACCGGGTTCGCCGCAGCGCACGCCTCGGGGTCCTCCAGGAACCTCTTGACAGGCTCCATTTCCTCCTCCTCCTCCTCCTCCTCCTCAGCGGCCCGCTCCGGGGCCTTCTCCCTCTGCGGCGGCTTCTGGCACGGCGCCTCCTCCTCCTCCTCGGCGGGCTCCTCCTTCCTGGCTGGACGGGCAGGGGGCCTCTGCGGTCTCCTCCTGGCCTGCTGCCGCCGGCCGCCGGCTCGTCCTCGTCCTCGTCCTCCTCCCCCTCCTCCTCCTCCTCGACGCGGGCTTGTTTTTTATCGAGGATCCGAGATGGGGGGCGCACTTTCCTCGAGCGGGCACGCACGAAACGCATTTTCTCAAAACAAATCAATACTTTACCTCGTTATTTATCGCACAAAAATTTGCCAGCAAAAACCGGGGGGGGGGGGTTAATTAACCGACTAAAAGAGAACCCTGGGCCCATGCCCTTTCCGGGAAAAACACATGGGATTTGCCACATTTCTGAAATTCGGTGCCACCCCTCACGCAGATCCGCGGGGTCAGGGTCAAAAAAACACAGGGGATTTCTGCTATTTCCGAACTTATGCAACTTCAAGAATCCCAAACTCCGTTCCCAGCGCTTTTCCGGAGGCCGCGGTACTTCGTTATTTATCGAGCGAACGCGTTTACCTCGTTTTTTTTTATTGTTTAAAGTCGATGTCGGAAAAAAGCGGACTTCACCTGTGAAATATCGAGTTTTCCTTAAAGGCAGTAAAATTCCAAGAGCACGATCTGCGTGAGGGGTGGCGAAAAATGGCCTTCGTCCTCACAATTTTAATTCGCCGGCCCCCTTCGACTTCGTAATTTATCGCGCAAGAAATTCGCCGGCCCCCTTCAAGTAAAAACTGGAGGGGGTAAACCTACTAAAAGAGAACCCTGGGCCCAGGCCCTTTCCGGGAACAAACGAATTGGTCGAGACACTCTGGAAATTCCTGCGCGCGGGACGCGGCACGCGCGAGACATCCTCGGAATTCCTGCGCGCGGGCCGCTTTTCCACGTCGCGGTCGGCTCTGCAAAACCAGCGCTTCGCTCGAGACATCCTCAACAAATTCTGAAAACAAGCGTTTCGCTCGAGATATCCCCAACTCTGCAAAACCAGCGTTTCGCTTGAGACATCCTCGACAAATTCTGAAAAACAAGCGTTTCGCTCGAGACATCCTCAAAAATAATTCCGCCTGCCCTACTCCCGCACGTAATTCATCGCAGAATAATTTCGCCGGCCCCACAGCCGTCGAAACCGGGGGTAAACCCACTAAAAGAAAACCCTGGGCTCAAGCCCTTTCCGGGAAAAGTGGACCAGATACACGAAGATATGATGAGCTGGACAAATCAGCTGATTGACCACACCAACGACACCACACTTCACCTTCAGCCTGCAACCGACCTGCCCAGGCCGACGGCAGCGTCCGCTGAAGCACCACGCGCTTCTGCAGGACAACAACGACGTACGTCACCAGGAGCAGCCTCCGCGGCAGCTTCGGCACAGACACGTCACGTGTCTCCTGTGCGCACAGAACCAGCTACCGACGGTGTACCGATACCCTCACAACCATTGTCTGCGGTTTCGGTCAATACTACTACCCCGATCAAGGAGTCAGACACCGTCCGAGCCCCTGTCTTGCCTAAGATCACACAGCTACTTGAGTGGCAGCAAAAGGTACGGAAGAATTGTGGGGCCGCTTCAGGGCGACCATCCAAAGCATATGCATTCCTATGCGTGGCTGAACAGCCCGAGTGTACCTTCGAAGACTTACAAGACAGCGGAGACTTCGAGAGCATCGATTGCAAACTCGCTACCGCTCTCAGCGACATCTTATCTTCCGACTTGCGCTACCAGATCAGGCTCAGCGAAACCAGAGAGCACAAAGCAGGACGCATGCTCAAAGGACGCCAGATCTACTGGCACATCCTACAGTCCTACAAAGTGACAGAGGTTGATGACGACCTGCATGATTTTGAGCGCCTCAAGGAACTGAGGATGAGAGATGAAGATTTGCAACGTTTCATTACTGACTGGGACGCTTTACTGTTGTATTGCCGAGAGGCACCCGACCCAAAGATCTTGGAATCTTTGTTTCGCACACAGATTCGCCGACATGCCTGGACGAAACAGGATATGTACGAATACCAGCGCATGAAGATCAGCGACCCGAATCGTACTTATGATTGGCTCCGACAGCGCGTTCTAGACGTACTGGAGCTCAAACAACTCGAAAAGAATCAAAATAAGTTTCGGCACGGGCATGGGACTCGTTCTCAGGTGCACATCTGCGCTGCCTGGAAGAAAGGCAACTGTCGCAACGGTGAGCGTTGCAAGGCTTTACATACCTTTTCCAAGGATTGGAAAAGCAGCAGATCTTCCAGAGCATCGACCGCTGGCGGCAACGCTCGCCGCAGCGTCTCAGCTCCTGCGAACCCCAAGAAGCCAGCATCGAAGCCATTTTGCTTCGAGTTCGCCAAGCGCAGCACCTGCGCCCGAGGCGACAAGTGCAACTTCCCACACATGGCGCAGCGCAGGGACTTCGCGCAGAACAAGTGCCACAAGGGTGACACATGCAAATGCGCTCACCTGGCACCTGGTGCGAAGACGCCTGAGCGAAGCCCCAGTCGCCCACGGACCTCCAATCAGGACAGTCGCGGCCCCCCGCCGTCCCGCGGATCGGGGAGCCAACGCTCTCCACAACGCGGGGGGTCTCGCAACGCGGGGGGCTCATGCAATAGACGTGACAACCGACGCCGATGCGACCGCTCTCGATCATCCTCCAGGAGGTCTACCGACTCCCGCAGCCAGTCGAGAAGTCGCCACGATAGATCATCGCGATCTTCCCCCCGAGGACGAGACGGGCGCGGCGGAGGACGTGGCAGCCCACGCGGCCGCGACAGATCGCACGGAGGCGACAGAGGACGTGACCGACGTTCCACGAGCCGCGGGTCTTCCCGTGGTTCTCCCAAGTTCAGGGCGCGATCTCCCGCTGCCTATCGCCGCCCGCGCCACTCCGACCGCAGTTACGTCATGCGTGACAAGACTCTCATGGCCGCCCACAAGGCCAAGACAGCATCTACCCAACCACGGCGTCGGATACGTTTCGACGCACATACCGTGGAATTCTACCCGTACATCGTTTCTGGCAAGTCCACCCTGGACAAGTGGATGGAGAAGCCAAACGAGGGCGATATCGTCAAAGTACCAGATCCGCTGCCACGGTGGTGGTGGAAACAGAGTGCAGACGCCCCGCAGCGTTGTCAACGGGAAGCAAAGTTATGGCATCAGGATCTACATGACTACCGACACGACGAGGGGCCGGTGGAGACACCAACTGCGGTCCCAGATTCCGACGACTCTACCACAGAGTCCTCCGAGACACACCAGGAGAAGACAATGACTCCGCAAGTCGACCTTCCACGCTCGACCGCTGCATTGACACGCTCCTGGGTTCTCGACAGTGGATCTGCGCACCATTTTCAGGATGAGAACGAGCTGACGCAGACCGAATCTGATCGCATATCTATTCGCGAGGAGCATATTCTGGAAGCTGTCAATGGTGATCGTGCTGTCAACGAGCACTATGACATACAACTACCTGAAGTGGGCTTGAAGAGTTCAGCCCTCGCCATGCCAGATTGCCCATCGTTGTTATCAGTTGGACAATTGATTGATGTTGATGGCTTTCGGCAGCTTTGGGATCCAGAGCTGGGCTACATGCTTCAGGATCCGGGGGGCCAATGGTATAAGGTTCCCGTCAATGACAGAGTTCCAGAACTACGCCTCGACGATTTGGCGACGATACCACCACCACGATTGTGCACTTCGTCAGCACCCAGACGTCGTCAGCGCAAGCGTTCATCCGCACGCTGCAACGACATATGCTGGCGTTGCAAGACTACAGAGCAGTCACCACCTACAGATGAGCTGCGGCCCCACATAGGGACCTGCCCCAAGAGACCACATGTCGGTGAGGGAGGAGGAGCACGGACCGCTACGGTCGAAGAACCTCCCGACACAAATAGTGCCGAGTCCAGCGTGGATGCACACAGCGACTCGCCTACGTCTCAGAAACAGTGTAATCCTCCCACATTCGGGGGGCTCGCAGATACAGCCCAAGCAGATATCGACATCACGTCGACCTCCTTCGAGGATCGGCAGATGGAGACGTTCATCAAAGTGCACCATGAGAGTGATCGCGTTCTTCCAAACAGACAGCAGAAAACCGATTGACCCTATGCATTACATGACCCACAGTCCAGAACATCCAGACTGTGAGATCTGCTCTCGCACCATGGCGCAGAACGCCTCGTGCAGACGACAGCGCAAACCACATCCACCGGCAGCCCCCACCGACGAGGACACAGCCTACGAGGCTTTCGTACCGACGAAGTTCGGGGAGGCCCTAACTGCCGACCATATCGTTTTGGCCAAAGACGATGCCGCTGACAAGCACGGCGTCAAGTACGCACTTGTCGTATTGGACAGATACACTGGCATCTTCATGGCGTACCCAGCATTGCATAAAGACGCAGCTACTACAAAGGCATCCTTCCAGCAGTTCATCGCCGCGAAAGATGAGGTGAAGCACGTATATACAGATAATCCTGGGGAGCTTCAGAAGGCATGCCGCCAACTGGGATGGAGACATGGCGCTAGTACCCCTCATCGTCCACAGACAGATGGATTGATCGAGCGCGTTGTCAAGATCGTCATCCTCGGTGCCAGAGCTGTGTTGTACATGTCTGGTCTGGGGCACGAATGGTGGAAAGAGGCCATGCAAGCCTTTTGCTGTGGACATAACTTTGTGCGTCCGCCCACGGGCGTTGCCGCTCTTAGCGACGAGCATAGTGACAAGACAGCTCATGAAATACGTGTTGGTGAAAGTTTCCCCGGGCACTGCATTCCATTTGGTGCTCGGCTCTTTTGGGGGTGCCTCAATCCCGAGATCAACAGCGAGACTGCGAAGTTCAAAGAGAATACTCGGGAAGGGTTATTTATGAATTACCATTTACACTCAGGTGGACGTTGGTCTGGTGATTATCTCGTCTTGGATACGGCTACATGCGCCAAGGACCCAGACGGCGACCTGTGTCACGTACACAGAGTCAAAGATATTATGATCCCCGACGGCAAGTTCACCTTCCCTGTGAAAGACGGTACCCCGCGACATCGCAACCCGGAGGCACACGACGAGGTCAAGGCATCTACGTCTCGTCCCTTGGGCGACAAACCTATGCCCGACCTTCCACTTGCCTACCCAAAGGAGTGGGATGATCCATCTATGATGACCATGGACGACAACCCCGCTGATACTCACCCATCGGCCTCAGAGGTTGCTGCACCAGCACCGGAGCCCGACTACTGGGAACAGCGTGGATATTGCATCATCCGACACATCCGTACTCCGCGCAGGAAGCTATTCATACCAACCGACGACGTTATGAACATATGTGTACCTGTTGATCAGCTCGACATGACGCGAGACTTTGAGACGACTTCTACCTTCGAGGGGGAAGGTGTCTTTCGTGATGTTTGGGATGGTGTTAGCGCAGCAAACCACCGAGAGCTGAGCGAGCCTTGGACCGGCCTGGTTCGGTTCTATGAGCTCCCTAAACTATTGCCAGACGGCAAAATGGTGGTCCGCGGCCGCGAGACACGCGCACAGACTACTACGCGTCCAGACCACATTCTTCCCGAGCATTGGAAGACCTTGTCTCGAGGACAACAAAAGAAGGAGGTTGAGTACGCCGAAGACATCAAACAAGCTCGCGAGACTCGTGAACGAGCTGCACTCCGAGTATGGACCCGACAGGACAAACAAGCCAAACATTTCCGTACCACCACAGCTGGCGGACCCACATAGAATACCGTGGAACGACGGATTACTTACGATAATGACAGCGGTGCTGTCATTCGTGACGAGGACGTCAAGGGCGTGACCAATACAGAAATTCTGTATGCCAAATTACCTGGTGGACCACGTGACATTTCTACAGTATTATACTACCGCCAACCCCCCCCACAGCCTGCTGGAGTCGCACGTGCTCTGGTACTTATTGACAGGGAGGGGAACGACTTCGGGGCCGTGAGCCCGCTCACACGCAAGTTCACCACGTCGGTAGCAGTACCCACTATGCCACGTGGACCAACATACACACCGGCACACAGAGATAAGATTCCTGACTCACCATGGGCACGCCCAGCCCTTGCTACCAGAAGTTTGAACAAGCGAGAAGTTGCCGCAGAGCCACGTGCACAGGAGGCCCTACGCAAATAATACAAACGCTTTGAAAAGAAGCAAACATGGATGTTAGAGACTGTCGCTGAAACATGATGGACCCACGAAACCGGAAAGGGATATAGACATGTGGAGCATGGACACGTTTTCACGATACCCAACTGGGCAACACCTCACGAAACATCCCACGAGACACTTCACGAAACATCCCACGAGACACCTCACGAAACATCCACAAGACACCCACGAAACATTCCACGAGACACCCCGCGAAACATTCCACGACGACAGGCAACCACTCAACCAAGGCGGTGTGGTCGTGCTGGGGAGTGGTCGTGCTGGGGGGTGGTCGTGCTGGGGGGTGGTCGTGCTGGGGGGTGGTCGTGCTGGGGCGTGGTCGTGCTGGGGCGTGGTCGTGCTGGGGCGTGGTCGTGCTGGGGTGTGGTCGTGCTGGGGTGAGGTCGTGCTGGGGTGTGGTCGTGCTGGGGTGTGGTCTTGCTGGGGTGGTCGTGCTGGGGTGGTCGTGCTGGGGTGGGTCGTGCGTGTTCTGGGGTGTGGTCGTGCTGTGGTCGTGCTAGGGTGGGGTCGTGCTGGGGTGGGGTCGTGCTGGGGTGTGGTCGTGCTGGGGTGTGGTCGTGCTGGGGTGTGGTCGTGCTGGGGCGTGGTCGTGCTGGGGGGGGTCGTGCTGGGGTGGGGTCGTGCTGGGGTGTGTGCTGGGGTGGGGTGGTCGTGCTGGGGTGGGGTCGTGCTGGGGTGTGGTCGTGCTGGGGTGGTCCGCACCCTGTGATTTATCGATCGGGTCGTGCTGGGGTGTGGTCGTGCTGGGGTGTGGTCGTGCTGGGGCTGGTCGTGCTGGGGTGTGGTCGTGCTGGGGTGTGGTCGTGCTGGGGTGTGGTCGTGCTGGGGCGTGGTCGTGCTGGGCGTGGTCGTGCTGGGGTGTGGTCATGCTGGGGGTGTGGTCGTGCTGAGGTGTCCCGCGCCCTGTGATTTATCGTTCGGGATTTCAAAAACAAGCGTTTCGCCTGAGACATCCTCAAATTTTAACCCGCCGGCCTCCTTCGACCTCGATATGTATCAGGGAAAGAATCCGCCGGCCTCCTTCAAGTTGGGCACCGGGGACATGTTTACATACTAAAAGAGAACCCTGGGCCCGCGCCCTTTCCGGGAAAAGATGATATTGAATCACAGGCGATTCGTGCAGGGAAGAAGGTTAATTTCTTCAACATCTTGGAGCTATCTTCAGTCAAACACGAAGAACTTCCTACTGAACTACGTACGTTCAAGGGCCGAGTGGTGGTTCAGGGCAACACTGGCAAAGACGAAACTGGCTTGGCCGCCATCTTCGCAGACGCCGCATCCAGCGCGTCGCATATTGAGGCTTCCAAGCTCTGTGACGCCACCGCGCTATTGCCAAATTATGGGGGCGAGCAGAGCGATGCACCTGGCTCATGCACGCAGGCCTTGCTGCACGGAGATGGACGAATCGACCCAGCCGATACTTGGATCACCATACCCAAGTGGCGCCAACCTGCATCCTGGTCTAAATACAAGAATCCCGTGTGCCGACTACGCTTAGCACTATACGGACACCCTCTTGCAGGCGTGCTTGGGGAACGAAAGTGTCGCAAGTGTCTGGAAAGTGTTGGATTTGAGCCTATCCCAGGCTGGGAATGTGTGTGGAGACACAACAAATTGGGGTTGATACTTTCAGTATACGTGGACGACTTCAAGCTAGCAGGACCAGCCATCAACCTACAAGCCGGCTGGGATCTTATTCGCAAAAGCGGCATTGATTTGGATCCGCCTACTCCATACTCTCAATACCTTGGCTGTGGACAACAGGCATACGACGTCCCCCAGAATGTCTTCGACAAAAGAATGTCTACCATTCGACCTATGCTGCCTGCCCACAGTGACAAAGAATAGCATACAGCTAAACAAGTTTGTGAAATGCGACATGACATGCTTGGTTTCACTGATCAATGTATTGAGCGCTACCTGGAGTGCGCCTCCAAGCGTACCCATGGGCCAGGGTCACGTCGTAAACGGTCTGACTCACCGAGGGCTTCGCGATCCACGCCGCCTAGCTCCTCCGGGTCGATCGTGAGACCCACTAGCGCGCTCAACGCACGGTCACGATCACCCAGCCCAGCTGGGTCAGTCGACAGACCTTCCACTGCGACACAATCAACGACAGTCACATACGATGACCTACCCGACGCAGAGACTCCTGGTATCGAGGACACTTCATTTACCGAGTTTGACTACTCCGACGAGGGTATCCTCGGCCACGACGCGGCGAGTGTACTGATGAAGGTTCTCTACCTGGCACGCTGGTGTCGTTTCGAACTTTTACATCAAGTATGCATGCTACCCAGAGAGATTACCAAATGGAATACCACGTGTGATAAACGCCTTCATCGGCTGATATGCTACATCAAAACGACGCGTACCCATTGTTTGCATGGATGGATTGGCGATGCTTCAGATAAGCTATCCATCATGCTCTTCACTGACGCCTCGTTCGCCGATTGCATTACCTCCTCCAAGTCCACCACTGGCGTTTTCGCGGCGCTGGTTGGACCCAATACGTTCTTCCCCGTCAACGCCGTGTGCAAGAAACAAACGGTCGTATTGCACTCATCCACGGAGTCCGAGATCGTTGCTCTTGACTCGGCGCTACGACTGGAGGGATTACCACTACTCTCATTCTGGGAGGCCGTGGTGGAGGTTGCCAACGCCTGCAAAGAGAGGACTACATGCCTGGGCTGCCTGGGACGCGCCGCTACGGCGATATGTCCGACGCTGGCCGCCAAAAAGAAGAGGCGCCAGCCATCGCCTCGCAAGGCATCCCCTACTCGGGGATCTTTTCTTAGCCGTAGGCAGCTACCGCTGAGGGCGGAGCTACCTATGCCTCCTAAGAGGCGCACGATATCCCATGAGGGTACCGTGCTACACGTGGATCCAGAGCCTGTTCAGGAGAGCAGCTCTCCCAAAGTGCATCTCATCGTCCTAGAGGACAACCGGGCCGTGATCAAGATTGTCAAAAAGGGACGTACACCAGCAGTTCGTCATCTTCATCAGACTCATCGTATTAACTTGGATTGGATATGTGAGACATGCGAATTTGAACATATTGAGCTCAAGTATGTAGGTACAAAAGAACAAATTGCAGATATGATGACTAAGCATTTTGAGCCAGAGAAAGCAGACCTCTGGAGGGATCTATTGGAACACTCGCTCATCTTCCCTGTTACCCCTTTGCAGTGTGCTCCAAAGAATCCATGGAGACCACTACGAGGGCCTCAGAGGCCTGATGGTTTACCTCATGTCGCAGAACCTCCAAAACTGGATGGATGTCCGGAAACATGTAAGATATTATTTACCGACAAAGAAAAATGGGGCGAAACAGGGACATAATGCGGATTCATGTGTGTTGGACAGGCCAATCACGAGGGATTGCATGCATGTCTGTACCATATCGGCGTTCCTGCGGCGGCGACCGATTCGCGAACACCCCGAGCGAGGGCTCGCTCACCACATGGTAGACACCCTCGTCATCCTTCACCGCCATCGCATGGTACAGAGAGGTCTAGGACATTTATTATACGATCGCGCCGCAGCTGTTTTACCACTCGGGCGACGAAGCTTACCAGCATCTTGCTCGCTGTGCGCGAGACTCAATCACGAGAGATCGGTTCTAACCCCGATCCCCCCATTCCCGAGATGGACCAGGCGTCGCCGCTCCACCTCAACGGCCGGGCCATCGCCTGCGACGCCAACCGCGACCCGAACGCCGCGGACGACGACCGCGTGGGCTTCACGTTCCACGCTCAGACGGGTCGCCCTCGCGATGCTGAGGATGGCTGCATCTACGTACATCATCTGCGCTTCGGTCATAGTGCAGAGTATGATCTACGAGCGCCCGACGAATCCGCCATTGTCGGGGTTACTCGCTCCGCGCCCATCGACGCGACGGGTTGCATCGGCAAAGCTATGTGTGGAGTCGGCGGCAACGCCCACTATGAATACAGTACCACCACGGCCGCACCGTGGATGTCATTCATGAAGGCCATGCGCATGATCTCCAGCCTCTTCACGCGCAACACATCCATCCGGGAAAACATCCGTGGTCTACATGATCAGTTGCATGCAGCGATTTCTGGTGGATACCGCAAGTGCCCACCAATGGAACTTGCGACGGTGGTGTTGAAAGCATAATGGATGATGATGCACAACGACTGGTCAAAAGTGGGCAGTGCATTTCTTGGGCAATATTCTATGGACAGCGTCCAGGATACAAGTCAGGTGTACAAGGAGGGACTTTGTTCGCCTCCAGGTGTGTACAGCCACGGTTTATCCACCCCCAGCTACGCTCCAAATCTTGATCGCGCTGCGATCAAACTTCCCGCGCGCCCACCTGGCGCGGCCAGGACATTAGACACGGCGGGGCACCTCGGCCACATAGTCGGGGACCATCTCGTCGCCGAAATGAAGGCATTCCCCGACATCCACCAGGCAAGCCGCATCCGCCGCAAGCTCAGCACGTGGCAGACTATACGCGGAGGGTTTGGAGGAATCGGCTCAAGCCCCCAGGCGGTGGCAACGCCATCTGGCCACCATGACGGCTGGAAAACCCTCCCAGAGCATAGCGAGAGCCATTGGCAGCCATACGAGGAGGGAACTGCGCTCGCAGGAGAAGCGCCTCCCGTGGAGGACCCTGGTCTTACTCCAGGATCAGCCATAGGCCCGCTCGGGCTATCACAGGCAAAATACAGTGCGTTGCGTGGTGGTCGACTGGTTTTCCGCTCTTCTTTCAGACAGCGGATGGCATGGGATCATACAGGAGGACTTGGGACTTCTCCGTCATCGTGCCTTCGGCCCGTTAGGGCATGCATACAAATGGACAAATTTGTACACGGATTCTACGTGGATCATGCACAAGAAAGGTTCCCAAACCGCTCCACACAAGAAGTACCCAGGGTACGGCATCGACGAGCTCAACAGCCCACAGCAGCGAGACGCCCTCGCCAGGGCGTCCAATGTTGGCCTTGTACCTCTCTTCACGCCGTGCCTTAACCGGGCAGAATACATGGGCGGCGCCGCCCTCGAGCATCAGTCGACGTTTATCCGCGACGACATTATGAGGTGGGCGTTCTCATTTGGCAATTACAAAGAATGGTTCAAACAGAACGACACACCGATTGGTCAGGATTGTATTATATTGCCAGAGGCTGGTGGCGACACCCGCTGCGATATGGCACAACTCCGCGAGCAGCCTGCCAAGGCACAGGACAACCGTATCGCAGCTATTCTGGGGTCGCAGTTTGAGTCTACGCTCGAACAGCGAAACATGATCATCATGATCCGCAACGCCAAAGCCTTGTCACTGATGGATGATAATCATTCAATTGCTAAGTGGCGTAAATTGAATGAGACCATATGGGACTATTGGGCTAAATACTTTCCTGCATACGTAAAGCAAAGACACTACAGCAGGGGTATCAACGCCATGGTGGTCTGGAGCGCAAACGACATTGCTTGCGCTAGCCATGGTCAGACCTGGTTGGACACCCGTCGCCACCAGGATCGCACTCCCACCAATGTGCGCGAGCTCATGAAGATGGAGTGCCAGGGCGGCGTCCCGACGCTTATGCCAGTTCACGTGAAAGTGGACCTATCACGTTTCATCGACGCGATGCAATACTTCCGTTGCCCCACCGTTATGGGGCCAGGCAAAGCGGCACAATGGGGCGTACACCCTAACTTCGACCATCACACGAGCGACCTGACCAGGGCTTTGCAATGTCGTGGTATTACGGTACTTCCTTCAGACCACTGGGTTGACGCGTACGACAGAGTCACGCCTACGGCATGGCATTCAAAGCAGAATAATCACAATCTGGCGATGATGACGACCCAGTTTTGTGATGCAGTATGCTATCGCAATCTCTGTGCGTTGATCCAATCATTACCATCCCAGCCATATCCATTCAGACCTCCTCTCCTGACAGCAGTCGCGGATTCACAGGCTTACACACAGGCCAAAGAGATTATGGATGCTCTTCACTTTCGTGAGAAAATGATTAATGAATGGAAAAGGCACCTCAGCCTCACGACGCTGATGACTCAGACCGCAGGGGAGATGGCTCATTGTGCATGGATGGCTTCCTGTGCCAGTGGCACGTTGCCGAAATCGATGCCGCTGGCAACAAGCGATCCATATATGCCTATCCCTGGACTCGCAAATGAACCACCAGCACTGGATCCAACGAAATCCAGCCATGTTGATGATCCACATGGTGAGGCATACGAAGAGCTGTTCAACCAGCTTCTTCTCCTGATCAACGACTACCCGGGTGCGTGGGCATCTTGGGAGTCAGACGAGAAAAATGAGCTCTTTCACCCCAAGGATGCACATGCGGTTACTTGGGTTGTCTACGAACAGTTCCTGCTCCAGATCAACAACACTGCAGTTGATGACGACGCGGCGAAGTCACGCCTCATTGCAGAGCGCAACATACTGAGCTCTCATCGTGTCGGTCCTCGCATTGGCAATTCAGATACCATTCTGGCATGCAAAGGTTTCTACACGCAGAATGCCCTCGATCGTATCGCCATGGGGCTCCCGGCTGACGCTCCAATCACTATCATCGCCGATGAGCCCACCGCAGCGCCACACGATGGCTCCGCGACAGCTGGGACACACCAGCACAGTGAGGACAGGCAGCCACTGCCGACAGGCCCACTTACGATCGACCCGCTACCTGAGCCATTGCCGCCAGGTCCGCTCCCGATCGTCACGTTGCCCGAGCCATTGCCACCAGGTCCGCTTCCGATTAGCACGCCTGCTGAGCCATTGCCACCAGGCCCGCTCCCGACCGCCGCGTCAGCCCCGCTCCCCGACGAGGGCGCTGATGTGGACGCGGAGCTGGAAGCAATTCCTGCTGACGATGCGCCTTCGCCTGGTCAGCAATCGGATACGGTGTATATCCCGTCGTGGCAAGACTGCTGCGAGCGATCATGCCATGAAGACACAAGCCAGATCCCTACATTCGACAATGTGTGCACTCCTCGTGGGTATAAGCTTCAAGCAGGTCAGGCGGATGACCATCCATATGTGCCTCCTCCGTTGCGGGGCACGTCCGCACCAAATGGCATGGCTTGCTTGAAGGACGATGATTGCGCATGCCAATTGACATACGACGACTGCGTGATCGCCCATGCGCCCGACATTGGTCAGTCTGGCTGTTTCCCAGAATGGAAATGGATGTCGCTTCCGCCATGCGATGAGATACGCTACGGACCCGAACTGCTTGATGAGTGGCTTGGAGATCCTACTTACATGAGCCAGGATATCACGACAATGCTTCGCCATGAGAACCACTACAAACTGTTCCATATTGACCAATTTCTTGACCGACGGGTCAACATATGGTCGAACACGGCGCAGCAATCCTGGAAGGTTCCCAGCCGTTGGAAATCATTCCAGGAAATGGTTCAATGGAAATTTCAAGAGCGTCGTGGACATAACAACGGACCATCCACCGAGGCGGCCGCAGCACACTTTCATAAAGATGGTGAACCAGACGGATATGAGTGCTGGACTGATTACTATCAGACGTTCGTCATTCGTGCGTTCCAGAAGCACATCGACCCGGAGAAGAACCGGATTGAGATATATGCCAAACCAGTCCCTGACGGGAGCGATCCCAGCTGTTTCGATTGGAACAGCGTTATCGCTATCAGATGCGTTGGAGGCCACAGTTGCGTCAATCCACTCTCCAAGCCATGGAATATGGGCTGGAATGGACAGACGTCAAATACCTCCACCACGGCACGACACTTCGTGCCTGGCGAAGCATCCTCAAGACAGGGATTGTTCCAGGCTGTGTGGACCAGTCTCAGAGAGACAAACGTGAAAAAGGATCACAACGCTCGGAGGCATTCTACAGTTCCAGCACCTACGTGCATATCGCCAAACAGAATCCTCACACCTCAGTTCAACCGTACAAGTTCAAGCACTACAAGAATGAGGTGGAACTCGTGATCGACATGCACATTGCCACGAAGGCTGGATGCAGATTTTGGCTCGGAGCGCAGGGCGCTATGATGACTGAGGAGGTGGTTCCAGCTGCCGCAATCCTCGCCATTTGCCGTCTCACACCATACCGCGAGGCAGGCAAGCAGTTGTGGCCAGAAATGGGCCCCATGTGGGACTATCCGCCGCTGGCTCCGAGACAACCATTGAGCAAATGCGAGATTTGCGCTGTTCCCGCCCTGGTGGCGCACCACAGCGGCAGCAGTTTGGGGGGCGACTCGGACCAGTTCTACCGGCGCTCTCCTAGTGACCCCCCTCGTACATGCCGCCATTTAAATGGTCGTTGTTCCCGACCGCATCAGTGTCGTCCTCCTCCCCCAGACTAGTCGGATAAAGTTGCTGTTCCTCGCCCCCGTGGCCCCATCCCCTCTGAGAGCGGCGCAGACGCGCGGCCATCCTCCAAGAACACGTGCTGCCCACTCCTTCGGAGAGAAAAGGAAAGTGGAGCAGGCGACGTGCTTGGAGAAGTACAGCCACATGTTCCAGATCGAAGGAGGGAACATGCTCAGCGCAGCGGGGTGGCAGAAGGGCCAGGGACTACCCCATTTCAACTGTCTCCGTCTTGCGAAGTCCCGCGCCACGACCCAGCGGTGCACGGGGTAGAAATCCCAGGGCCGAGACCAGTCGTAAAACACTTTGTTTTTCATATCTTGGAGTGCCGAGCATTTACAAACCGCGCATCCCACGTACGCCGGCCAGACGCCCTGCCCCTCCTCGGACACCCGATCCCGACGAGCTGGCGGCGACACCTGCCGAGGACCCCACGGCGGACGACGAGGGATCCCGACACGACGCAGGCCAATCCACCGATCCTCTAGTCACTGTCATCGTCGACATCTCGACCATACCACTCACAGATGAGGAAAGAGCAGCCAATGATACCATGAAGGCGGATATATCGGCGGAGATTCACGCTGATGAGGACGTTGGCTCGTCCATCCTTGACAACATCATTGATCCGCCAGACGAGTTCCTCAACCATCCCGACTATGACCCAGAGGACCATACTCAATGGATTATATCTTCTTACGACCACCGCGTATACCGCTGGAAATCGGAACCACTGGTGGACTCTCCAATAATAAAGGTGAGACAAATTATCGAGTTACACACTGGCAGGACCGACCTTGTGGTGGACAAGATAGAGTCATGCCTGCGATTTGAGATACAATTCTGTCCAGAAACGGACGCATACCAAATGGACTACAATCATACCCATACATGGGCACGCGACTTACCAATACGCAGTGCAGATTATCATCAAAAATATTGTACATCACCTTGACCCAAAGATCATTGAGGAATCAACCACGGGCATATTTCAATGGATTTCCAAAGTGTACCAAACTATATTGGTGGACAGCATCAAGGAGCTGCATCAGTTCACCAACGCTACCATCAATCAGAACCATCCTGCCCTCAATGCGTTGCGTGCTTTCTTTACAGAGTGCATCAAGACACATGGAAACCCAGGCTTCCCCGTATGGGAGGAGCCGGTGGAAACGCCTGCTGCGCCTGACCAAGACGACCCAGGATATTTCCAGGGACCCAGGTAGCGTCGCTTCGGCAGCTCCTGATCAAGAGACCATGGTACAGGTCATAGCCGAGATGCAGAACATTGACCGCGAGGTGGGCGATAACGAGGCCATCCTGCAGGCAGAGGCTACCCGCGTTCGTGCGGACAAGGACGCACTCCATGGTGAAATGGGCCCCGCGGACACCGACACCTCCGGGTACGCAGGACTACCGGGGGAAAGGCTGTCGAGGACCGAGATCGAGGGGATCGGCCGATCGATTGCTTCCCGCCCGACCGCAGAGGTCCATCGTGAGGCAATGAACCAGATTGGTCGTTCCCTTGCGTCGACTGACGGTGGCACCACCCGCTGGGGATCTCTCAGGGATCTTGCCACTTCCGGGGCTGCAGAAGCGATCCAGCATGATATAGCGCGATGTCGGAATTGCGATCGCTTCCTCTCCCTGGGAATCGTCACGGGTGACGGGGCAATTTGTGATATTTGCTGGCAGTACAGTATCTCCGTAGGTGCCACAGGCAAAGGTGGCGCCGAGGAGAGCGACCTAGCGTACCTCCAGCAGTTGAACTACTGGATCAAGGCCAACCTCTGCCAGGACGATGTCAACCGGTACATGTCAGATGGAGCGCGCGTCTACATGATGGGCAAACGCTCCAAGGCTGGCCAGGAGAAGGATACCTTGAGGAAACATGCGAAGAAGGCAGAGGAAAGGTATCAGAGGTGGCTTGACGCAGGCTCCCCTCCTGCACGCATGTGCAGGATGATGGGCGAGGCTGAGGATCAGCGGCCTCTGTGCCACCCCTTCCGCAATGTCGTACAACGTTTCCTCAATGATCCACGTTTCCGCCGCCAGATGACTGCCGCTCGTGTTGAGACTGGCAAGCAAGCCTGGACCATCGATGACATGCGCGACGCTTGCGACATCTATGATCGCAGCGTTAGGCTTGGCTTCGCTGGTCGCGCGAACTGGTGGTTGAAAGATGGTAGACTCGACAGAGGCACCAGGCAAGAGCGTGGCCTTGTCACAATTGCTTTGCCCCGCGGGGACGGCACTTGTGAGAAGGTGACGCAGCGCAAGCTTGCAAAAATGGCCTCCGTCGAACCTGCCGCGGGATCTGCCAATCCAAGGGGGGTGAGTTCAGGGGATAGAACCGATCCTAACGACCCCAACACACACTCCTCACACACACAGGGCGCCATGGAGCCGCAGCAGCCGCGGCATCCGCCGCCGCCTCGCGCTGCCCATGGCGATGCCGCTGGATCCCGCGTCTCTGGCGCGCAGGCTGACATGCCCGCTGGGCCGCGCGGCGCGGCCGCCGCGCAGCGGCAGAGCGGCGACGCCAGCCGCAGACCGACAACGCCTCCACGTGCCAAGCGGGCGCGTGCGACAGGGGACTACGCGACGCGGTGGCGCCACAACCCAGAGGACAGCCAGTGGGGCCCCAGGTACTAGAGCTACTACGCCAAGTGCTGGATACACATCGCGGACAACAGCGACGAGTTCGTGTACGTCCGCGACCTGCTGCACAACGGGCGGTTCCGCAATTGGACCCCAAGGACGCCTTGGGAGACACTCGCGACGAGCTACGTCGAGAACGATGGCCACTGGGTGTGGGACCAGAGGTTCTACATGAGAGGCAATTCGTAGTTTTGTTGGCCGCGAGGCCCACTGCTCGATTGGCTTGAACTTCATATTTATACAAGTTCGCCTCGGGCAGTGATTACTAATGTAATATTTGGCCACGTCACTACAAAAGATAAGTGGCCACCCACACACAACTTGTGAAACCCAAGGCAGACTCCTAAGGAGCATCGCCGATGGGGAATAACCAGTTGCAGAATTTGTTGATGCAGCTGTTCGTGTTTATCAACACGACTCGACGCCTGGCCAGGCATTTGTTTTGACGATTTAACGTGTTTCTTAACGCGATCGTGTTCCTCAACACGACTATTTTTGCTTACCCTTTACAGTATAATTTGAAATTACATTGCGTTGATAATGATATGACGCCCAGCTTTGGTTCGAACGACGGTGGCAACACCTGACGCGTTCAGGCGCGGCAGCTTCTCACGTTGCTTTAGTTTACTCAGATCCTCTTGCTCCGCCCACCCGTGTCTCATCCTTCCCCGCCCTCGAGTGCCGAAGCGTTTTTGGGGGGCGCACCGTGGGGGCACCAAAGTGTGCTTGGCGAAGAAACAGGGACCCTGGGTGTTCCTTCTTACCCTTACTTGCCTGATCATGACAGCCGTTGTGCTACGCTACTTTCTGCGCACCGCTGTCGTGATCGGGACGCAGCTGAAGCGGCACAGATTTTACGCTCAGCTGCCTTGCAGTGCTGAGGATTTGAGGAGTAAAAGGGTGACAGGTTCTTTTCTCCTTTTCCCGAGTCCTGCCCTTGCGGTCGGGATTCGGGACGGGAGGTGTGAATAGAACCCGTATAGTACCCTCACATATACTCTTTATCCTCATTATCCTGCGCCTGGCCGTTTGCGCTCAGGTATTGGAATAGATCGATCAGACCTTTGATCGTGCAGGAGGAAAAGATATCAATCTTTCCCTCCTTTCCTCTACCAACGGATCAGGGGTTCTGTACCTTTGTACTCCAACCCCGTACACAGGAGACTTCTCGACCTATACTTTCAGCGTCACCCCGGCGTCGAAGTCTCAGACAGGCCCAGGCCAAATTGGGGAAGATTAGCAGCCCTCGTCCTCGCCCCCGGTGGAAGCGCCCCAGGGGTGGACGGCATGCCGTACGAAGCATATCATCCTGGGGCCAGATTCGCAGCGTGCCTCATCGCCCAGGCGTGGCACGCCGCCGACCTCAACCCGGCACTCATCGAGTAGGTGCTAGGGCCCTCAGTTGACCTGCTCGTGTGGATCGGGAAGAAGCCCGGTGCTGAATCCCCCAACGACATGAGACCGCTCGAACTGCCCACTTGCATTCGACAGCTGTATGGAGCCTCCTGGGCAGACCTAACAGGTCCGGCAGTCGAACCGCTCCTCAATCCTAACCAGGCAGCCAAGCGAGGAGGACAGCGCGGCCCCAATATTACGAAGGTGACCCTGCATTCGGGATCCCCCCCCAAGCCCCCATCTGAACCGGGCCTGGCCTGGGCCGCGCTCTTGGGCAGGCACACTGCCACCGTCGAAGCCTTTGCCAACCGCGCCGCCACTGCGCTGGGGAGTTCCCCTGGCACGGCAGTCATCTTCTGCGACCAAAGCAAGGCTTTTGAGAGGATCTCATTACAATGGGTGGGTAGCCTCCTCCGTAGCTGGAAGCTCTCTCCGTGGCTGCTGCAAGCCCTCAACTCTTTGGTTGCCGACCGAAGGGTGCAGACATGCAGGGACAAGTACAAAGGACCCGAACGGCGATTGCTGAGATCGGTTGGAATGGGCGGCACCGCCCCTCCGCTTCTCTGGGGCATGGGGTACGACCCCCTCATCTCAGCGATTACCTCCATCGCAGGCGACGACGACCCCGCCTACGTTGACGATCTCGCTGCGCTACTCAGCACAACGAAGCAGGCTCTACGAGCGGCCATTGCCCTTCCCTGGGCCGCCAAGGCTGCTGGACCCCTGGTAGAGGCCCACCGTTGCAGAGGAATCCGCGCCACAGACTCCCCAGCACTCAGAGCCGCGCTGGAAGAGGCACCCGTCCATTACGAACAAGACGGTGCCGACGTGTTGATCTCCGAGCTTCCCAGCGTGCTCATTCAGTCACTCGTGGAACGCAGCACAGGGCAGGGCCCACCCAACTGGTGCACCCCCTATCAGCGCCCATGCAACTGCACTTTCAAGACAGCCCTCGTCCCTGCTGGAAACCACGAGTGGTGGCGAGCCCTCATGGAGCACGCCCCATCCAGAGGGTCCTCAGTACGGGATCAGTGGCCCTACCTCAGGGCAGTAGTCGTCTCTCGCGCTGCGGAAGGCGATGAGCCCCCCCTTAACGGAGGGCTCACTAAAGGACTGGAAGACGCCCTAGGCAAAGGCACATGGGACCGACCCCTTCCCAAGATGAGAGAGAGAGAGAGAGAGAGAGAGAGAGAGAGAGAAAGAGAAAGAGAAAGAGAAAGAGAAAGAGAGAGAGAGAGAGAGAGAGAGAGAGAGAGAGAGAGCCATGGCCCTGCACCTGGCCAAAATGTCCCCCTCGCGCACGGCAGCCGCCTGGAATGCGCATCTTGTCTCCCTGGCGCCGCGCGCCGCCCACTGCGCCCTCCCCGATGTCGTGCAGGAGCGCGAGTTACGCGGCCAGCTTAGGACTGCGCCTGGTCTGGCCGGGTCCTCCTGGGCCCCCGACTTCGTCCTCGCGGGGGTGGGCATGCGCTTCCAGGTGCAGGGCGCCCCCAGGTGCCCGGCCGCGACTGCCCGCGCGGTCGCTGCCAGAGCACATGCCCTTGACGACTTTTGGAGCCCCGTTCCCGTCAGGAAGCGCGCCAGGAACAGGTGGAACAAACTGCTGAGACGGGCAAACCAAGCAGCTCGGGAGCCTGGGGCCTCCCCACCCAGGCCCAAGATGATCTCCGAAGAACAGCCGCCCGAGACCTGCGGCGCGTTAATCAACAGCCCGAGCTCCTTGAAGGCAAGCGTTTCGGCAGGATCACCGACGCGGCTGCGTGGGCGCAGACGCACAGCCACAACCTCTCCAAATGGCTCCTGGACACCAGCCAAGGGAGGAGATGGCAACCGTCCAACGGGGAAAAATGGCTTCTGAGAACGAGCTCCAAGATGGCCAGACGGGATCCTTTTTCACACTGCCCTCGGCTCGCGCAGCACACCGATCGGAAGGTTTCGCTCGCCGCTGTCGGCGAGAGCCTGGGCCCAAGCAGCCGCGAGAGGCACAGGCCCAAGAAAAAACACCCCCTCAAAAAAGGGAGGGTTGGGATGGGAAACTAGAGCCAATACGTTATGGACATCTATTCTGCACCTGCTATGCATGCTGCCCCACCCCCTCCAGTCTCTCAGGCCCGAGGGGGGGGGGGTTCAAGCGCTCAGGGCCACTAGGCCCCGAGCGCTGCACACGGCCTGCACCTAGAGCTCTCTAAGAAAGCCCGTTAACAAACATGTATTCTGAGAACGAGCTCCAAGATGGCCAGACGGGATCCTTTTTCACACTACCCTCGGCTCGCGCAGCACACCGATCGGAAGGTTTCGCTCGCCGCTGTCGGCGAGAGCCTGGGCCCAAGCAGCCGCGAGAGGCACAGGCCCAAGAAAAAACACCCCTCACCCCGCAACCTCGGGTTCTCACTTAAAGACTGGGACTGGGGGGGTGGGTGCGTCAGCACTGATATATAAAGAGTGAGGAGAAGAGGGAGGAGACAATTTGGCTCAAGGCGGGAGGCCACAGTGCTTGGCACGCCGCCGCGTCTCAGGCTGCCGGGTCCACGGGCTCCATGGCCTGGCCGGCGTCAGCTCCTGCGATGTACGTCAAGCCCCGCGATGCTTCAGATCGCCATGGGCTCTGAGTGGGGATGCTCTCCAGCGTCGAGCTCAGATCATGAAGGGCTCTCCGGCCCGCGTCCTTAATCTTCGCAGGTAACCGTGCGTCATGAACGATAAGAGAATGTAGCTTCGCATACCTGGCCATCGACTTGGCTTGTGTCCACCGTCCGCGTCTCTGAACTTCTTGAATTGAGCGTCTCTTGTGCAAGATATCGTAGCTCGGTCCGCTGTGTCTCAACGTGTGCATCGGTCCGATCCATTCCAGTCCGAACTTGGATTGGATGCCTCTCCAGACTGAAGTTGCTTTGGCAGCTGTGGTATTGAAGACCTTGTCGGTCGGTTTGATCTGCTTGACACGCTCCGCCAGGATGTGTGAGAGAAGACCGCTGTCAATTGCCACTCCTTGCTCTTGACCTGTCTTGACACTCTCACCTCTGTGTCTCCGTCCAAGAAGTCGTGCCACTTTGATCCCACCAGCTGCATGATGAGTGTCGTCACTTGGCAGATCATTAAAATACGTTTTTCCACTCACATGAACGTCTTCACCCTTCAGCTGCAACCAATCCTGTTCTCGAAGATAACAATCGTACGCTACAAGAAATGCTATCCCCTCGTCTATGTGGCCTGATTTGATCGCCTGGGAAGATATGAAATAGATTGCTTCGGCAGAGGCTGGGCCACCTTCCCAGGACTCCTGGAATTTCTCCCAGCTATGCAAAGCACGCAAGGAGATCGGCAACTCAGACTTCCACTCTGGAAACATGTGGACCAGCCCATGGTACAATCGAACTCCTCTTGACACCGAAGCCCTCTCCACGAAGCACATGTGGTCTAACTCCGCCGCAAGGGTGATGTCACGCTCGGCCGCCGTGGAAAAGGGAAGCCTCTTGAGACGCACCTTCACAAGGAAGGGCTCCACCTCCTTGATGTAGCACACGTTAGTGTTGTCCTGAACTGCGTGCACGAGAAGCCGCAGAGGTACTTCCAGCGTGCCAGAGCCCAGGCTGGTTCTCGACACTGGGGGCTCCCGAGCGGCGTTCTCGAAGGCGAGGGGGCCTTTCTTGTTCTGAGGAACGTGAGCTCGTTGCTTGCCTTTCTTTTTGGCCGTCTTTTTGACTGTCACTGCTGCTTCTAGAGCTCCGGCGAACATTCCCACGTCATCAGCGGCCTGCCCATCTTCACTGTCGAAGGTGTGGTCGCCGTCAGCCTGGAAGCTCTCGTCCTGGTCGGTCGGCTCCGTGTCTGCAGTTGCCGTGGCTGTGATCTCTGGAGCCGAGGCTAGAATCAGGATCGTCGTCATAAATGCCAGGCCAGGTCGTAGTCGTCGTGCATGCCCCTGATCTCCAGCATGTCCCCGAAGAGCCTCTCGAACTCGAAGTCGCTGTCCATCACGCTCTTCTTCTGCTCGGACTTGGTCTTGGTGATCTCGGCGCTGCCTATCTCCTCGCCTCTCGAAGGGCCGTCGGCCGGGTTCATGTCTGTGGGTATCCACCTCAGCGTCAATCGTATACCGGTGGCCAGCGTGATCGCACCGATCTTCTTCAGCTGCGTCATCAAAGGTCGCGAAGAGCTCCGCATCTTTCTGACTGCACCCACCGTCACCATAGAGTCGCACAGGACCAAGACTCGGCTGAACCAGTTCTTTGATGAGCGACACAGGTGACGAGATACCGACGCGACCGTCCTCATTTCCTGCACATTGATATGATCGTGATACGCCCATACCCCTTTCCACGCTAGATGCCATCGGGATACTTTGGCCCAGTGACTCATGACTGCGACTGGCTTCGGCGATGCGCCTCGGAGTTCTCGCATGCGCCAGTCGTGCAGCTTCAGCTCGTTGTTGGACACGGCCTTGGCCACACAGGAGGCATAGGCCTTGCACAGGCGTGGCGGGTAGACTGCTGCCAGGCGCGTCCAGAGACGCCCTTGAGAGTCGCGTCCCCGCAGCTCCTGATGATCGTGATCCTGAGAGCACTTGCATTCGAGCTCCTCCAGCGCCTGCACGTTGGTCACTATTCGAGTTGGCTTCTTCCATCGGGCTCCGAAGGCACAGTACACCATCTCCACTACGCGAACTCCATCCATCGTCAGCAACTTCGCCATGTCGGGGAGGTCCCAGATCATCGAGGTCCTGGGGTTCTCCAGCGAAAAACCTGTCCCCGATGCCAGGCACGCGTAGCAAATTGAGATCGCTGCCTGGGCCAGAGCGTTGCCTTCCCGTACTCTCTGCACCTGCTGAGGGGAAAGACCTGGGAGACCACGAATCCAACGGCCTGGAGCTCGCAAAGGGGGTCGACGTGCCCGCGAGAACGTGGAGCATGGAGGGGCCAAGTGGACCATGAAGAAGAGGGGGCGAAGAACGGCGCGACAGACGAGCTCGACGAAGGACGAGTCCAGCAGGTCGTGGCGCACCTCCCGTGCGTTGTCCACGAACAGGGTCTGGCACTGCAGTTCCTCGCGGATCGCCTGCCCGAAGCCGCCGTACCCTGAGAAAATGTCGGCCATGAACTTCATCGGAGGGACCTCGCCATCGGACACCACGGGGGGGATGCCTCGTCTGGCTCGCTCGAGGTTCTCGCCACTGAGCAGCTCCTCCTCCTCCTCGTCCCTGGCCATGTCTCGAAGATGGTCGGCTCTCCACTGTCGGTTGACTTCGGCTCGGACTTCTTCCCGGCTCGCTCCGTCTCGACTACCCCCAGGCCTTCTTCGCTCGCATCCGTAGCAAAGACACTGGAGCTCCACTTCGACTCCAAGTGGGTATACATCAGGGGGGCCAGGTGGTAAAGCATGTACAGCTCGTTTGTCACGCTCTCCCACAGGATGTGAACCTGATCGTCGTCGCCGTACTTCGTCACGAACTTGTAGCAAGCATCCAGCATGCAGAAGGCGGCCCGACAGCACATCGCCAACCACACCCACGACCCAATTATCCTTGATAGCTCGGTTGGCGTCGCTCGACCTCGGTCCAAAAGGGCCTTGGTCGCACCAATGACATTCTTGACCTTCTCCTGAGCTGCCATCAAGCGATGAGGGCGCTGAGTGATCGTCACGCCCAGAGAGAGGGGCATCGCTGCCCCGACTCCGTCTTTGTGCATGTCGAGGCCCACCTCCTTGAGCTTCTTCCCAGCGTGTTCGCGGACTGCCTCCGCCACCCCGCTCATCTCGTCCTGCTGCAAGGTCATCGAGGCGAAGTCGTCCATGAACACCCAGTAGATGAAGGCCGTCTCGGAGAAGCTGGGGGGGACGCGCCCGTGGACCAGCTGAGCTCCCCGCGGGAAGCCAGGTAGATCGCACAGAAGGTCCTCCAGAGCACCATGACAGATCGCTGGTGACCAGCTGAAGCCCATCAGCATCACCACCAGGCACAGGTAGCGGGCCCCCTTCGGGACCGCCGGCACCCCTTTGCCCTGGCGCTTGAGCTCCTTCAAAAGCTGGGGGATCGTCACGCCTCCGAACACCATGTACGGCCACAGCTCGCTGCAGCTCTTGCATCTGTGAAAGTAGTCTGGCACGTCTCCCCACGTTGACTGCAAGACCCTGCCGTCTGTGATCTCGTCGGACAGGTCCAGCTCCGCCATCGCCATCGGAGACCCAAGAGAAAGGTGAGGTGGCTTCTGAAAGCGCTTGTTCACCTGCCTCAGATCCCAGACGGGCCGGAGAATGAACTGGCCTGCCTCGTTGACTTTCTTCATGACGAAGAAGACCGAGACCTCCGCCCTGCAGATGTCCGTGAAACCGAGCATGCCTGACTCCCATAGTCTCAGCGCAAACTGGAGGCGAGCTGACCTGCTCCTCAAACTGGGGTCCATGTAGGCTCTCGTCTTCTCGATGTCGGCCTCGTCGACCTGGCTGGGCGGCAGGCACATCCTCTCGTGGAATCGGTCGAAGTAATATCTCGCTTTTGGTGAAATCATCCTTATGTCGCATGGCTGCGTCCCCGCTGGAGGCAGAGACGCTTCGCCGCTCACGAAGGGCATGACCTTCCCTCGTTGCGGCACGTCGTCGTCGTCCTTGTCTGATACACTGAAGCCCGCGTAGGTCCCAGGCTTGGCATGCAAGGCCAGCCGCTCGAAAGCGGACTCGGCGTCGGAGTCGTACATCTTCTGATCGTGCGCGTCCCGGTGGCACTGCAGCACCCTCTCGGAGATCCTGCGCGGCAGCTCGTGGCTCGTGTCCCACTCCTTGGAGGATCCGAAACTGGAGTCCCGCAGGTCGTGGTATGAGTTCGTCGTCAGCGCGGCTAAGGACCTCAGAGCGGCGTTCGTCCTGACCCTGATCGCTCGCTCCTGGGCGAAGCGAGACCTCGACCGCCCCGAGGGAGACGACAAGGGGGACGGCGCTGGCAGGAGCGGCAGCACCTCCAAGGGGTCGCGCACTCGACCCTCTGATGAGAATTCGACCTCCGCTCTCATCGTGATGAGAAATTAGGAAAATAACGCTGTGCAAGTTGTGGTAGATGTGGGCAGCCTCCAGGACGATGGCTGCCAGGAGAATGCGCTTCGCGAAGCGCCTGAATCGTGAGCACCTCCCAGCTGTCAGTCGTCCTTGCTTGTTGAGTGCTTCTTGTCCTGCAGCTTGTCGAGGGACTTGGCGAGAAGGGCGCGGTGAGCCAAGCGTTCGCGAAGCTCCTTTTCCACGCCGTCGATGAGAAGGCCATCCTGATCCGACTTGGTCGTGTCGAGCTCCTCCAGCAGGGCGTAGTTGACTCGAGACTTCCAGCCCGCCTTGGAGCCGTTGGGCGGCTTCCAGTCCGACCTCTGCTTGACGTTCTCGAAGGCCCTCTCGATGCCGTGGAGGCGTCGCATCGCCAACTCCGTCGTCTTGTAGTTGATCCAGTCGGCTGGCGCCTCCACCATGGATCGGTCGAGCATCATGCTGATGAGGAGGGCCTCTTCCGCCATGTGGTTGCCGTCCAGCTGCTTCGTGCGAATCATCTCCCTGATGCTCGCCACCGCTGAAGCCCCACTGCGGTACAGGCGGGCCACCATTGACGGGGCCACGCGCGTCTTGATGCCCCCTGGGATCGTCCACGCCACGTCGCTGGAGTAGGCCTGCAGCTTCTCCTTGGCGACCTCGCGCATGTCCTTGAAGGAGTCGTCCAGGCCCTTGACCAGCGAGTCGATCTCTGGGTTGGACGTGGAGCTGACCACCCGCTGCTCGGACCCGCCGGCGGTCACGGCCATGCTGTCCTGCTCCACCATCTCCTTGTGGCGGTCCAGCCTCTGAAGGAGGGCCCCCATCATCTGGTCGTAGCTGTCCGCGCCGATCCCAGGCTTCGCTGGGGCTTGAGGTGCTGATGGCGCTGGAGTTGGCTGAGGAGGCTCCGTCGGGCGCGACGCCTGCCTCTCCTCGAGAGCGGAGAGCCTCTCGGCCACCAAACCCAGCTGCCTCAGAACTTCGCCTCCCACCGAGTCCGACTCCTCGGCGTCTGACACCTGAGTGCCTTCGTCCCTGGGAGTCGATGATCCTGACTGGCTGGGAGACGGTGTGGCCGACCACGAGGGCCAGCTCCAGCCAGGAAGCGCGGGAGCTGAGGCACCAGAGGAAGTTGTGGGCGATGGCGCAAGCGAGGGGCGAGATGACCTGCAGCACGACATGATGAAGCCACTCACGAGCATCACGCCCACTGAGAAGTAGAGAGGCTCGAGAGCTCCTGACTCGTGCATCTCGAACACCGTCTCGATCTCCTCCCTGAAATACTCCACCGTGTCCACGGTCTCCTTCAGCGACGAGTAGCTCCACTTCACCCACTCCACCACGTTGAGGTACACGACTGCGCGCCACAGCACGAACGTCGAACCCGCCGCCGTACCTAAGCTCCGACGGGCCCAAGCGTAGCCCGCGATGTTGGAGCCCAGCTTCAGTAGCCACGACACCGCGTGGCGGCGGTGGGACCTGCGTCCTGCGGCGCCTCCACCTCGAGGATGGTGGTCCCTGGTGATCTTGCCTGTCGTCGATGCGGACCCCGTAGCGATGATGCGGTCGGCCGCCTCGATGGCCTTCTGCTTCTCCGTCGCCGAGAGGCCCTGGAAGGTGCCGTGGTTCACGCCCGCGAACTTCGTGGACTTCACCTTCGCGGGCTGCCCGAGGTCGAGGACCTGGAGCCTGCCCGTCGGGTCGATGCAGACCCATCTCTTCTCGCCCAGCGTGGAGCTGAACTTGCTGACCAGGAGCATCGTGAGACCCTGGTTGGAGTCCGCCCTCGGGCGGTAGTAGATCCTGTTCCATCGCTGGAAGGGCATAGGCTGCCCTTCGGGCTCGTCCTCGCAAGGGTCGACGTCCTCGGCGTCGACGCTGGGCTCGTCGAAGGGCGACTCCGGCTCGGGCTCGCCGTCTCCCAGCAGCAGCGGGGAGCCTGACAGCACGCCGCCGAACCCGCCCGAGGCGTAATCCAGCATATCCTCGAAAGCGTCCTCCTGCACAGGGCGGTGCCGAGCACGCACGCGGCGAGCCAGGAAAGGCGCGTCGTGGCTGCAATCCCGCGCGCGCTCAAAGGGAGGCGCGAGAGGGCTGCTGCTCGTTGAAACTAGAGCCAATACGTTATGGACATCTATTCTGCACCTGCTATGCATGCTGCCCCACCCCCTCCAGTCTCTCAGGCCCGAGGGGGGGAGGTTCAAGCGCTCAGGGCCACTAGGCCCCGAGCGCTGCACACGGCCTGCACCTAGAGCTCTCTAAGAAAGCCCGTTAACAAACATGTAAATTGCTACACCACTGCACCTCTTTCACCGAAGCGCACCACGTGATCCGTGTCCTATGCAACGGTTTACCCGGCTCGGCAAGACGGAGGGGTGACGATGAAAGGAGACCACAAAGGTGTTCACGTGGAGCACCAGCCAAGAACGTGTGGATCACCGCCGGGCCCGACGACGAAGGCGCAGCCTGGTGCGCGAGATGCATCGTCCCAGGCCCACATGCATTCGCTCTCTGGCAAGCGCTGCCTCCCGACCTACTCCCACCCCCCCTTCGTGACCAAGCAGAAGCATACGCGCGCTCTCGGGGCCACCTACACCCGCCCAACAGAAGCGGACCATACGGACGATACCCACTCTGTGGGCTCGGCGAGGCGACCACTGAACACGTGTGGCACTGGTGCCCAGCTGCGGCACTAGCCTGGTGCACCGTCAGGGGCCCTGACGACCCACCGACCCTCGCCCAAGCAATCACCAGCAGCGGCGGACATCAACCCTTGCTCGCGAAGTTGTTACATCAAGTTTCCTTCAGGTACTGCGTCAACCTCACAGCCTCCCCCCTGAATGCCGTCGAGGCCGCCAGACTCATTCTGCATGGCATAGTCGTTGCCGACATCGACCAGCGAGGGGACAGCGAGGACGATGGACAATGGGTGTACGACCCCCCCAGGAGCGGCAACCCAGACGAGACATCTGTCTGGTCCGTCATGCGCGACACCTGCAGTACTTGCAACCCGTGCACCACCCCCGAAAGAGCGATCTGCGGAGCCGCTAGGCCCCACATGCAGCGGCATGCCCACAGGGCCGGAGGTGAGATACGCAGGCTCCCGGTAGTCACCAGACACCACAGACTGGGGGATATAATCGTTGTCTTACAAGCGCCTCAGACGCGGGCCGCATGGATGATGGATGCCCCCAGGAAACGGGTGGTTCCCTTGCCCTAGGGCCGACGGCTCTCCCGCTGCCAGCTGGTCCTATGTCTTCTGTCGGGAGTGCGGGTCCCACACCACAGCGCTGATCGCTAACGCTAGCGCTGAACGCTCGCGACGAGGTCACAGTCCGTAGCTCGCCCTTCCCCGACTCCAATTCTACCCAATGGCCCTATGAGGTTACCTTCGATGGTGGCGCCAGGTCCATCGAGGGCGCGGACAAGGTCTCTGGCGCTGGTGCCATCCTGTGGCACCACAACCCCACCACTGGCTCTCCCCGGGTCCTTGCTATCGCCATCGTTGCGCCCCCCGACTGTGACAGCGCTCAGATGGCTGAAGTTGCAGGCTGCCGGGCCGGGCTGGCCCTGCTTCCCCACCTCCAGGGCCCAATTCGGGCAGCCAGGAATGTTGGCGACAACCTCGCCGCGGTTCGATGCGGCGCCGGTGCTGCCAGGTACCGAAGGCTCCACCTTGCACGACAAATGGAGGACGCCCTTGGACAGGCGGAAGGAGCTGGCTGGGTACTCACTTGGCAAGCGGTCAGACGGAGGCTGAACAAGGCTGCGGACAGCCTCGCCACCATCGGAGTTTACTGGGCCGACGCCCTCCGCAAGGAAGGCGTGACCACAGTCACCACCCACATGCATTGGGCGTGCGATGCCCCCGCCAGACCCGCGCATTTTCCCTGCCTAGACTTACTGGAAACTAACCTCTGCGACCCATCGGAAGCGGCCGCGGCCGCGGTCCTTCTGGAAAATCCCCCGCTTCGATCGGATCGCCGATCGATCGATCCCCGCGGCAACTGAGGTCCTTGCTGCCGCGGCTCAAGTCCGTCGTCCGCCCCTCACATTTACCAGTGCTGCGGCTCTTGGCTGCGCCCCCCTTTCTGCAGGATGACGAAGAAGAGCAATGACGGGCCACTGGTCCGGTGGCCTTCCCCCGCAGCCCCCCGCGCTGAAGGCCCGGGCAAGATCGACGGCCTTTGTCACGGCACATTTCCACCACGAATGGTGCTGGTGGTGCGAGGTGTGCCAGAGACACTGCGAAGGCAAGGGGCACCTCCTGGGAGGAAGCCGCGCTAGGGAAGCAGAAAAGCAGACAGGCACCGGCTGGCCTGACCCCAGACTGTATACCGATCAAGGCAACCTCTGGACCAGGACCTTAGGCAAAGACTACGACCAGGTGACCAGGCGCACCATCAACAGGCCTTTATGGCCTGGTTGGACGCTGCCAGACCCAGTTAAGGCGGGCCCACTGCCACACCTGCCAGGGTGGACCTTCCCACAAGATTGGGATTCTGTCCCGGTCAACTTCCCGTGCCGCGACGACCCGTTCGACTTCGCCACCCCCGCCGACGCCGTTCACTCGACAGACCTACGACCGCCCAACCAGCACCGAGCGGGTAGCACGTCCAGAGCTTGGGGGGGCACGGCACCGCCGCCTCCGCCCCCAGCAGGCGCGCCCCCTGCCTCACTCGGGTGGCCGTCCGCCTCACTGCACCCGTGGGAGGGGCGGGGCAATGCATCCAGCAGAGCCTCCTCTCAGGACTCAATGGATCGGGCCAGGCCCGTGCACGAGGGCGACGGTGACTGGCCGGACGATCTCCCCCCTATGAGCAGGCAGGCAATAATGGAGTCATCAGCGGCCGCAGCAGCGGACGCCATCACCCGACTATTCACTGTCCCCACCACCAGCCCTGCAGCCCAGTTTCTTCTCCACACTCCCACGGGCTCAGTTCACTCGGGAGTGAACCTCCCAAAGCATTGGGAACAAGACCTACGACAAAGAGGAAGTACCCTCGACAGGCTGGCCTGGACCGAGCGCATGACAGCCGCCGAAACTGCATGGGACGGCTCCGCCAAGGCCAGAACAGACTTGGTCAGAAGGCAGAGCTGCGCGCTAGGCGTGTCCGTCACCCCCATCGACGAGCAGTCCCCCTGCGTACTTCTCGACAAGTTCAGGCTGCGAAATGCATTTCCCACCCAGGAGGGGAAAGCTGCTGCTGCACCTGCAATGGCCACAGGAGTTCAGAATCCTTCTCAAGGGGCAGGAAGCAGGACAGGAAGCCCGCACGCTGCTTCTCAGCATCACCGGCCCATCTGTGGATCAGGTTGCCCCGCTCAAGCTTCTCTGGCGGCCCGACTTCGGAGGCGCCATCCCCTTGAACGACTGCGAGGCTCTGGGATTCCGACGGGGAACCAAGTACCCCACCAACCAGGCCTTGGCTTTATATGACGCGGACAGATTCGGGAGGTTCCACGCTGACGACAGGCTCCCCAAGCCGGAGAAGGTGAGAGACGGTTGGTACAGGCTGGACAAGGCACCTCCTAGGTTGCAGTATTGGCGGATCTCTACCTCCATCAGCGAGATCTACAAGCTGCAGCAGGACCCTGTAGACCTCGCGGGCACGCCATTCGACGTCATCGCGTACCTCCTCACCTTCCGCACTACCGACAGAAAGAACAAGACGCTGGCCAACAGCGTGGAGAACACCAGGGTCTGCGGAAACACCCTCCTCTCACGGGCCAGGGCCACCATCAGGGCACAGGCTCCTGGCATGCCTCCCGCAGTAGTGAGCAGTAGAGCTGCCGACTCGCAGCACCCGAACGAGGCACCGACCGTCACTCCCTTTTCCGACCATGAAGTGGACAATGCAACTGGACAGGTATTTCAACGGGTCAGGGACCTACCCCCAGCTCTGACCCTCGACGAAGGCGCCAAGCGCCACCAGCTCAACGACGACGCGACGCGGGCCCTTGCTGCCACCATACAGCACCACGTAACAGTCGTACATGGTCTCCCGGGAACCGGCAAGACAGTCTTCTCCGTCGCCACCATGGACACGCGGGCCGACTCACTCCCTGAGGGGCAGACAGTGGCGCTAACCGCAGGGTCCAACACGGCGGCGGATCAGCCAGCCATAGGCCTCGGCAGTGCTCACCAGGCGGGCAGACTAGGACATAGGACAGGCTACCCCAACATATGCGTCCGCCTGGCCAAAGAATTTCGGGTGGCGCAGGTACTAGCCCCGCTCACCCCTGGGGGGCACTTCCTCAGGACACATAATAGACCCCCACACGAAGGCGGATCTTCCAAAGAATTTGCCGCATGCCGTGCACAGCTACTCAAGGCTGCTAAGGCGATCATCGCGACACACGAATCCGCGGAGGCCCTCAGGAATGTTGCCCCAATTGCCTTGCTCATCATCGACGAGGCAGGACAAGCCCATGATCTTATGGCCGCCATGTCGCTCGACAGTGTCATCCATTCCGGCGGGCATCTGGTGCTGGTGGGCGACCCCGAACAGCTTCCCCCTTCGTCGTTTTGCAGAAAGGCTGCCGATCTCGGGCTCTGCCCCTCCATATTCGATCGGCTGCACACCGCCCTGGGAGATGAAACAACAGCCATGGTGCAGCTAAACCTTTGCTATCGCATGCACCCCCTGCTCCTGTCTTGGCCCAATGTCGCCTTCTACAACAACACAATACGTTCGGGACTCACCGACCCCTTCGCACGAAGGCCACTCTGATCAAAGGAATACCGTGGCGGAAGCTACTGCCCTGGGACGACAAAAGGCTCGAAGCTCTCGCCGAAGCCACGGCCACCCCCATGGCAGACATGGAGAAGATGCTGCGGGACCTCGCGCCAGGCCCCCATCGCGAGGAAGAGAGGCACCGATTTCTCCTTGTCGACAACCCCTCCCTCGAGGTCACCTCAAGGCTCCAGTCAGGATACGCGAACCTGCCGGAGGCCGCGCAAACGGTGGACATCGTACGAGCACTCCTGCCCGCCATTGAGGACGGCACAGCCGTGCGCGTCGTGGTAGGTCACCAGCTACAGTGCGCAGTCCTGGAGAACGGGTGGCCCCAGTCAGGGAGAAGCATCAGCGGCACCCTCGGACAAACCAAGGCCAAGGGCAAAGGGAAGGGCAAGGACGGATCAGCCAAGGCAGGCGGACACCCCGCACCCCCCCCCCGCATACGTCGCCGACGCCAAGGACCACGCAAGCGTGTTCGCGCAGTGGAGCTCTCCTCTCACCGGGATCGATCTGTGCTTCCCTGGGCTGCGACAACTTGCTGAGGAACACCTTGCGAGCGGCAGGCTGACCATCTCCACCATAGACTCCAGTCAGGGTGGCGAGGCAGATCTAGTCATATACCTGACCACTCGGTCGAACAAGTGGCATGACTGGGGTTTCATGGACAACCCCAATAGGGTGAACGTCGCGATCACCCGCGCCACCACCAACGTGGTCATCATCGGGGACTGAAGGATGTTCGGCACGGCCACAGGGGCTCGCTTGCGGGAGCTTTCAGAGTACGGGAGATTTGCCAAACTATGGGTCCGCTTCGAAGGAGACCGACCTGGGCTCAAGATTGCGGCTGGAGACCGATGAAGAATTTGACCCCATCGGGGACCTGACCACGTGGATCCCTGCGGCCCCCACCCACACCGGGGACGACACCATAAAAGGACCCGACGGCGCCATCAAGAAAGCCAAGGCCCCCATGGAAAACAGCCTCGTGGAGCGCATCGCCGCCCCGCTAGCCCCTTGTTCTCCTGAGACAAACTCGGCGAAGCCATCGCAGACAGCTTGCAGAGGCTGGTCGACGACCCAGCAATGGGAGTCATCCTCTACACCGTGGCCGGGCTCCATCCCCACCAATGGTCCATGGGCAACACCCCGAGGCAGCCGGGCAGCCTCGATCGGAAGGCCTGGAGCCACCTCGGGTACTGCTTGGACGTGGAACTCGGGATCGACGCCAGCAAACTGGTCTACAATCTGACGTGGGCAGCCCTGATCTGGTTCCTGGGGCTGGGCACACCCTGGCACGAGTCAGAATTTATGGCCCCGCTGAACTCACTCCCCCCGCTGCCCCACGCTAAGGGTAATAACCGCCGCCCCAAGCCCTCAAGCAGGTGCACTCCCGTTGGCACGCTCCCCCAGCTCCCCGCTGCCTGGAGCCCAGCCACGGGCAATTGCAAACGCCACAGGATGCACCCTGGGATGAATCACTTGCACTCGCTCCTCCGCCCAGAGCAGATCGAATCAACGCTTAGGCACGCCCTCTGCGGTAGCGACGGGCGCCCACTTAACACCCCCACGCTCAGGGTACTCCTCGTGGTGATGATGCTGCAGCTGCGGGAACCGCGCGCAACGCTCTGGCCATTCCCGCATCCAGAGGCCACGGGAGACATCATAGAGGCGGCGATGGGCCCCTGCCTCCCCTGGCAGGAAGCCCACAAGGAGTTCCGCAGCCAGTTTGCCGCCACTTGGGGCTTCGAACTGGCCAACGTCGCCTCCCTCCATGCCAAGATGGAGGAGGCCATTCGTGACATCAGCACGCTGGCCACCTTTGCCCATCACCACCTCGCTGCATCCGCACACGCCTGCCCTAAGACATGGTCAGGAATGCTGGAGCACGACTTCACCCTAGAGGCCCCCATGCGCGTACTTGAGGTGATAGGCCAGCCCGCGGACGTCAATCAACTGAGCATAGGAGGCTGCTCCATTTGCCAGTTGCACAAGGAGCTGGTCGGCTCAGAAGAGGGACTCGGCTGTCCGCACACCATGGCAGACGTGGAATACATCGGAGGAGGGGTCGCGATGTCCAACCGCCGCTTGGACGAAGACCTCCCCGCCTCCCCAGCTCCTGGCACAGTGCTCACCCCCCCTTTAGTGCGTGACGAAAGATTCTGCCGGTTGTAACAGAGCGCCAGCTACAACTGCGACGACTGCGCCAACACGGGGTTGCAGGGCGCAGCCGGCACCTGGGAAGACGATAACACGCGAGAGCTGCTAGCACAGAACCGCGCGCAGTCATACATAAAGGGAAAGAACTGCAGATGGCTCTGCGAGCTGTGCTGGGTCAGGTCCCTGGAGAAGAGGGGAGTTGAGGTTCCCGACCCCAACCACGCGGACGGCGGTACTAAGAAGACCATGCAGCAACGCCTGCAGGAGTACAAGCGCAGACTGGAAGAGACACGCGCCCGCAAGAAAGCCCGGACCCTCCCATCGCTGACCAGCCGACCGATCGGTTCGGGCGACCTAACGACGCCCCATCTCTTTCCACCCTGAAGGACCTCGTCATGCGCGCGCCGCGCGCCTTCCAGCCATCAGGTGCAGGTGCCACCCCCCCACCCCACAGGCATGCTGATGGTAGGTTCGGTGCCGAACCGCATCGCACGAAAGTGTACTCAGCCACGTGCGACACATGTCCCCCTGGGCCCCCTCTGCTTGAATGGAAACCTGGCCGCCCAGCCCTCGGATGCTTCGTGTGGCGCCCTGAGTCAGAAGCAATGTGCAACGAGCAGACAGGCCTGCCACCGTGGGAGTTAATGTCTTCACTATGGATCAAACAGCAGTGGAACGCGGAATGGGCCTGCAGAAGGTGTCTTGTACACATTTGGAACGTCGCACCTGGCGTCCTCGACCGCATTCTCGACCACTATTCATCCGAGGCATGCCCCGCTCGCTACCCCTACCAAGCGGCAGGCCACATCAGAAGTGCCGGAGGACAGCTACAGCTACGACATGTCCGCACACCTCTCCCCCGGCAGCAGGGCGCCGGGGGAGGACGCGTTCACACGAGTCCCACCCCACGAGGACCGCTCTTCACTACGCAACAAAGAGACCGGCAAACAAGATAGTATAGACGACAGGACCTCCAACATATACTCCTTCCCCGACCTGCTTCCGCCCCCGGTTCCTCAGCTGCCCACGCTTTCCACCCTCCGTCTGGAAGGGGGCGAGTCAAGAGGTCCGTGCCCTGGTCAAATACCTGGTCGAGTGGAGCCACACAATATACACTCTCTGGGCCGCCTTTGCACAGCAACAGGGAGAGAGCACTGAGGGCGACATAACCGACGAAACTAAGTGGCCGACCGAACTGCTGCTCCCCTTTCTGAAGTCGGCACACGGAGAAGAAATCCCAGACGATGGCCGCCCTCCGCGCATTCCATGGGACGGACAGAGGGCAGCGGCAGCCAGGGTTGTCTCACACCTGGTGGGCAGCAACCCAAAGTACCAGGAGGATTGGAATCGCTACGCAGGCAACCTCGCCAACCAGAAAGGACAGGGCCCCTACCGACAGCCGCTGCACGTCCTCACGGCGTTCCTCACCAGGCTGGAGGACTCCGACTTGACCAGAGGAACTATCGAGCACCTCGCCGCCCTGCCCCAGAAAACGACGGCTACAGGCGCAGTCCGCGACGAGTCTCCTGCCGCCAGCTGGCTCAACAGGCCCTGGAGGAAGGAATCGCCCGTAGCTGACCGCCATGTGGGGGGTCACGGTGCACCCCCGACCCGCGCTAACGTGCCACCCCAGCAGCCCGCCCAACCTGGCCAGTCCAACGCAGCCCCAGAGGAGGAGCCGTCCTCACCAGAGCGCTTGGATGGCGATGGCGAGGTGGAAGGGGTCGACCGGGGTGACGAGGCTGGCAAGAAATCCGAAACTGACGCCCAGGCGCGTTCCAGCCCGCAGGACATCTCCGTTGACTCCGGATCGCAGGTCAGCCCCACCCATCCTGAGGACGACGTTTGCGACACAGCCCCCGCAGACGACAAGATGGCCCAGAGCCGCCCCCCGCTCTGGACAAAACCTCCCCACAGGGCAGACTCAGACGCCTGGTCCCCATTCGCGCGAGCTGCCGCCAGAGGAACACCCAGAGACGGGTTTACCCTGGGCGGCCCCCGCCCCAGAGAGGATCGGACCGGGAGTCTGCGCGCAGGCAGTGACGGCAGGACTCTTAGATTCTCGGGAGGCGAAGGTCGCCGCCGTGCACCCGCGGTTGGCGAAGTCAGGACCAGAGAGCGCTCGGCCACGCCGCCGCCTCGCAACTCATCTAGTGCACGGCGCAACACCCAGGACTCGTGGAACGACGCGCGGACTGCGACAATACCCGCAGCACGCCCTGACGACCCCATGGGAGGCCCCCCCATGTACTTGAGGTCCATCGACGAGGCAGACGTTGCAAGGGACGAACCAGCACCCGACAAGATCACACGGATGCAGAAGGCGCTGGGGGGCGCGTTTAACGGAGTCTGGAGCGCCTGGGTCAGGAAGGCAGCACTCAGTCAAGGGAGTGCCTACACCAAGTCCGGTCCCAGGCTAAATTCAGCACATCAACGCAAAGAGTTCCTCCAGGCATGGAGCAAAATGGGACTTGACGCCTACAAGATGGATAGAGACTACCAGCTCCACGTCGACTGGCCGAGTGCCATGGAGAAGCATCGCAAACTTACGTAACGCGACACCAGACTGCGCACCGCCGACGGGCCCGTTGGTAGCGGACGCCCACCCCCATGGACCGTCGAAGGCAAGGAAGTTGCAAGGGCCCCCCCAATGACCACTGAAGGCAGGGAGGCTGCATGGACAGAGGCATCTGGGTCAGACGCATCGTGGCGCGCATGGCAGTCCTGGGACGCGTGGGGTCACCAGCGGGACACATGGACCGACACTGACTGGAAGGCGAAGGGTCAGCGGTTCTCCCCCAGAGGGGAAACCCAGCACGCAGACAAGCGCCCGCGGGGGTGGGACTTCCGACCCAAGTGATCGGGGCACAAGTGGGCCAGCTCGGTTCGCGGACAACCCCCCCAAGCGTCGGGCGCGCCGCGGCTCTCGCCGACATGGCCTTCTCTCGCGTGCACGCTTTCGGCGGCCCCTCCACCTCGCTTCTTCTCCCCCCCCATCCGCCTTTGCCCATCCTCTCTGAGGAGGGTCGTGCGTGCAGCCCTTCTGCGGCTCGAGTCTATCACTGGTGCTCTGGACCACGTCAGTTCTCAGGGTCGCGACGCGGCCCGTCAGGGAGCGCAACGCGTGCTTCCTGGACAACAATGATCTGGGACAGCTGGGCGCAGCCTCCACCACCTTGCACAAGGTGGCCCCCGTTGCGCTGACCCTGTGGGCCATCTGGGACCCCGCTGCGCCCGGTGGAGCTCGCTGGGTTGGCAGCCCCATGGTCCTCAATCGGCCCTTTGCCTCGAGCAGCGATTTCGAGCTTGTGGACTGAGGTCGCGGGGGAGTGTCCGCAAACCCCATGGTCGAAGTTTTCCATGCGGATGCTCCTGGCTACGACATGGGTAAGTTTCACCGCAGCGCTCGGCTTCGGCCACAATACCCCGCGCTACCTCCTTCGGGTCAGAGGTGCACCAATACCCATGCGCCGCGAACTAGACAGCCCACGCTGGTCTCGTGGACCACCCTGGACGGAGTGCCCGGTGGCTGAAATAGTCCACCCCCTGCGTCCCACCTCTTCTGGCACCGAGGTCGGCAATGACTGGGTAACTCACTGCCGCACCGCCAGCGCATAGACCTGGCCACCCCACGGAACAGGGGGCCGTCAGTGCCGCCCCTCTGGGGCACCCACTTTGGACGACAGGGGCTTGTGGCTGAAACAACCCACCTCCAGCGCTCCACCTTTCAATAGCAGATGGTACGACAGCAGGCGGTGATGCCTACCGTGTCCACAGGCCGCTGGCTTCCCCCCTGCATCTCACCATTCGAGGTCTCTGCGGCTCTTGGCTGTGCCCCCCTCCGACACGCCCGACACGTCCGCGCGGCTTTTGGCCGCGCCCTCCCACCCTGATCGACGAGATCGACCCGGCCCCGCGAAGGCGACTGGGCTGTCACCCAGCGCCGGGTTGGATTCGCTCCCCTCCTCCTCCTCCCCCCGCTCTCCATTCACTTGTTTCTGCGGCTCTTGGCTGCGCCCCCAACGAAGTGCGCCTTGGTTGAGGATGTGCCTGAGCCGTGGTCCGGTCCACGCGCGCAGGCCCAGGGCACGGTGGTCGCGCCAACGTCACTTGGTTGCACCCCCCACGTTCATTCACAAGTCTCTGCGGCACTTGGCTGCGCCCCCAGCGTTGTGCAGGGACATCATGACAGGAGGGCTGACAATTTCAGCCACCCCTGCGGGTCACACAATGGCGTAGAATCTCGCTTCCAGCCGTGCCAGCGGACAGGCGGGTGCTCAGCGCGGCGCACAGGGCCCGCCTGCGCCGGACACCACAGCAGTGATTCCCCCCAGACACTCTGGACGGAGATGTCGTGGTGCATCGGCTGGTCGCCAGCTGAGCACGCTTTCGTGAGGACGCGTGGGAGTGTTTTCAGCCCCTCCCCCTGGTCACCGCCTCAGCAGCTAGCAGGGCCAGCCCCACCTGCGGGTCGCCCTGGTCCACATGGCACGTTTCAGGGCGCTACAGGGGCTTGGCTTCGCGTAAGGTGAAGACTAGCGCACCCCACCCGCTTCTGGTACCACCCGATGTCGGGCCTGGCATGGGCGTGTTCCTGCACAAGTGGTTCATCCTTTGGCAGGTCATCGCGGTTCCCCCGGCTGGTCCTTCGCGCAGGTGACTCGGTCAGCGCTTGCAATTTTGTGCCCCCGATCTTCCATGTCGGATAAGTTGCACGCTGTGGACACAGGCGGTTTTGACGTCAGGTTCGCTGACTGGGTATCTGTCGCTCTCGCGTTCAACAGCGGCCGACTTGACGTCTGCGACAGTGAGCCACCGCGAGTGAGGCCCCCCTATGTGCCTTTCCCATTTTTCCTGCCGCTGGGTGTCCGTCTGGCGTCCGCTGCGGCTCTCCCGTTCCCTCTTGCCCGCCTTCCGTGTGTCTTGGCCGGATTTTGGTCTCGTCTTGGCCACCCCGTGCCGCTATAGTGCGGTCTGTCGCTCCGCGCCTTTTCGTGCTGTGTGGTTCGGCTGGAGCTTGGCGCCCTGAGGGCGACTGCTCCTGTGTGGCCGCCGCCGGTACCACGCTTGCGTCCCCATCCGCTGGGCTGCCTGCGTCGGTCCCCAATGAGGGTCATTTTGTCCCTGGCGTGTGCACTCGCTACAGCGGCCTACGTGCCTCTGCAGCCAATTATCTCGCTCTGTGGCCCAGACGTTCATCCCGCTCACTGGATCTGCCCTTCGAGCCGCCGAACAAGAAAAGTAACACCTCCAGCCCATCCAGCAACGACGCCCAGACGAGTTGCCTTAATGAGGGACGTGGAGGAGCATCAGAGGAACAAAAGGCCGGGGACACCGTCATACCCCAAGAGGCGGAGGATGGGAGAGGAATCGGAGGAGGATGAGGAGGAGGGGGAGGGGGAGGAGGAGGAGGATGAGGGAATGAGGAGGAGGAGGAGGAAAAGGAGGAGGAGGAGGACGAGGAGGAGGATGAGGAGGATAGGAGGACGACGAAGAGCACAGGGATGATTATGATGATGATGATGATGATGAATGATGAATGATGATGATGATGATGATGATGATGATGACGAGGAGGAGGAGGAGGAGGAGGAGGGAGGAGGAGGAGGAGGAGAAGGAGGAGGGGGAGGGGGAGGAGGGGGGGAGGAGGAGGAATAGGCGGATGACGAGGAGGAGGAGGAAAAGGGCGAGCAGAAGGGCCAGAGGCCTCTTGGGTGCCTCGTGGAGTCTCTTCGGATGTCTCTTGGGAGCTTCCTGCAGGCCCCTTGGAGCGTCTTGGGGGGCCTCTTGGCGGTCCCGGGGGGGCTTCTTGGAGCGTCTCGGGTGCCTCGGGGAGCCTCTTTGGGCCTGTTGGCGGCCTCTTGGGAGCCCCTTGGGGCCTCTTGGGGCCTCCTGGGCGCTTCTCGGGGCCCTCCTGCTTGGGGCTCTCTTGGGAGCCCTGGAGGGTCTCTTGGGGCTTTCGTGGAGAGCGTCGGTGAGCAGAGGGGGGTCCTACCGTTTAGTCCCCCTCTGGGGACATCAAGATAACCTCTTGGGACGCTCTTGGGCCTCTCTTGGGGCGATCTTGGGGGGTCTTGGGGCCGTTTTGGGGGCCTCTTAGGCCCCTGTCGGAACTCTCTTCGGCAATATCGGTGCCACCTTGACACCTCAACAACGCACCGGAAGCGAAAAGGGGAGAAAACACCAATCATTGTTTTTCCTTAGGTTTTGAAGGATTGTGGATTGCCTGGGAGGTCCTGAGGTGAGTCCAAAAGCACCTGGAACCGTCTTGTCGCCCTCTTGGGGCCTCTTGGAGGCATGTTGTTAGCTATATTGAGCCATGTAGGGCTATCTTAAGCGATCTTGGAGGCCATCTTGGGCTCTCTGAGGCCCTCTTGCAGCCATCTCAGGCTATCTTAGATGCCCTGACACCTCGCGAGCCCCCCTTGTCCAGGTCCAGGGGAGGGGGTAGGGGGAGGGGTCAAGACACCCCCTCAATAGCAAGCCGTCTAGCTCACTCCCACCCGCCCTCCCAACAAATATAAAGTAACGCTCAAGTCTTAGCATGTTCAGCTGTCGTCTTTGGATGGGCAGCTACTGGGAACCAAAATCTACCCCATGTGCGCGACGCTGGGGCGAGGTGCGACACGCGTGCCAGGCGCGCCACGCGTGCCAGGCGCGCCACGCGCGACAGGCACCCCTGAGGCCCGAGCGCACCAGGCACGCCTGGTGCGCTAGATGCGCCACGTGCTCTGCGTGCGCCAGGTGTGCCGCAGACTCAAGCCGCGCCAGATATGCCACGTTCGGGGCACGTGCAGAGTGTGTCAGGTGCGCCTGCGTACGTGACAGCACACGTCGGGAAACATGCCGTCCCCCACCATCCTTGTCGAAAACCGATGCCCAACATTGTGTCGGGTGGGCCTGCGCACAGCAGGCCATACGCCACCACCCGCGCCGTCCCTGTCAAAAACCACTTAACAGTAATCGAGGGATGGCCGCGCATGATCCAGATGTAGTCGCGATGTTAATGTTGTATCATGTTTTGTTAGGGATGGTAGCCCTGCGCACAGCCGACAATACGCTGACACCCCCGCCGTCCCTATCAACAAATACGAAGTGCTCGCGAGCCTCACGAGCATGACTCTAGACCTTGCCCCAAAGTGTACTTTGTATTGTTTTGTTGACAGGGATTGTGGAGGGGCGCATCGGGTTGGCCGCGCATGCTTCAAATGTGGAGGCAGGGTGCGTTTTGTATTGTCTTTTGATCGGGATGGTGGGGGGGTAGCATGGCTCCTGGTTGGCTGCCAGTCGCCTGGGGGAGGGGGTGTTTTTTTGATAGGAAACAGTGATACATCCCTCCCCAAAGGGGACGAGGGGGTTGCTGGAAGAGGAAAGGAAGTCATCGTTAGACCACCTGCGCCCAGAGGGCTGCTGGTATTCAGCTACTCACGTCCTAAAAGGCCGGGGGAGATTAGGGGAGGGAGGGAGGGAGGAGCGAGCATGGTGGAGGGATGAGGTAGGAGGGGAGGGGAGGGAGACGGCAGGCGGAGCCAGGCTCAAATGCCCTTTTTGGTTACATTTCTGTTATGGAGAATTGTGCTTTGGGATAGGGTCGGGGCCCATGGCTGGCCGGAGGGAGGTCATCAGCGCCGACCTTACCATTATTCGATGGTCATGGATACGGAGGTCTCAGGCGGGAGCGCCATGCCTGAGGAAATTGTGGGGACCTCTCGAGCCAGAGCGTGGCGAGGATGGAAGAGGGAGGAGGGAGGCTTCGGAGGAAAAGGGAAGACGGGAGGGAGGATGGAGGAGGGGGAAGTGAAGCGACGAAGTCAGAAGAAGGCAGGCGGAGACACGCCCGAACGGCGATGTTGTTCATTACATTTCGTATCGAAGTGTGTTCTGGGAGGGTTCCAGGCGCCCCTGGCCCGAGGGAGCGGGTAGCCTGCGCCAAGGCGAGAGCAAACGCAGGAGGATGAGGACGCGAGGGGCAAACCATGAGGAGAAATCACATCATGAGCATGACATAGAGGAGGGGAAGGGGGATGATGCAGAACAAGGAAACGAGAAGGAGGAGCGGGAGAAGAAGGAGTAGATGATAAGGATGCGGGGCAGAAGGGAGGAGGGCGCGAAAGCTGACGATGCTGATGATGGTGATGATGATGATGATCATGATGATGATGATGATGATGATGATGATGATGATGATGATGATGATGATGATGATGAGGATGAGGATGAGGATGAGGATGAGGATGAGGATGAGGATGAGGATGATGATGAGGATGAGGATGAGGATGAGGATGAGGATGATGATGAGGAGGAGGAGGAGGGCTATGACTATCACGATAACGGCGACGAAGACGACGACCACAACGGGTTACGAAGAGGGTGCAGGCCAATCAGGAGCTGAAGGACGACGATAATTCGGAGGACGCGCGAACAGTCTTTGAAGCCACCGTGGCTCTAAGGCCGCTATTTGAAAATGCCGGTCCCCCGCTACATTCGTTTGATTGGTGTGGTCCAGGATATGATTGATATCTGTCGACTATTTGGCAGGGTGGGAGTGCGAATGTGGAATCATCAGGATGAGGCGGGGGAGAAGGACGGCGACGAGGAGGGTTATGAGCAGACGATGAGGAGGAGGATGTGCAGAAAGAATAGACGGCCTAGAGGAGGAGAGGAGGAAGAGGAACAGGAGGAGGAGGAGGGGGAAGAGGAGGAGGAGGAGGAGGAGGAGGAGGAGGAGGAGGAGGAGGAGGAGGAGGAGGCCCTTGGCTGCGTGCTGCAGCGGCACGCTGCGGACGCGGTGCTGGCCGCCACCCTGGCCAGGCCCTGGCGGGCGGCCGCCGCGCTCCGGGCGGTGCCCAACGGGCGGCCAGAGGGCGCCGCGGCGCTAGGCGGAGGAGGGGGAGGCTGAGGGCAGAGGCGGCGCCAAGGCGGGTGGAGGCGGCGGAGGCGGCGCCGGCGCTGCAGGGCGGCGCACCGGGGAGCCAGGCTGCGGCTGGGGGTTGGGGGGCTGCAGGGGGCCTGCGGGGCGGCTGGGCTGCGGGCGCGCGCGGGCAAGGCCGGGGGCGCCGCTGCGAGCTGGAGGAGGCTCGCGGACCAGCAGGGCAGCGGGCGAGCGGCGGAGGGGCGCGACGCGCTGAACTGGGGGCTCACCAGACGGCTGGCAGCAGGCGCGCGGGCTGCCGCTGGAGGCCGCTGCCCACAACCATCTCGGGGTCGGCTGCTCCCCAGGGCCGTCGACGGGCGGACCCCTGGCTTGCCAGGGGCGTGGGCTCGTCCCCCCTGGGGAGAGAAAAGGGTACGGGTCCCCCGACGGGGGGGCAGCCCCCGTACCTGGCGCCGATGTCGGGGTGGTGTCGTGCGGCGGCGGCCTCCCTTGCGGTGGGGCTGCACCGGAGGCGCCTGGCGGTGGGACCGCACCGGAGGCGCCTGGCGGTGGGGCCGCACCGTGGGCGGCGGCGGCGGCTGGGGCGCGTAGGTGGTGCGGACACGCGGTCCGCTGCTGGAGGAGGAGGAGGAGGGAGGAGGGGCGGCTGCCGTGTGAACTATGCTTCCTGCCCCACTTGCGCATGTTTTTTGAGCTGCTGAACTCAGGAGCTGAATGCTTGTGCTGTGTCCTCTGAAGTCTCCGCCAGTAGAGGTAACAGCAGCATGGGGAAGAGCAGGGGGAGAGGGCGTACGAGCGGGGGTCGAGGTCAACGAGAAGGATGACCAGCAGCAACGGACGCAGGAAGAGGGGCAGTATGATGAGGAACAGGAGTTGCACCTGCCTGGCCGCCCTCGTGAGTCCTTCTGTTCACCCAAGTGCATATTAAGTTTCTTCGCATGGTTCACCTGCCAAACAAACTGCCTGAGCAGCTTAAGACAAGACTGTGGAAGAGGACGACGGATCTGCTTCGAATTCTGTCGTGTTCGGCAAACTATTCTATCGGGTGCAATGTAGGTATCTTCCGTCCTGTTCAGCTTGGCCCCATTCAATATTGACGTCATGCTTCCCGATCGCTGGAAGGCATGAGGAGCATGCGAGGGCGGGGGGCACACTAGATATTCAGACAACTGCACATGGATACGGAAAGCAGAAGTTCCAGGTAATCGCCACCGCCTTTATGTTTTCTGGGCATGCCTTTTTCTGGTGGGAGGGAGTGGAGACATGCGCCACGCGTGCACAGCTTGACCCCCTCTCCGCAGGTAAACATATTGCGTTTGCCCTCCACCCCGCCCCCCTCCCCCTCCATCCCACGCATCCGTAGCCATGTTGGCTCAAGTCCGTAGCGTTTCGCTCAGCACTTGAGGTTTTGGCACGGGGATCAACGGCCCCACCTGCTTCCCCTGGCATCACCAGCCAGGCCACGTCACGCAATAAGGTAATCTCTGTGCCATCACGGGTACGTTTTCTTTACCAGTGAGCTCCTGCAGGGGCCGATGCCGAAGGATGCGACATGATATCTCACTTGCTCGGCGCGCAGGTATCGATATAATTTTAAGACGAACGCGTTCTCCTACACCTGCAACGCGACCCTCCTCCCGAACGAGATGCCGCGGAGGGCCGCACAGGGTGTCTGGGCCGCCTCGCCGCCAGGTCAGGGTGGCCAGCCTGCTGGTGCGGGAGCGCCAGCCTACCCTCCAGGCGCGCGGCCGCAGTGGGGGGGGCCGCCTGCGAGATTGGCGCCGCCCCGCTCCCCCACTCCGCCGCAGCGGGCCCCGCCGCCGACCACCGGCGCCCACTTGAACGAACTCGAGGCCAGGGTCGGTGACGCGGCGGGCGCAGAGCTCGAGGCGCTCCATCAGGCCTCGGCGCAACCGCCGGCGCCGAAGCCCCCCCCCCGCGCGAGCCCCTGCTCGAGGAGACAGTCACCAGTCTGGGCAAAGGGGGTGGCATGCCGCAGGGCCCAGAAGTGGTTGCGAGAATGCGTGGCGAAGGAGGGCGAGGCGGCCAAGTGGTTTGAGCAGCTGCGGGCCGCCACGGCGCAGGCAGCGACTGAGGCGCGCGACGCCAAACGTGTCGAGCTTCAGCGTGCAGGTGGGCACCGACCAGGACCCTCTGACGGAGCAGCCGAGAAGATCGCAGGCTCACAGATCAATTTGTCGGAGCTGCTCGCGCGGGAGGGCGGCATCGACACAGTCGAGATAGTGAGTGGACGGGGCCGTGCTCGACTTCTCGGACTTGCTCGATGATTCAGGTAAGCACAGCTGGGCCGCTCTCATGTCGAACATGGCATCGCAGATCCGGGAGGCAATTTTGGCGGCAATCACGCCCAGCGCTGCGCACATCCAGAAGCTCAGGGAGGAGGCGCGAGAGATGCGACAGCGGCTCGCCAGCAAAAAGCCCCGCAAGGAAGACGGTGGTGGCGCGCCGCCGCCAGCAGCAGGGGCACCAGCGGCTTTGGCCGAAGTGGCGGCCAGTGCTGGGGCAGCGTCTTCTGCGGGCCCTACTGTCGCTGGTGCTGCTCCTGCAGCTGCTGCTGGCCCAGGCCAATCACAGCCAACGCAGCGTGGCGCAGACCAGATCAAAGCTGCGGTTGGAGCAGCCCGAGCTCACAATGCAGAGTCTTGCCTTTGATGGGGTCACGGAGTACCCTGTGACCAGTGTGATTTGTTTTTGGGGCAGGCCCCAGTGCGACTGGTTCTTGGGGCATATGGGCCCGCCGCCCGGTCGCGCCATCCCTGCCAGAGAGCCCGATCGGAGCCGGCATGCATTTTTAATGCCCATGCAGGTCTGGAGCGCCAGATGGGCTCGGGATTTGAGAGGCGAGGTACCTGCTGATTTTCCTTCGCTGCAAGACTGGTGTGAACGATGCATGGCTTCTTTTTTGCAGGTGCCAGATGCGGCGGCTCTGCGCCGGGCGATTCTTGCGCACTACGGACGGGGCACTCTGGCGGGATCCATTCCAGACATCTGTCTAGCTGCTTAGCCAAGAATGCGGCCACTCAGACAGCGTTTCTTCCGCATGATGAATACTCTTACTGCTGACCTCTGGAGCGTTTTTGCGCAGCACCACTAACAGGAGCTCGACAACCTGCTGGCCATCTGTTCGAGCACAGCTGGAACGGCGCAGGAGGGCGGCAGCGGGGCACCGCGGTGTCCTTGGGGAGCCCGAGGGGCGACCCTAAATGGGGCGAGGTGGCGGCCGCCGTTTTGGGGGCGCTCTGGCGTCCTGGGGGAGCCGCAGCGGCAAACCCTAAAGGGGGGCGGAGGTAGCGGGCTCTTGACCGCTGCCGAAGACATGCGGATGGGCGATCCCATTGGTCGAGCCCAGCCTCTCGTCAGTGCCGCGGATGCGCGGGCGGCCGAGAGCGAGCCCTCCCAAGCTGCCCGCGGCTGGCCGCCGCCGCCCGTAGGAGACAGCAAAGCGTTCTCACATTTCGCTGTGGTCACTTACAATTCTAGTGATTGGTCGACTGGTCTCAATTTTTTGGAATGGTCGTAGCTGGTCAAAACCAATGCTGATGATGCAGTTCTATTCCAGGAGCACCGCCTGCTCCCGCAGCAGGTCCAGGGCCCCAGGGCCTGGGTCTATCAGGCGGGGTGCGCCCCGGCTTTTCAGCCCGCGGCCAGCACTGGGCCGACGGACAGGGGATCGTCAGCTGGCACGGCGGTGCTCGTGCGCAGTCACTTCGGCGTTGCGGACTACCAGCATCGGTACCTCAGCGAGCGCGTGACGGCCTGCAGAGCGGCTCTGGCGCACAACGTAGAGGTGCTGCTGGTCTCGGTCTACGGCCGTGCCACGCTCGGGCTCAGCGGCGCCAACTTCGGCTTTCTGGAGCAGGTCAGTGCAGTGATCGCCGAGGCCAGCACCCCGTTCGCGATCGGAGGTGGCTGGGACATTGACGCGGAGGAGCTCAGGCAGTCTCAGTGGACTGGGCGCACTGGGGCCAGCATCCTTCGGCCAGAAGGCGCGACCTGTCGCGGCAGCTGCTACGACGTCTTCGTCGCCAGCGGGGGCCTGGACTATCGCGTCGACCGGCGCGCCGCGGTGGCCGGCGCACCAGCGGGGCCGCGCTCGGCGGTGGCCCTTCGCCTCCGCGCGTTGGCTGGCCACGCCGAGGTTTGGAGGCGCATCGTGCCCGCGCGCTTCCCCCTGCCCAAGGGCGAGGAAGAGAGACGGCAGATGGATTTTTAAGGATCGCGGGGCGGCCCCTTTTTTCTGGGTCCGGGCCCTCTGGACGCCGCGTTCAGATGGCTCACCTCCGCGGAAAGGGCCCTGTCTGAGGTCCGCGGTTTGACGGATGCCAAGTACTTTGGCAGACAGAAGGGATGTCAGATCCAGCTCGCGCCCCTGCGAGCCGCTTGGGGCCGAGAGCTCTACTGGCGATCGAATCTGCCCACTCAGAAGTGGCTCTAGCTGCGCTGCCTGTCGCTTCAATTTTTCAAAGCTACAAGGCTTGAGACAGGTCAACCTAGCTACGCCACTTTCAAGCTTGTTCTCCGAGGCGGGCCAGGAGAAGGTGCGAGGACTCACCGCGCCAGATTTGCCCGGCGCGATTCGAGGGCCTCTAGCGGGTGCGGTCCAAGCCGAGGTCACCAGCAGGGTGAAGCAGGAGGCGGCAGAAGGTCGACAGAATTGGAAGTCGCGGGCGAAGTCGTCGGTCGTTGGGGGAGGTCGCGTCGCTCACAGGTGCAGCAAAGGCCCTGCCCCTCCGCCCCTGCCAGTCTTTGCAGACGACGATGACCATGATACTGCGGCTAATCTGCCCACGCTTCTGGTAGGCCAAGCCGCTCTAGAGCAGACTTTGAAGGAGTGGATCCCCATCTGGACCAGCGAAGCGCAGGAAGGGGGGCAGCGTCCTCTAGACAGGCCAGCGGAGGAGACGCTCGAACCAATCACAGCAGAGTAAGTGCTTGAAGCGGCGGCCTCTTCCAGCCCGACCGCGGCGTAGGGCTGGGACTCCTTCAGCCCGCGGCAAACGTTGCAGCTCCCTCGGCCGCTTGTTGAAGCCTTCGCGGCCGTCCTCTCGGCTGGGGGAGAGCACCCGCAAGTTGGGCCGTCGCGGCTAGTGCGGATTGTTTCCATCGAAAAGCCGTCGGGGGGGGGGGGTTCGACCGATCGGGCTGCTTCCCCTCTGGGCGAGGGTCTGGGGCATAGTCAGACACAGGCTGTGCTCAGAATGGGGGCGTCGCGTTGATGGGTGTTTCTTTTGGGGGGCGAGCACCAGCGAAGCCTGTGATAGAAGCGTTTGGTTTCGCAGCGCGCTTGCGGCTTATGCCCGTGCCCAGCCTTGCTGAGCACCCAGCGCGCCCTTTGTAGATCTGTGCAAGTTCTATGAACACATCTCGCGCCAAGAGCTGCGAGGCGCCGCCAAGCGCGCAGGTTTCTCGGAAACCCTGTCGAGGGCTTACTGTTCGATGTATAGAGCGCCGCGCAGAGTCTCTTGGCAAGGCGCTGTTGGCCGAGTCCTCGTACCCAACGGCACGGTGGTGGCAGGGTGCTCTGGCGCCGCTGCGCTGTCGCGCTTACTTATCTTGGGCTGTCTGCGGCGCGCGGCGACGGCCAGCCGAGTCGCCTGGGTCAAAAATGTCATCGACGACGTTTCGCTGCACACCGTCGGAGGTAAGGGGGTTGTTCGCAGGGAGCTAGGGCAAGCTTTTCGCGCGGCGACGGTTTACCTGAACCGCAGAGGGCTGCCGATTGCTCGTAACAAGCTCGGCCCCTTCTCCTCCTCGGGGGAGGTGGCGGACGGGGTCCTCCTCGACTGTGCCCTCCCCGAGTCGGCGCGTGCCCAGGTCCACCGAGGCCTCGGAGGTGGCGCGACTGACGGCAGCCGCAGGTGAGTCAGCACTCACCGCGATCGTATTTGCGCCGCCCAAGCCAAGGTCGGAAAACTCGTGGCCCTTCGGAACGCTGGAGCCCCAGCGTTTTTTTTTTTTTGATATATATATATATATATATATATATAATATATATATATATATATATATATATATATATATATATATATATATATATAAAAGCGTTTGCTGCTTGGTTTCTAGTAGGGTCAAAAGAGAGCATCCTGACTCCTCAGGGGGGTCTGGGCGGGTGCCGGGGAGGAGAACCGGGAATCGTTTTTCGTTAACAGTCACGCACTTCGTGCTCTTCGACCTCCCAGAATTCAATTCCCGGGCCACATTCTGGAGAACCGGGAACAAAGCCGGGCTCGTTTTTCGTCAACAGTCACACACTTCGTGCTCTTCGACCTCCCCGAACTTCATTCCCGGGCTACATTTTGAGTGCCCGGAGCCAACGTTGGCCACTTCGTGCTCTTCGAGTTCCCAGAACTCCATTCCCGGGCCACATTTTGGATGCCCGGAGCCAACTGTAGGCCACTTCGTGCTCTTCGATTTCCCAGAACTCCATTCCCCGGCCACATTTTGGATGCCCGGAGCCAACTGTAGGCCACTTCGTGCTCTTCAAGTTCCCAGAACTCAATTCCTGGGCATGATTTTGAATGCCCGGAGCCAACTGTAGACCACTTCGTGTTCTTCTAGTTCCCAGAATTCCACTCCTGGGCCACATTTTGAATGCTGAGGCAGGCTGATGCTGCGGCCGAGGCAGGCTGAGGCTGAGGCAGGCTGAGGCTGAGGCCGAGGCGGAAGGCAGACTGAGGCTGAGGCTGAAGCAGACTGAGGCTGAGGCTGAGGCAGGCTGAGGCTGAGGCTCAAGCAGGCTGAGGCTGAGGCTGAGGCTGAGGCTGAGGCTGAGGCTGAGGCTGAGGCGAGAGGCTGAGGCTGAGGCTGAAGAAGCTGAAGCAGGCTGAGGCTGAGGCTGAGGCAGACTGAGGCTGAGGCAGGCTGAGGCTGAGGCTGAGGCAGGCTGAGGCTGAGGCTGTGACTGCGACTACCGTTGCCGCTGCGACTGTCATCGCGAATGCGACTACGACTGCGAGAACAGCAGAATTCTACAACTGGATTTTCATTTGAATCTTAAGGGGAATGCTTTCATACATGCTTCTACATATCGCTGTTAGGTTGCTTTGCCGCTATATATATAAAATATTATTCTTCTTTGTTGTTATTCTTATTATTATTATTATCCTCTCTCTCTCTCTCTCTCTCCCTCTCTCTCTTTTTCTCTCTTTCGGGCGGGGGGGTCGGCCGAGGCTCTTTGGGGGGCCGACGTCCAGGGGCTCCCCGACGGCAGACATAAACAACTTAGGGTCGCCGCTTTGCGCGCTGAAGGGCGCCTTCCTCGAGGCTGCTCTTTGGAACTAGCGTCCATGTGCTCACGTGGCGGCTGGACCTGAGACCCTTCGGTCTTGGTCACCGCTGATGTTCTGAAAACCTATGTGCAGATACTCAGAGATGGACGCCTGTCTCCCATTGTGTTGCGCTTTCTGCTTACCCAAGGGCTGGCCACCGCGGCGAAAGCCCGCCCTTGGGCGCAAGTCAAGGACCCTGTTGCAGCACTGATCCTCGCTGCTGCCGGAGTAGGGATGACCTTTGCTGACCCCTGGACCTTGCGCGAAGCCTCGGGTGAGGTGTGGTCCTTGGCTTCTGTCTCGCCTGCGTTCGCGGCTCGCCGTGCCCGCTTTGCCGCTAGGCGCCTGTCGGACCACCGTGGCCTCAGCAAAATTGGACAGGGCACAGGCGATTTGTTTGGCGGCCCCTCAATGAGAGGCTGCACTGTAAGGTGCTAAACGACGACGTCGGGGTGGAGTCGGGCACCGGCGGAGCTTGGAGGTTGTGGGAGCAGAGGACCTTGAGAGGCGCAGACTGCCTCATCTGTCACGGTGCCCGTGGCACCCTTTTTCACAGGCACTTTGAGTGCCCTGCCCGCGCAGCTTGGCGCCGAGATAATCTCCCGCCTGACCTCCAGGGAGGTCGGCTCGACTCCCCCGCTGCTCGGTCGACCTGCAGGTGCGATTCGCTCGCGGCATCCCCCCTGGCCCCTGTCAGCTCCTCGCGCGGGGGCCCTGGGACCCAGCGCGGGAGTCCGAGGCTGAAGGAGTCGTTGCCAGTATTGCGGTGGAGGGTGCTCATTTTTTCACGGCTCGGCTCACCATGGCACGTTCCCCGCCTTGCGCTCTGCACTCTGCAGGCGGGGGGGGGGGGGGGGGCGTGCGCGACGGCGGGCGCCGCCGGATCAGGCTGGCGCGGGGCTGCCCCGCCAGCCACGCTTCCAGACCAAGTCGCCCGCGACGGCGAAGCTTTTGCAGTTTTCATGGCCACCATTTTTTTTGTCTGCACTTTCACGCTCAACTCAAATTGTAAAGGCGCGCTTGCTTGCTGCAACCAGCGCGGCTGGGCCGAGAGCCCAATTGACACTCGCATGCGCCTGTGGGAAGGGTTGCACGACAGGAATGATTTCTCCCGCATCGTGTTCTGCAAGTCAAGGCCCACTCGAGCATGGGAGGCGTTCTGGGGGGCCGGATCAGCCATTCCGAGAAAACGGGCAACGACGCCGCCCGCCGCCTGGCCAAGCTAGGTGCAGATCTCGGCAGGCGCGACCCGCAAGATATGCGAGTCGCGAAAGGCATGCTGCATCTGGCCCGTCAGCTCATTGCGTTCATAAATAGCCCGAGCCGAGGTGCATTGCTCTGACCCAGGCCTTTTTGTGATAATGCGCGGCGCCCATGGGGCTCACCCTTATTTCGCTCGAGGGCGGCGAAGGCCTGGAGGGGGGCCTGGGGGGGCTTGGGCGGAGGGGGGCGGCGGAGGGAGGATCTGCCGCTGCTGCTGCCCCCCCTCATGCCCCCGAGGGCCTCTCCCGGGGCCTGCCCGCGGTGCCCCTGGGCCCCGACCTGGTCAGCCTGGCCAGCGGGGGCGCCGCCAGTTTCTGGAGTTCCCCGTGCTCGGCCAAGAGCTCGCCCCCATAGTTCGTTGCTCCACCTGCGGGGGGTGCGCGACGGTCTCGGGTGGAGCTAGAGGCCTTAAGTCTGTCTGTCCAGGGGCCCAAGCGAGTTTACTCGACCCTGGCCGCAAGAAAGCTCGAGCCGTGCTCCGTTCTAAGCACCCCAGTCGCGCCTTTTATGCTAGGCCCCTGGAGGTCGCCTGGGGCGCGGGCTCGGGTGGTTTTTGGGGGTGCGAACGGCAGCCCAGGGGTCCAGCGGCAAGGCCAGCGAAGCGCGGGGGTGTCTAGTGGGATTCCCGATCCCCTCTGCTCGGCTGATGGTTTGCAGGTTTTCGGCTTGAATGAAGCGGAGGCCCGAGATCTCGGGGTCAAGCTCCGATAAAAGCGCAATTCCATTGATTTCCAATGTGAAGACGGTTTGTTTTTTTGCCCTGGGGGGCCCTGTCGCGGGCCCCTGACAGGTCTTTGGCCTTCCTGTCAGGGTGACAAAAAGGCCCTCTCCGATGGGCCCCCCTAGGGCTTATTGAGCCGACTGTCGGATTTTGCTTTCTCTTCTCCCCCTTTGGAGGCGCGCGATCCATCCAATGCATCCTCTCTCTTCGATCGCCTCCGCTCCCGCCCTCTCTTCAACCGGACCTCCCATGCCTCCCCCTCGCCCTCGATGCCCTCCCCTCCTCGTCGATGGCCTCGGGACGTGCCGAGGGCTCACTTTCGTCAGCCCTCCTACTGTCCTCTCCTCCTCGCCTCCGCCCCCCCCCTCCGCCCTGGCGCGATTCGGTCCGCTGCCTGGCGGCCTCGCCGGGGAGTCGGATGAGGGACGTCGACGTCGACGGCGGCAGGGACGTCGACGCCGACGTCGACGTGCATCCCACCTTGCTGTCTCGACGATGCCGACGTCGGGCCAGCAGGATGCGGTGGACGGCGTCGACGGCGGCAGGGATGCCGGCGTAATTATCGCGGAGTCGGCGCGCGGCCAGCCGGCGAGCCCTCGAGGGTGGTTCAGTGCGCGCAGCGGCCCGTTGCTCGGCGGCTTCGGTAGGGAGGCGTACGGACAGGATAGAGGGCCTATAGGTAGCCCCCGGGAGCTGGACTGGATTGTATTTGCCGCGGCCAGACGGCACATCGGGAAGCAGATGCTCCAATAGAGGGCTTGGAGAAAACATGCAATAGGCAATGCCGCGTGGCGGCGAACCAGCGGGAAGTTATTGGCTTTGCGAGGTGAGGGGCGCTGCACGCGCCATGCGACCGCGGTGGCGGGTACCTTCGCGCCCCGAGGTCGTCCCGCGCGCTTTGCGCAGCGCGGAGCTCGAAGATGGGTGACCTCGGTGAGCCAGGTGACCCTCTCGACGGGGAGGCGGCAGCCTCCAGCGAGGAGTTGGCGGCGGAGTTGCTCGGGGAGGCCATGGGGTTTGGCATTGCAGGGGGCCGAGCGGCTCCGCTCGGAGGCTGAGGGCAGGGCCGGGCGGCAGCGACAGCCCGGGAGCTCCAGCGCAGCGCGCCGGAGGCGGCCCTCTGGGCGGCGTGGGGCCCGCCACGGGTCAGCGCCCACCGCGGCAGAGAGGCCACGGCGGGAGCCGTTGCTCGCAGGCCAAGTGGGTCCCCATCTCGTCTTCGTCGCCCCCCCCCCTCCCATCTCGCACCTGGAGGTGCACGTTGATCGAAGGAGATAAAATGCATTCGCGTAGATGTTCGGATGTCCGCGCGGGCGGATTGTCCTTGCAGCTTGTATTACTTTGTTTCGTCTTCGTCGCCCTCCCACCCCTCCCTCGCACTTGGAGGTGCGCGCTGACGCGTACTCGCAGCAGCCCGTGCACTCCTCTTCCCTGCCCCCCCCCGTCCCTTCGCCTCTCTCGCCTCTCCACTTCCCTTACCGCTTCCATCGGGCTCTCCAGGGTTTTGGTTTTCCTACTCGCGAGAGTGAGGGTGCGAGATCGTAAGCCATCTCCGATAGCTTGCATCGCCAGCTTGTATTTGAGGAGTGCACAATCCCCAACCCCCTTTCCTCGAAAGGAGTCGGGGCCAAATCGCATGCGGCATCAGGGGGCTGGTTTCCGCTGGTCGGCGGGCGCGCGCAGGTGGAGCTCGACAGCGCGGTGTCATCAATGCGGCTGGCCGCTGGGGAGTCGAAGGACGTCGGCGAGAAGGGTTGCAGGGGGGAGGAGCGAGGGGTGAGTAGCAGGCGAAGTGATGGGACATGTTTGTCGAGCTTTATGCTTTGTCTTGGTATAGTCGCCAGTGAACTGCGACCCGAGGTCAGCGGGGTGCCCGGCCTGGACCTGACCAGCCCAGGATAGGACATGCACCCCCAGGAATGACGGCGGAATGGGGGCGGGAGGCAGCGAGGAGAGATGCGGAGAGGGAGAGCAGAGGAGGAATTTCATTCACGTGTAAAGTGTTTGGTCTTCAGCGGTTTGCACGGTCAGGCCAGGGCTGATCTAGGATAGAAGTTGCTGCCGCCTGTACCACGCATTTCGGCCCTGCGCTCTCGTCCATTCCGCATGTGAAAGGCCCTGGTCCTCGGAGGAGTTGGTTTCAATTCTTCCTCCGGGTTGGGAGTTCATCTTTGGAGTTCGCCGTCGCAGTTCGATTTGCCCGCTATAGCGGGGTGTTTCTTCCTACCTGTGTTGTTGCACTCCTGACCGTGATGAAGATGGTGTCCGCGGCCATGCTCCTGAGAGTCGCGCTGGCCAGAGATGCGCTCCGTCGAGTCATGATGTGCCCATCTCTGCGCGTGTCCACTCGGAGGCAGGGGGCGATCACCAGAGAGCTGTTCGCGAAGTTCACTCCGACCCTGGCCCAGGCAGCCAAGACAGCCCATGCGTGCCTTACCGTCCTCCTGGACTCGATCTGTAGCCCCCCCAGCGCGCAAGCGTTTTTTTTCCAGTAGCAGCAGCAGCGGTTCTACTTTCTAGCCGTAGCAGGCCAGGTCGCGGTTTGCGGTTTGCGTGCGCGTAGGGGGGATTCGGTCCCGGTATTCTTCAGACTCGGGCTGTGATGCAACCACGGGCATGCCCAAACACATCGTCTGCTTTTCTCACCCGATGGATGCCTGTGCGTGCGTGCGTCTTTGGTTCGCGCACTGCCACAACGCCCACGTTGCGCAGTCCCGCTATTCGTCTTCATCGGCGGCGCCCGTTTCGCGCAGCGGCCGCCATCTTCGGATTTTTTCTTGGGGCTCGCTGGAGCTATGCTAATGCTAATCTGGACCGTCTTGGAGGCCATGCTGATCTGGGGCCACAATGGACACATCGTTCTGGCGCTTTCTGCACATTTTGAAATCCCCCGGCGGGGAGAGCTCGGGGAGTCTAGACGTCCAGACCCCCGTGGAGTGGACGGCGGAGCGGCAAGCACCGCCCCCGAAGGCAGAATGACAAGCAACTGCGCTGTCGGAGGCCCGCGCGGATTTGTATGGTCGGCGCAGGAAGCACCGTTGGGGGATCCAGCGCTGAAACAAGAACTACGCGCGGACCCCGAACATGTAAGTTCGTTCAGTCGTGCGACCAAGAAGGTGTCGGTTTGGAAGAGCTGGCATTGTGCGCCATTGTTGCCCAGGGTGCCGGAGAAACTCCTTACCAGGTTGACCCAGGAGATCCGCTCGACGTGAGGTTTTGTTGAGAGCTTATCAGCATTGCCGTTCTCTTCTACATGGGCGCTGGCCGAAACTTTAGACGCTTCGCGTAACCCCGTGACCTTCCGTAGCCTCTGGCTCAAGACAGCCCTGGCTCAAGCCTGGCTCAAGTCTCCCGTGCTCAATGGGGCGCCCGACGCTGCGCCGCGCCCGGGCCCGCGGAGCGCCCGCGCCATTGCAGCTGCCTCCCTTGGCGTGCCGCCCGCGGCTCAGCTGGGCCCCCTCGCAGCAGGCAGCGCGGTGCTCAGCGCCCCCCCCCCCCCCCCCGCCTCACACACTAGCAGTGCATGGAGGGCGGGGAGATGGACTGTTTGGAACGTTCTGAGGGAGGTGGGGGCCACACAGCGCGTGGCGCGGGAGCCCAGGCACTGGCTTCGGTTGAACCCCCCTCAGACCCCATTCAGATACAGGCTCCCCACGGGCAGCAGCTCCCCACCATCTGCGGGCCAGACCAGGACCCCACCTCAGTTGAGTCCAGGATGCCCCCCGCACCGCCGCACAGTGTCCCCGATCCAGCTCAGGTTCACTGCTCATCGGGATGCGGCGACAATCCAAACGGGGACGGGACAAGGCGACAGACCCCCAGAGGGGCCCTCAGCTCACCCCATACGAGGCCTGCTGAGGAAAGAGGGGGCGGCGGAACATATGAAAACGACATAGATGGAGAGATGGGCGTTCAGGTTCGGAGGGATAGAGGTCCGACTCCCGCCATCCCCACTCCAGACCCCATTTCGATCCCTGTCCCGCCCACACCACCACCCCCCCGTCTCGGGGCCGCCCAGGATCCTCTACCACCGTCAGTAGAGACCATCCAACCCTCTGAGGCGGGCAACGGCGACCCAGGGGGGCACCGAGGAGCTGCAGATGCGGTGAACCCCAGGGCGTGCCGAGAGGAGGCGCAACAGCTCGCAGCTGCTGAGGGCGTCGCCCACCCCCCCGAAGAGCAGACGCCCATATCTCCTCAAACAGTGGCTAGCCACGCCCCGAGGCACAAGCTGGCAGCGGAGATGGAGGCACCCACCAACAAATAGTGATCTCAGCGGCGATTAGCTGCGACCCCCGTGCGAATGAAAGAGTGAACCCAGCGGCGATAAGCTGCGACCTCCGAGACAATGACAGAGAGTATTCAGCGGCGATTAGCTGCGACCCCCATGCAACCACAAGTCAGGACCAGTGAGAGCAACCAACTGGGATGGACACTCCGAGGGGCCTCGAGGCCTACGAGAGCGCCCACCTCAGGACTGCAGTAGAGCAGGGCTGCATCTGTTCGGGGGAGGCGCTCTCCGCTTTCCCCCCCCATCCCAGCGTGCTCTTCACTTGACTCACTTCCGCCCCCCCCTCCCCTGGCAGGTACGGGCGCGACGCGCGCGCCCAGCGAGGACTACGCCATCTCCCCCACGCCCCCCTTTCACCCGATCGGGCCTGAAGGCCCACGGCGGCCCCAGGAAGAGATCGGACGGGAGATGCTTCTCGATGCATGCGAGCCCAGCGGAAGCACCCCTGACATCGACGCGCGCAGCGCCGGGGGGGGCCCGGACGCGATCGAGGCCAGGTCGGATCGCGCCGCCCGAGATTGCCCGATCGCTCCTCCTCCCGGCCCCCCCCCCCCCCCCCCACCGTCAGGCTCAAGCCAGCGAGGACAGGGTGGCCATAGCCACCGCCCGTCTCAGGACGACCCTGGACAGTGGCAGCACCACCCGGGCAGTTCAGACGGGGAACGCTCGCCCGCTAGGCAGGAATCCCTAGCTACCGCTACGGCCCCGGCGCCGATAGGCTCCAATGCCACCCACGGCCATGCGGAAGCCGAGATGCAGATGTGCCCTTCCTGGCCCCAAGGGTCGTTGACCCGAGGGGCACCAAGCGAGGAGGCACTCTCGCGGCGCTCGTGGCCCGCCACGAACCTCGGGTGGGCCCGTGGAGGGACCTGCCCAGGAGAGCGGTCCACGACCAAACGATGCCTCAGGGCCTCGAGAACCTGATAAGCTTCTGCTGGAACCGCCACCACCACCCCGGGCACCCTGGAGCCCGCCCAGAACCCCTCCCAACGGGGGGCGCCCCCAATCCTCTCAGGGCCGCGCCTGATCGGAGGGCCCAGCCCGAGCAAGGACCCCCCCGTCGATACTACGCCGTCGGCCCAGCGCGGGCCCAGCTCGACCTCTCCTGGCTCGCATGGTCCATAACAGGCTCCGACCGCGAGGCGAGGCTGGGAGGTGTCGGACCAAACCCAGCACAGGTGCTGGCCTTCCGTTGCGCGAGCCCGACCCAGGACCCGGATATCGATATGGAGAGACTGGATTGCGACAACCCAAGCGATGCAGAACTATGCGCGGCCCACCTAGAATACGATGCCCTCCACTACGCAGCCCTATGCACGGACATCGGGATGAGAGATCCGTCTGACGACCTCCTCCCAGACTCCATGCTAGGACTCTCAAGATGGCGGCGCGACGCGGCGCCCGACTCGAGAGACGTGGAAACGGACCTCGAACGCAGGTTCAAACTATGCCGTTACCTCATCCATGAGCATCGACGGAACCGGGTACACTTCCCAGACCACAGGGAGGTCAGGAAGTGGGCGGTGGACAGAGGGCAATGGATCGAGGCGAACGACGACGTCATGTCCATAGGGCAGCACGGTGCAGGACCCAACGGCTGGGCAGCCCCGACCATGCCGGGCGCAGGACCGCGCTCCCCGGGCATTCCAGGAGTCATACTCGAGGGCAACGACGCACCGGAGGAGCCCCGGCCCCTAAACAATGCGTCCCGCATGGTAATGTTCGGAGACTTCTTCCACCCATCCACCAGATGCGGGTACTGCGGCTGCTGGCTTGCGCGGGCCCCCCAAGGCCCCATGTGCATCGTCTGCCACAGGCTAGCCACACCATTGTGTCTAGCGGTAGACGCATTCTACTCCGACAGCGCGGAAGCACCAGGACACCCCCTCGACACCTTGGGCACGCGGCTCTCCTACCAGCTGGCTAGAGTAGAAGCGCGATACGTCCCCATAACCAGCCACATTTGATCCCCAGACCACCTACCGGAGACCACCAGCTACTCTCCAACCTGGCTAATCTCGGAGCTACTAGCGGCATGGCGTCACATGACGGACAATCTGAGCGAGTCGTGGCACCCGATTCCCGACAGGGAGTACTCAGGCCAGGGGGGTGAACCGATGCTCAGAACCAGAGTGAGCGCCCTCGCCAGACTTTGTAGCGCCCCGCAGGGATGGGCCCTAGAGGCCGCGGCGCAGATTCGCGACCGTATCAGGGGAGCCCCCATCCAGCCGTCCACTACGTGAGTGGGTGCCCAGAAGCCTCGCCCAGCTCCCCCGCATAGCGGTGCCTACCCGTTTTCTCGACCCTGCAAACGCAGGGACCAACGCGGAAGGCCTAAGGATGATATTCCACTTGAGTCTCAACAACATCACCACAGAAGACGCCGACTGGCTGCGAGGCGAGATATGGGGGAGCTTCCTCGACCAAGCTCTTGGGGCCGTGGCCGCCGACGAGCATCCCCCCGGGGCGCAGGGCGTGGACGTAGAGGCAACAGAAGTAGCCTGCGCTGCCCTCATTGCCACCGCCAGGAGGGAAGGGGGACTCATCGCGGATCATCTCGCCCCGGACAGCCCTTGTGGAGCTGCGATGCGCCTTGCGATAACGCTCCGAACCAGGCTCCACGGGAGGGGCACCCCCGTCCCCGACAGAGCCAACCAACAAGCGGGGATGGGCGGAGACACCGACAATCGAACCATCGAGGAACGCCGGCCGATCATTGGCGCTCCACCGTCCCCAGAAAGGTGGAGCAGCGCCCGCCGCCTTCTGCAGGAAATCATGGTCATCCGCGCGCAGGTTGCGAACGACAGCGTACCTAGCAATATGACCTGGAGCAGAATCCTGGCCCCATTCATTCGGGAGTCAGTCACACAGGGGAGAAGAAACACCCTACGAGGCGTCTTTGAAGCCGCCGGGATATCCGCCCACATGGTGACACACGCAGCTCGACGATGGGACCTATAGTTGGCATTTCCACCCTGCAGGAAGCACACCAACGCCTCGCTGGGGATGCAGCAACCATCTCACACCTAACGGGGAGAGAAGTTGAGGCCCCTCTCCCCGGGGGTTACATCCACCCAGAGCTCCAAGAGCGCACCATGAGCTGGCTTGACCCCTTCGGGCACGTTCAGGAAGGAATACTGACAGGGGACCGGATCGCGGTAGAAAGAGGAGTCAATGTCCGTATTGCGAGGGCGAACGCTCGAAACGGCATCAGAAACGGCGGAGGAGCGGGAGGCCGCCGCGCTCCCCTTGAAGCGGATGGCGGGGCACAGGGCACCACAACCCCTTGGCATGCGGACATCAGACAAATACTTGGCGAAGATACCGACAACGGAAGCAGGCCCCCCGCCCAGGCAGACCGCAGGAGCGACACACTAGACGCCCTCATCCGAGCCCTGGACGCAACGCAGAGAGACGATGAGGCCGCCGGAAGAGCTAGGCAGCACTGTATCGACCCGCAGCTCCATCAGCGGCGCAGACGCACAGCTCGTAGCGGAAGGTCTCTCGAGGGAGGCGAGACCGCACCTCGAGCCCGGAAGCTGGATATCCCGAGCCATGTGGCTATGCCTGGCACCACGCTACATCCCCCTACTCCGGCCAGTGCTCCAGGTACGAGGCATGGGCACAAGACCATGCGAGGTCCTCGCCAGATGGCTGCAGCTCGCAGGCATCCACACGCCCAGCGACATCAGAAGCATACTGGACGAAGGGGGAGAGCAGGCCCCCAACGCTTACGCCCCGTTTGGAAACGACCAAACACGTCTTCTCCTGCGGAGCACAGGCCTCAGGGCATGTCTCACCGAGGAGGAAGCGGCGTCGACGGCCCGCCTCCTCATAGAAAGCTTGGTCACCTCCATCTCCAACGCAGCGGACCCGCCCGGGGACGCAGAAAGCGTGCTGAGAGCAGGCGAATCGGAGCCCATGCTTGGATGGGACGCAGGAGACGACCCGCAGGTGTGCACCATCTGCACGGGGGATCTCGACGGGACAGTGGAAGTTCTCATACTATGTGGACATAGATTCCACAAGCACTGCCTTGAGCAATGGAGACAGAGCCAGCCGGAGATCTTCAAGGAAGGAGGGATTTCAATGCCAATCCGTTGCCCCCACTGCAGGGCCAACGACAGAGGCAGTATCTCGGCCCTTCTCCCAGGAGCTCCTGCTCCTCCAGAACTTCTTGGGAACCTCCAGCTTAGAGACGGGCTCCTGGCACCCGTGCGGCCCCCCATCACGCGCCGGGAACTCGCCTCCGCGGCGCGCGCCCTTGCCGGGGAGCTGGACTGCCTAAGAGCCGACCTGGTCACCATTCGGAGACCGAATACGCACATCGCAGTGCGGGACATGCAAAGGATTCACGACCATATTATAATGCACAGGCACTCCCCCCCCCCCCGCACTCCCATCAGAAATTGAAGTGGGCCAGGAAGGCGCGACCAGCCCCCCCACACAAGAGAATGGGGTCACAGGAGGAGGGGGAGCTACCCCCCCCCCCCCTCCGGACAGGAAAGGACGCGCTCGACCCCGCCAATCACCCACGCAAGATGGGCCACCCTGCTAGCCAGATTCCCACCGGAAGAGGAGGGGCGTCGGGGACCCCCTTCCTTCCCTGTCCCACTGCTCATGGCCACCGTCAGGGAAGTGGGGGCTGAACTGGTGATAACCCGGAGGTCCCTAGTCGGCAACAGAGACGCGGATGGCACAGGAACCACCCTCGCGATAGCGAGCCCGAGCGCGCATGAACAAATCAAGGAACTGGTCCGCTCCAAGGCTGAAGCAGAAGAAGGCCAGCGCACGACCCCCACCGTGCTGATCGCGGACGCAAGCGCGGCCCAAATACAAGCAGCGCTGGCGGCGGCTGGCTCGGGCGGAGGCCCCTGCAGGATACTCGCCTTAATTACACAAGGGGTCCCAACCCCAGGGGGGCCCGACCCCATCGAGCTGACGGCCATGGCCAACTCGCAGTGGGGGTTCCGGGCAGCAAGCCTAATCACGCACTTGGTCCCCAGAGGCAAACCCGTGCGAAAGGGAAAGATGACCCCCCCTCGGGCAGCTGGTAGCGGCACAGTTCCACGTGACGGACAGCCCCCAAAGAACGCAGATCCCACCATCCATCGTGGCCCACTGGGGAAGCAACGACGCCGACACCAGCGATGCCCTGCACACACTGGCACCAGAGCAGTGCAATGACGCCATAGTGGCTCAGATAACCAGGTGGCAGCTGGCCCTCGAGGGGGAGTGGCACGCAGCACTCCGAGCAGAATGGGCCACCAAAAATCCCCCTCCCGAAAGACGAAACTCTCCTGAAAGAGGGGCTGGAGCCGCTCTTCCACCACGTCGTGCGATGCCGGCCTGCCAGAGCACAGACCGCTCTGGTTACAAACAACAACGCGTGCACATGGAGATCCAAGGAAACATCGGACTCCGTACGCATCCTTATTCCGAACGCCGCCACGTGCCTCGCCCACTCCACCGCCTCGGACGCAGCGGCCGCATTCGGATGCAGAGTCGGCGTACATGGCGGAGGCTTGCTCCTTCTGAAGACCCTGGAGAGAATAGCGGCCCCGATATTGAGGCACCTCAGGGAGGAGCTCCCCAGGATCTTCGGCAGCGCGCGCAACTCCACCGCCCTTAGCCCCAGAAGGATCCTCTTGGAAGGCAGCTGGGACGGCGGCCCCTCGTTCGCCAGACTGGCCGACCCCGAGGGCGGCTTCCATCTCCGTTGGAACCTAGCAGACCAAGGGCAATCCATGCACCAAGACGTGATAGACGCCGTAGAAGCCACCGTGGGCACGGGAGCGGTAGAGCAGATAACCACGGTGTACGCCTGGTTCCCAGACTCAGGCGACTACAGACACATGACGCAGGTGAGGATCAGGCTGAACGCGGCTGCCACCATGGCCGCATCCTTTTGCGGGGCGAGCTGCGTAACAGTTGGCCCGCAGATCATGTTAATTTTCCCAGCCACCTCCTCGAGAGAGCAGACAAGGAGAGATGGAGGGACTCCGCCCGAGCAGCGCGAACGCATCGAAGCCCTTGCCCAGGAACCCGCGCGGGGAGCCCCACGAAGGGCCGTCCAACCGCAAATGCTCGAGGTCACAGCCTTTGACCGGCGAGGCGTGCAAATTTGCCCCCCTCGAACCAGGCGCATGCGCCCAGACCCCTGGATCCCCCAGCACGCTACCCTCCGGATGTTCTCTGCCGCGATAGGCTCATCCGGGGCGAGATTGCACACGAGGGCCTGGCCACTGCCCACAGGGGCGGAGGGTAGGGAGATTCCAGCCAACACGATGGCCCCACCCCCGACGATCCCCGAGGACTGGCTGCGAGAGGTGGACGTAGCCATGGACAGCCGGAGCGCGACGACGCGCCGCAGACCCACGGAGGATAGGGAGGGCCTGCGAGACATCAGCACCTCCTCCACCCCGGGGAATACGTCACGGCAGCGATGGCCGCAGGAGGGGTGGCATGCATCACCACCAGCGGAGAAAGCGGGCACTTACATACCTCAAACCCCACGTGGGTCACGATCGCGCTGCCCGCCGAAGCCGACCTGAGAGCCGCCAACCGCGGTGCGGACCGCCCACAAGCCAGGGTAACCATGCAGCTGGCGCGCGGACCCGCGCACCTAGCCAAACTTGACGCTACTCCCGCCCGCGCCCCAGTGCTGGCGGACCTAGGGATCGACGCCAGCCAGTCCGCCAGCCCATCCCTTCCCCCCAGAAGGCGGGCAGCCGTGGACTCCCTCCCGGGCCCGGCCCGCCCCAGGACATATCCCCAACTCGCAGAGGTGCTCACATGCAGGAACCGCTCGCTCGCAGATCCCGGAACAACTCTCGTGAGAGCTGAAAGTGACGCGGTGCTCTGCGCACAGGGCATGCTCGGGAGATTCTTAGCCTGCGTCAGAGAGCAGAGCATCCACGACATGGCCAGGAGCATACAGACCAGGCTCGTTCTGGAACAGCGACGGCAGGAGGAGAGCAGGCCTATCCTAAGATACAACTGGGGCCTCTTCGCCGCCATATGGATCCTCCAGCTGGCTGGCCTGGGCAATCTGGACAGAGACCACGTATTCCAGCTCATCAACGAATTGGGCATATGGGAGGAAACCACGAGGCAGCTCCCCTTCACACAGTGGCTCCCCCCCGAACCGGACCACGGATTGAAGAAGCAGCCGAGATAGATTTCACGCAACAGGCAGGAGTGGTGCCACAAAGGGGGGATGGCGGCGGGCACCAGCGAGATCGAGAGACGCTCACCTCTCCACCTCGTGTCCCTCTTCGACGGTTGGGGGCTAGCTAGGCTTGCAGTGGGCGATCTCGTCCACGCACCCGGAGCCAGTCACAGATTTCAAACTTCGCCCTTCGCGGAGCACAGCAGAGAGGCAGCTGAAGCAGTCACGCGCAGATGGAGTGCAGCCCCCGACCCACGCGATGGAGGCCCCCCCGCAAGCAGCTGGCTGAGGACGTATGGGACCCCTTCCGCCAAAGGGACCCCCTTGACAGCAGGACGCCGTGGGAAAAGCACCTCGACTCCTTGGAACAGGGCAGCACGCTGCTCATCGTGGCAGGCCCACCCTGCAGCAACCCATAGGCGGCAGGCCAGCGCGCGGGAAATGACGGGCTGGCCGGGGCCCAGTCCTGCTGCTTCTTCGCCGTCCCGATAGCGTGGTACCTGGCAAGCAAACGAAGACCTGACCCAACCATCCTGGTGCTGGTGGAAAACGCGGCCTCCTTGCCCGCGGCGCACCGCAGGGCCATGTGCACAGCCATGGGGGACCTGAGCTCGAAGTGGGCCGTCAAAATGAACGCAGGGGATGCAGTTGCCAGCCCGAGAGAGAGACTCTGGATTGGGAACTTTCCACCCCCAGTCGACACCATAACCTACGCCCGCCTCCCCAGCCCCTGGGAACCGAGGTGGGCTTACAGACCGGACGGAAGAGTCCCAATTTGGACGCAGCCCAGGGCTCCCCCAGGGGACCCAGACACGATCCTCCCGAGTAGCTTTCAGACCCACCTCCTCTGCCTCCTATACGACGAAGACAGTGGCCTCAGGTGGTTCCTGAGGAACCCGACTGAGCTGGAGCACGGGGCAAGAGGGATATTCGCATAATGCGGAACAGAGCAGCGCTTCCCCGGATGCACGGAGGGATTGAACCTCGTCATGGCAGGAAGGGAAAGAGAGAGCCCCGCCGCAGAGGACAAGGTCAGGGCATGGAGAAGATGGCTGGTGAAAGAGGGCAGAGCGCACGGGCTCAGACCCCCCGCGGCCGAAGAAAGGGCGAGGGCTGCAGGCCTAGCTGGCTACTACCGGGCACTCGGGATACGTGACACGGCGCTCTATGACGCGGTCGGCATGCACTTCGACCCCCGCTGCCTGCAGCGCAGGATAGTGTCCGAGCTCCGGGCTTGGAGCACGGGGCGCCCAGGGGGAATGACCTGCACGCCCGCCCCCACAAGCGAGCAGATAGCGCAGGGATGGGGGGCGGCGAGAACGCGCGCCGGGACGCAATGCCCCTGGGCGCAGCTCAGGGAGCGCCCCCTCCTGGACGACCTGGCAGAACGGCTGCTGCAGACGGGGGGCTCTTTCCCCGGTCGACGCCCCCCTAGACTCCGCAGAGGGCCCCAGAACGCTTCGCCAGGCGCTGGGGCCCCCGCCCAGGCACCAACCGGTCCCAGGGCCACGCGCCCGGGCACGGCAAGACGCCCGCCGCGCACTCAACTCTGCCATAGAAACACGCAGTCGTCACAAGTTCCGCGGACCGAAGGGGCCTCCGGTGTCTCCTCCACGCAGACCCGTGGAACCAACCTACTTAGGGCTCCCTTTGCGGCGCACTCACCCTCAACGACCTGCTCCGCGCGCTTGACGCCCCCCCCGCCGGCAACTTCCCCAAGCTCGCCAGCTGGAACGTCAGATACCTCCGAAGCTGCACGGCAGCCAATAACCAATTCAAGCACGCCCTCCTCGCCCAGATCATCATGAACAACCGCATCGCCATAATACAAGAAACGCATTGGTCCGAGCACGAGACCGGGGTCTGGAGAACCATGTTCCCGGCCCGGACCCTGGCAGCGTCTCCGGGTTACCTGGGGCCGGCTGGAGGGCTTGCAGGAGGAGTGGGCATCTCCCCCCCTCACGGCGTCGCCCTCCTTGAGCAACAGGTAATCGCTCAGGGGTGCGCCGTCGCTGCCGTCGTCCGCCAAGGCGAACGCAGGTTTCGGGTGGTCTCAGTGCACCTCCCACCTTCCAGAAAGGAGGACACCCTCTCCGAGATTGCCCGCGCTACAGAGCAATGGGAGCACCTTGACACCTATTGGGGAGGCGACGTCAACCTGCAGCTCGATGACCCGCGCGACGGCGAAATCGAGGCCTCCGCCCTTCTACAGGATTTTTTGACAAGCACCGGCTCCGCGACGGTACACGCGTCTGGGCCCACGCGAATTGACAAAGACAACGAATCTCAGATCGACATGTTGGCGTGCCCTGCCCAGCGCTCCAAGCATATGCCTCCGAAGTCCGTATGGCCTGGAGGCTAACGCTGTCAGATCACGCACTCATTTTCCTGAAACCCCAAAGGCCCCGAAGGGCCAGACGGGACAACACCATGAAGGCTGGGGACCTCAGGTGCCTCCCCACACTTGCGCACGCGGATCTCAGACAACTTTTCTCCCACCTTGAACTCACCTTTGGGGTTCCCCCCGTCAACCTCGCAGGTCTCATCCAGCCGGTGGACTGGGTTAGACTGGCAAGCCCCGGAGGCTTCCCAGACAGGCACGTCGATAATGATGACAGCGAGGTCATCATCCACAACAACCCCCCAGCCCTCAACCCCCCTCAGGCCCCCGAACGCGACGCCGACCACATTCCACCTGTCCTACCTCCTCTTATGCGATTCGGGAGGCACGCGCTTTCCGCCGCCCTACAGGATTGGTGGAGGAAATGGAGGAAAAGCAAGTCACGGGCCTCGCCCAGCCTCCTCCTGACAGCTGCCGTCCAGAGGAGCGGGACGACACGTCCGGTTGGTGCCCTAGCAGCGTGGCTGCGCGAGGACGGGTGGGGCGGGCGAGACCTCACCCCAGGTTCAGCGGGCGACTGGCTGAGGAGGTGGGATGCAGAGACAACCCAGAGGAGGGCGGCCAGACTGACCCCGGCGCAGAGAGGCGCTTGCGCGGAGCGTACCCCCCTGGCCGCCCACTACAGGACCGGAAGGGAAATCTACAAGAAAACCCACACCATCCTAGGAGTTCGCGACACCACAGGCGCCTGGCACGATAGACCCGAGCAAGTCGACCGCGTCCTCTGGGACAGCCGCAGTGCGATATGGCACTCGGCACCCCCGCTACCAGACTCCGCCGCGCGTCTCCTTGATCTCTACTTCTACCAGCACCCCGGCATCAACGTCCCCAGCAGGCCCCAGCCAAGCTGGAGCAGGCTGGCCTCCATCGTTCTCACCCCCAGCGGAAGCGCACCCGGGGTGGACGGGGAGCCCTGCGAAGCCTACCACCCCGGGGCTACGTTCGTCGCCTGCCTCATCGCGCAGGCGTGGCACGCGGCCGATCTCAATCCGGGCCTCCTGGACGCTGTACTCGGGCCATCAGTGGATCTATTGGTGTGGATTGGCAAGAAGGCCGGAGCCAAAAACCCCAGCGACATGAGGCCGCTCCAGCTGCCCACCTGCCTCCGGCGACTGTACGGGGCCTCCCTGGCCGACCTGATGGGATCGACAGTAGAACCGATCTTAAGCCGGAGCCAGGCTGCCAAAAGAGGAGGGCAGTGCGGCCCCAACATCACAAAGGTCACACAGCACCTGGGGTCTTCCCCCAAGCCACCAGCTGAACCCGGCCCTGCCTGGCAGGCCCTGCTAGGCAGACACACGGATGCCGTAGACAGTTTCATTGAAAGGGCTGCCACCCAGGTGGGGAATGCCCCATGCACGGCGGTGATCTTCTGCGATCAAAACAAAGCCTTCGAGCGGATCTCGCTACAATGGATGGGGGGCCTCCTCCGAAAATGGAGACTACCCCCCTGGCTTCTACACGCGCTGAACTCCCTCGTCGGGGACCGCAGGGTGCAGACGTGCAAAGGAAAGCACAAGGGACCCGAACGGCGCCTCCTCCGGTCCGTAGGGATGGGAGGTGCCGCCTCCCCGCTCCTTTGGCGCATGGGGTGCGACCCCCTCATGTCGGCCCTGTCAGGCATCACAACCGACGACGACCCCGCATACGTCGACGACCTAGCCGCGCTGCTCAGCACCACGAAGCAGACACTGCGCGCCGCCATCGCCCTCCCATGGGCCGCGCACGCGGCCGGGCTCCTGGTAGAGGCGCACCGATGCAGAGGGATTAGGTCAGCCGATTCTGAGGCCCTCAGGGCGGCCCTTGAGGAAGCCCCGGTGCACTACGAACAAGACGGGGACGACGTGCTGATCACTGGGCCCCCAGGCGAACTGATGCGGACCCTCGTCGAGGAAAGCGTGGAGCAAGGTTCATCCAACCGGTGCGCCCCTTTCCAACGCCCGTGCAGCTGCACCTCCAAGACTGCCCTCGCCCCCGCTGGACATCACGAGTGGTGGCGCGGCCTCATGGAGCACACCCCCTTCGGGAGTTCTGCGGCGCGGGAACAGTGGCCGCATCTCGGCGCCGCAGTGGTCTCCCGCGCAGCCGAAGGTGAGCAGCCCCCCCCAGGAGATGGTCTCACCAAAGGACAAGGCGACGCCCTTACTAGAGGCACGCGGGGGCGCCCCCTCCCCAAGATGAGGGATAGGGCCATGGCCCTGCACCTAGCCAAAATCTCACCCTCCCGCACCGCGGCCGCCTGGAACTCTTACTTGGCATCCCTTGTCCCTTATGCCGCCCACTACTCCACCCCCAACGTCGTGCAAGAGCGCGCGCTACGCGTGCAGCTCAGGACCGCGTTTGGGCTAGCTAGGGCGTCGTGGGTCCCCGGCTTCATCCTCGCGGGGCTAGGTATCCGCTGCCAGGTAAAGGGTGCCCCAAGATGCCCAGTAGCGACGGCTCGAGCCGTGGCCGCCAGAGCGCTCGCCCTGAACGACTTCTGGGGGCTGGCACCAATCAGGAAGCGCGCCAGGACACGGTGGAGCGAGCTACTCAAGTGGGCTGCCAAAGCAGCACGACAACCAGACGCGTCACGACCCAAACCCAGGATGATCACAGAACGGAGGGCGGCGCTTGCACTCAACCGCGCTCGCGAGCGACCGGAGCTCCTGGAGGGCAAACACCTCGGGAAGGTTATCTATGCCGCCGCCTGGGCGCAAATGCACAGCCCCTCACTCACCAAGTGGCTCGAAGAAACCAATCAAAAGAGGAGATGGCACCCTTCGTGCGGAGAGGAATGGGGCCTCCTGTACCATTGCGCCTCCTACGCAGAGGCCCGCCACGTCATTCGCATACTTTGCAGCGGCCTTCCCGGCTCAGCAAGGCGGAGAAGTGAAACCGAGAAGATACCTGACAGGCGCCCTTGCGGCGCACGCGCCAAGTGCGTGTGGATCGCAGCTGGAGACGGCGACGAAGGCGCGGCCTGGTGCGCGAGGTGCATAGGCCCAGGGTCGCACGCATCTGCGCTTTGGCAGCTGCTGGGCCGCGGCACCTTGCCCCCTGCCTTAAGGGGCCTCCCCGAGGCCTGCGCCCACGCCCAAGGCTGCCTACGCGCCCCCACCAGAGCGGGCCCCTACGGCCATTACCCCCTGTGCGGGCTGGGAGAGGCGCCCACAGAACACGTGTGGCACTGGTGCCCAGCAACCGCCCTTGCCTGGCACACCGCTCGGTGCCCGGACGACCCCGAAACCCTGGCCCAAGCCAGCGCCAGCAGTGGTGGCCACCAACCCCTCCTCGCGAAGGTGCTGCACGAAATTTCATTCTGATATTGTGTCAACCTTGCCGCGGCCCCCCTCGAGGCCGGCGACGCGGCCAGACTCGTCCTCCAAGACATCGTCGTCGCGGACATTGACCAACAAGGGGACAGCGATGACGACGTCCTCGACGGAGACGACCCCCCCACGCACGACAACCCTGACGAGACAGCCGTGTGGACAGTCATGCGAAGCACCTGCCACACTTGTCACCCGCCTTCCATCCCCGAGAGGGCCATCTGTGGGGCTGCCAGGCCACACATGACCCGACACGCACAACGGGCGGGAGGAGAGGTGCGCAGGCTTCCGGCGGTCACCAGACACCACCGCGCAGGGGACAAGCTGGCGATCATTCAGGCCTCGCAGATGCGCGCGGGGTGGATGCCGCCCGGACAGGGCTGGTTCCCCTGCCCCAGAACCGACAACACCCCATTGCAAACTGGACGTCCACGTACTGCCGGGAATGCCGTGCGCACACCACAACGCTGACAGCGAACACAGACCTGGAACCAGGGGGCGAAGTCACCGTCCGAAGCTCCCCCTTCCCAGATACGAACAGCACCCAATGGCCATACGAGGTCACCTTCGACGGTGGTGCCCGGAGTATCGAAGGCCGCGCCAAGGTCTCAGGGGCAGGCGCTCTCCTGTGGCACCATGACCCAGCCACCGGGACCCCCAAAGTTATGGCGGTAGCCACAGTTGCCCTCCCCAGCTGCAGTAGCGCACATATGGCGGAGCTCGCTGGCTGCCGCGCGGGCCTTGCCCTGCTACACCACCTCAGAGGCCCCCTCCGGGCCGCCAGGGTCGTTGGGGACAACTTAGCCGCCATCCGGTATGGGGCCGGCACAGCCAGATACCGGAGAGCACACCTGGCTCAGCAAATGGTGGACGCTTTCGGGAAGGCGGAGAACACCGGCTGAGTGCTGACATGGCAGGCGGTCAGGCGACGACTAAATAAGGCAGCAGACAGCCTGGCCACCATCGGGGTCTTTCGGGCGGATGCCCTACTCAGCGCGGGCGACGCCACCGTTCGCACACACATCCATTGGGCAGACACCACCTCTGCCCCTCCCGCGCACTTCCCAGCCATTATTGGTCGACCTGTGCGATCTGTCGGCTTGTGCCGGCGCCGCTTTCCATTTGGAAAACCTTCCGCCCCCCCCCCCCCCCCGCCCCTGACCGCCGATCGATCGATCGCTCCGCCGACCAAGGCCCCCCCTGCAGCGGCGCGCGACCCCCAGCTTTCAAAGTGCTCTAGCGGCGATTAGCTGCGACCCCCAAGTATGACAAAGAAGAAATGCAAACAAGGACCGTTGGCACGTTGGCCTTCACCCACCGCCTGCAGGGCAGACGGCCCCGTCCCAGTGGGAGACCTCCTCCCTTTCCGCGCGCGAGAATGCCCCTGGCTGCGCTGGGCGCACTTCAACGGCGAATGGTGCTGGTGGTGCGAGCTCTGCCAGAAGCTTTGTGACGGCAAGGAGCACCAGCTACTGTGGGAGCACTGGCACGAAGGCGACAGGCAATGGGCCGACGGGTGGCCCGATCCCCGGGAGTTCACTTCACCTGGCAACCTCTGGGCCATGAGAAACGGCACGGAGAACGACCACGTCCACAACTGCAAGATCAGCAGATTCCGTTGGGACGGGTGGAAGACGTCGGTGCCAGGTGAGATTCAAGGGCAGCCCCACCTCCCCGGGTGGGCGTTCCCTGACGACTGGGACTATGTACCAGTCAATTTCCCCTACAGGAACGACAGCCACGACTTCGCCACCCCTGCCGGCACAACTCACTCTATGGACACACGCCCACCCTCGCCCTCGAGGTGGGCCTGGGGAAGAGCGTCAAGGGGGGGACCCAGTGCCTGGGGCATCCCAGGCCTAGTCTCCGCACAACACCCATACAACGCAGCCAGACGCGACGCAGGGGACAGCAGACCCAACGCCTCCAGCAGGGCCTCCTCTCAGGAATCTGCCGACAGGTCCCGAGTCGAAGCAAACGAGAGCATGAAGCAACGCAGCCTGCGGCAACGAGGGCGCAAGCTCGAAAGATTGGCCCGGGCCGAATGCATGGCATCGACCCAGACGGTGTGGGGCAGCTCTACCAAGGCCAGGACTGATCTCGAGAGGGGGTTGAGCTGCGCCTCAGGTGTGTCTGTTACCCTCATCAACGAGAACTCAGAATGTGACACCCTCGACCGCTCCAAGCTGAGAAACGCGTTCCCCACCCAGGTCGGGAAAGTGCGATTTCATTTGCACTGGCCTGAAGTCAGGAGGATCCTCCTCAAAGGCCAGGACGCGGGGCAGGATGCACGAGTGCTCCTCCTCAGCATCACCAGCTCGGCAGTGGACCAGGTCGTCTCAGCCAAGCTACTTTGGCCACCGGACCTCGGAGGCACGATCCCCTCGAGTGACTGCCAGGCACTGGGGCTCAGACTGGGCTCTAGGTTTCCCAGCAACGAATGCATTGTAGTGTACGACGCTGGAAAATTTGGGGGGGTCCACGCGGATGGCAGGATCGCTAGGCCCACCTACGTGGGCCAATCGTGGTACAGGACGAACAGGGCCCCCTCCATGCTCCAGTTTCGGCGGATCTCCACCGCAATCATTGAGATCCACAGGCTGCAGCAGGCCCCGCTAATCGGGACCCCCCTGGACGTCATCACGCACCTCCTCACCTTTCGCACGGCCGACAAAAGGGACAAGGCCCTGCCCAACAGCGTTCGCAACGCAGCGCATCGTGGGCAAGCCCTACTCGCTCGCGCCACGGCCACCCTTGAGGCGCGCTTCCCCAGCACCGACCTGCCCGCGCCAGTCGCCGTCTCAGCGCTACCCAACCCCCCCACATGGCCTCCGGCCGCCACCCCCTTCTCTGACGCAGAGGTGGACGAAGCCATTGGACAGGTCTTTCAGCGTGCCAGGGACCTACCATCGCAGACGGCCCTCGAGGAAGGCGCCAAGCGACACTGCCTCAACCGCGACGCCACATGGGCCCTCACTGCCTCCACCCTACACCACGTAACAATCGTACACGGACCCCCTGGCACCGGCAAGACAATTTTCTCGGTTGCCACCATGGACACCTGGTCTGACGAGCTCCCCACAGGGCTGTCAGTCGCCCTGGCGGCATGCTCCAACACGGCCGCAGACCAGCCGGCACTTGCTTTAATCGGCGCGCACAACGCCAACAAGTTGGGCCCCCTCTCAGGGTTCTTGGCCAGGTGCGTGCGCCTCGCCAAAGATTTCAAAGTAGCCGAGGAGCTGGCAGGGCTCACCCCCGGGGAACGCTACCACACAGCCCACTGCAGGTTCCCATGCGAAGGCGGACCCTCCAAAGATTTCCCCGCATTCAGGAGCCATCTGCTCAAGGATGCGAAGAAAATCATCGCCGCGCACGAATCTGCGGAAGCACAAAAGAAGGCCGCCCCAGTCGCCCTGCTCATCATAGACGAGGCAGGGCAGGCGCACGAGCTAATGGCTGCCATGTCCCTGGACAGCGTCGTCCGCTCTGGTGGACACCTAGTGTTGGTGGGCGACCCCAAGCAGCTCCCCCCCCGCAGTCATCTCCAGGAAGGCAGCGAACCAAGGGCTATGCCTCTCCATCTTCGACCGTCTCCACCATGCCTTGGGGGGGGGCCAGTCCGCCGTGGTTCAGCTCAGCCTCTGCTACCAAATGCCCCCCCTGCTGCTGGCCTGGCCGAACTGGGCCTTCTACAAAAACACAATGCACACCGGCCTCACCGACCCTCTGTCGCAGAGACCCCTGATCGAGGGGCTTCCATGGCGTGACTTCCACCCCTGGAGCGACACCAGAGTCGTGGGCCTAGCAGAGGCAGCGGGCACCACCAGAGACGACATGGAGCAGATGTTGCGCTGCCTCGACCCAGGAAATCAGCACAAAGAGGAGCGGCACCGCTTCCTACTGGTGGACAACCCTTCTTTGGAGGTCACATCGAGGCTACACGCAGCATGCGCCAACCTACCGGGGGCAGCGCAGACGGTGGACATAGCACGGGCCCTCCTGCCTGCCATGCAAAAGGGGACCACAGTGCGGGTAGTCGTCGGCTACGAGCTGCAGTGCGCCATCCTGGAGAACGGATGGCCCCAAAGCGCACGCAGCGTCAGTGGCACCCTCAGGCAATCCAAGACCAAGGGCAAAGGGAAAGGGAAAGACGGAAGAGCCCCGGGCAAGGACCCCACAACCCACCCCCCAGATCGCTCCACCGACACCAGTGACCACAACAGCGTCTTCGTGCAGCGGAGCTCAGAGCTCACTGGCATCTCCCTGAGTTTCCCCGGCTCACCATCTCAACCATTGACTCCAGCCAGGGCGGCGAAGCCGACCTGGTCATCTTCCTGACAAAACCAGGTCCAACTGTTGGCACGACTGGGGCTTCATGGACAACTCCAACAGAGTGAACGTTGCAATCACCCGCGCCACCCGCAACGTGGTCATCATCGTTGACGGGAGGATGTTCGGCGCCGCCACAGGGTCGCGCCTCCGGGAGCTCTCTGAGCACGGAAGATTCGCCAAACTGTGGGTACGCTTCTGACAAGCGGGAGACATAGGCAGCAGGTGATCACTCACGGTCGACGAAAGATTCAACCCCATCCGACACCTCACCGCATGGATCCCCGAGTCGCCCTCACACACAGGAGACGAGGTCATTCAAGGGCTCGACAATGCGATCGTGAAAGCTCGTGCCTCCATGGAAAAGAACTTCGCAGAGCAGCACCACTCGACCCGGAGTTCTCATGGAGCAGCCTCGGTGACGCCATCCGAAACAGCCTGCAGAGGCTCGTCGAGGACCCCGCCATGGGGGTTGCACTATACACCGTCTCTGGGCTTCACCCCCACCAGTACTCCATAGCCGGCGCACCAAGGCAGCCCGGCCGGCTCGACCGCAAGGCATGGAGCCATCTAGGATTCTGCTGCGACGTCGAGCTGAGCATTGACGCAAGCAACCTTGTCTACAACCTAATGTGGGCCGCTCTGGTCTGGTTCCTCGGATTGGGCACCCCCTGGGCCAACTCGCACCTGGCGGTCCCTGAGGCGTCGCCCCCCCCCCATGCCCGATGTGAAGGGCGTCAGCCACCGCCCGAAGGGCGCCAGCCGCTGCACCCCCCCCCGACGTGCAACAGCAGCTTCCAGAAGCATGGAGCCAAGAGACAGGGATATGCAGGCGGCACCGCGCAGCACCTGAAGCCCCTGCTCCGCCCAGGACATGCCAACTCGGAGCTAACTCGCTCCCTCCTCAGCAGCGACGGACCCCCCTGGACACCCCCACGCTCGGGGCCCTCCTAGTGGTTATGATGCTCCAACTGCGCGAGCCCCGAGCGACGCTATGGCCCTTCCCACACCCAGAGGCCACCGGGGACATTATCGAAGCAGCCATGGGCATCTGCTACCACTGGCAGAGTGCCCACAAAGAATACAGAACCAAGTTTGCAGGGGCCTGGGGCTTCGACCTGAGTGACCTCTCATCCCTCCACGGGAAAATAGAGGACACGATCAAGCATATCAGCACGCCCGCCACCTATGCCCACCACCACCAGGTTGCAACCAACCACGGGTGCCCAACCACCTGGGCAGGGATGCTGAATTGCAAATCACGCTGGAGGCCCCCATGAGGGCCCTGGAGGAGATAGTCAAACCAGCCGCGATCAAGTCCCTGAGCAAGGAAAAGTGCTCCATCTGCACACTGCACAAGGAGCTCAGCGGGTCCGAGGACGGGCTCGGTTGCCCAGAATCAATGGCGGACCTGGAATACATCGGCGGAGGAATCGCCATGTCCAGCAGGCGGCTCGACGAAGACTCACCTGCATCCCCGGCCCCCGGTACAACGCTCACCCCACCAAAGGTAAGTGACGACAGGTTCCACGTCAGGCTACAGGACGACGGCAGCTTCGACTGCGACAGAGACGGCTGCCCAAACACGGGAATCAAAGGCACGGCCGGCACCTGGGAGGACGACTGCACAAGGGAACTTCTGGTACAAAACCGCACCCAAGCGCGCATGCAGGGCAAAAGCTGCAGGTGGCTCTGCGAGCAGTGCTGGATCAAGTCGCTGGAAAGGAGGGGCGTCGAGGTCCCCCCAGCCGCGCTGCGGCAACAAGGAGTCGCTCCAGCAGCGCCTACAGGCGTACAAGCGCACTTTGGACGAGGCTCGCTACAAGCGGAGAGCCCGCGCTCTCCCTTCCCTGGAGTTACTCCCAATTGGGCGCGGGCGGCCCGACGCCGCGCAGTCTCCCACCAGCCTGCGTGGCCTTGTCATGAGCACCCCGCCCGTCTACAGGCCGCAGGCGGTCGGCACCGCCCTTCCAGCTCGCAAGCTGTCCGACGGCAGATTCGGGCCCGACTCGCGCCGCTCGAACACCTACTCCGCCAAGTGCGACACCTGCCCCGTGGGATCGCCACTGCTCGTGCGGTCGGCAACCAGTCCCGCCCTTGGCTGCTTCATGTGGAGCCCGGAGCCAGGAGCGCCGCGCAGCGCCGCTGCCAAGGACACGTATTCAAGGCAATCGGCCACCGGGGACGAGCTTACCCCCAGCGGCAGGGAGCGCGACAGCGGTGCAGGGGAAAGTAGCGAGCCAGACTGGGCTGCACGCGACATCAAATCCCTGTCCCCCGACGTTGCCCCGCCAGAGGGCCCCGCTCTACCAACCCACTCCACCTTCAGGCTCACCGGGGTGGGGTCCGACGGCCCCGTGCGCCCCTTGGTGAAGTACCTGCTGGAATGGAACCACTCCGTCTACACGTGTTGGGCTGATTTCGTGCTGCAGCACGGTGCAGGGATCTCAGGGGGCAAAACCGATGAGGGGTCGTGGCCCCCTGCACGTCTGCTCCCAGGGCATGATCTACGGGGATACGTTCCCGAGTGACTGTCACCCCCCCAAACATCCCGTGGGACGGGCAGCGGGCCGCAGTGGCACGAGTGGTTTACCACCTAACAAAGTCCAACGGGAAGTGCGAGGACATGTGGTGCAGCTACGCTGCCATCCTGACCGAGCAGAAAGGGAACTGCCCCCTCCGCCAGCGGATCAGCACACTGTTGACATACCTCATAGGGATCGACCGCGCCGCCCTGGCCTACGGCATCATCAGCGCCCTGGCCCACCGAGACCCACGCGAGGCAGACGCAGGCTCTCCACAGCGGCGGCCGAATCAGTAAATATGCTCCTCTCCACCTAATACTCAAGTAGAAGATAACTTAGATTGCGTGCATCGAACTGTCCGCGTATACTGGCGCTGCATCTCTGCATCTGTGTTACTGCTCAAACCAGCCGAACTCGGCTGGCAGGAGAGAGAAGGAGCGGTCTGGGGGGCGCGGGCGATCTGTCGTCGTCCGTCCTCGGCCTTCCTCCTCCCTTGCCATTCCTGATCGAGTGGTTTAGCTTAACGGAAATCTGTCTTATCAATGTCTCATCTCGCCTCCGCTCTCCGTGAGCATAGTGAACATGAGATCTGATTTCTCTTGTCATCTTACCCCGATTCTCAGAGGAAAGACTGGTTATCAGCCGAAACGCGCGACTCAGTCGACGCGGGGCCATCAGATACAAAAGGGCATCTTCAGGTCGCGCCCCGTGATGCAGTCGCTGCGGGAGAGAGCTATGATAAGACAAACGTAGTGTCTAATATCTCGAGAAGCGCAGATTGGCGCGTTGAACAACATGATGGACACGAAACATATACAATCGGCCCTATTCAAGACCGAATCCTTCCTTCGACAATCGCCGATCGGGTCAGCAGGGGGAGAAATACTGATGGGATAACCAAAATGTCGGTAGACATGCCCACAGTAGGGGCTCCGATACTCCGATCGGTGATCGCGAGCAAACCCCTGGCCCTCACGGGCGAGAAGGCGTCGCGCCAAGGCCCAGAAGAGGTGCATTCTCTTCCAGGTTAAGTGCCAACTCGACGGAGCCGATAAGTCCCATTCAGAATGCTCCACAGACTATCGCCATTGCCGCTGGCGAAGCCAGCCGGCCAGGAGAAGCCCAAGGGAATCCGAGTGCGTATCCTAATCTCCCCATAGATCGGGTGGGTATGCACATTACTGCCCCAACCCCTTATAGCACTTAACGGACAATTCGGCAAGGATAGCGGTGATCCATTGGACAAAGATCACGAAATATACTCCATGGAAGAAAAGTATGATAATATTAGCAATGATATTTCCCTGAACCGAGCGTTGTCCGTAATGTTGGATGAGGACATCCCTGCTCGTGATAAAAGGTGGTCTCCAGATGGATCCGATGAATACACTAGTATCCTGACGCCTCAGGCGGACAGGACGGATACTCAAACGAAACTTGAGAGGGAGTCCACCGGGCGAACGCCTGCGCCTAATCTCAGGAAGCAGCGGAATGAGGACTATGAGCTAAACGTCTCGCCATTAAAAGAAGGCTTCTTCCGTAACGCCACCACCTCAGGCGAGTGGCAACCCACCATTCCGGCTGTTGTTGAGGATGAAGAACTGGTCGGACAACAAGATATATACTCTCAGCTGATCAAACGAGACGAGAAGGATGAGGAGCTCCTAAATGCGCCCAAACCACCAGAAAGTATTTTTGCTCGCCCAAGACCGAACGCCTCGAGCAGGGGAAGACCCAAAATACCAAGGTCAGGGGCGAGGTCTACCTCTAGAAGTAACAGTGCAGTCTCTATGATGGAGGTATGTTGGAATTGGAATCCTGGCTGTGCGCCTCAGGCGGAGAACAGATGCCCAGGAAAGGCCAACAAGCCAGAGGGCGCATGTAGGAATCCAGTGTGCAGGAACTGCTCGGACGTTTGCAACAAGTGCAATATACAATGGTTATGCACGGAGTGCTACCCAATGGACGAACACAAATGCACGTATCTCTTCTTGCAATCTATCCAAGATCAGGCCAGGCTGGCAGAGGCTAACACTCAGAGAGAGCTTCTGACTACTGAGGCGAATCTGGCAGAAAGAGCTCGGATGGACAGGGAAGAATTCATTGAATTTGTGATCGAAGCCCGGAAAACGTTTGAGGCTGAACGGATCGCCCTGGCCACGGCCGCTAGAGCGCGTGAACATGCGCTTATAGAATACCTGTACAACTAGACTGAGGCCGTGAAATGGCAAGTGGAGAGGGAAGCAGAAGACAAATACAGAGAATTGTTGATTTCGGAGAGAAGGACCGTCATGATGGCGAACGAAGAATCTGTGGACGCTCATACGGTTGCCGCCGCCGTTGCGGTGGCCAGAATAAAAGGAGAACAAATCACGACAGCCGTGGCGGAACGAGAAAAGCAGGGATTACAAGAATAACTCAAAGCCGCCAGGCTGAAAGCAGACAACACTCAAGCTGTAGCTGCGAAGATAAACAACCATACCAATCTCTATACAGAAGAGCTTGAACCGCATGAGGAAGCCAGATCGCCTCCTCAGCGTATAATGTCGAGCGACAATAAATACCCGCCGGCTAAGCCGATCGGGTCGAACATACACCAACTTTCGACGGCTCAGTCGTCGAGCATCGCGCCTGCCCATACGCAGTTCGACCAGGCGACCGTGGCAAATGCGGGAGCATCGACCATGCTGATAGGAGGTGCAATACGCCCTACTCCCGAGGGGAATGGAAACACGCTTCCCGTGGACCAGTTTTGTGTCGTTTGCGGTCGACCGAAGACAGACGACTGCGTCGGATGTGGCAGTCCGGCTTGCAAAGAGCAGATCGATGCGAGTACGAGGAGATGCTCCAGATGCGACCTTTGGAAGAGTGAAAGGTCAGCGGCTAACATGCGAGATTGCATCGAACGCGGCTAACAGAGAGATAGGAATGATGAGGCTTAAGGCTATCATCGCCGACCCGAATCCGTATACTGAAACAAAGCGTGACGTCGGACTCACATCGAAGTCGTTCGGATTCCGTTGCTTTCGCAAGAAACTCCCTTGAGACCGTTGTTACAACAACATTATTATGTCCCAGGACCTGCCCTTGAAGGTCCGGCTAAGCCGAGTACCGCTGATAGTGGACTCCCTGCTGGGATGAGGCTAACTGGACCTAATGAAAATAACACCCTCGCCAACCTCCGCACAACCAACGGAGGTGGTCCTAAGGGAACGACGGCGACTAAGTCGTCCGGCAATGCAGGACAGGGCGGAGAAGATGATGACAAGAGCGACGCTCCCAACACTGAGATTGTATCTTCACGCGAAGATGATCGCAGCAGAGGACCGCGAAGATCGCCTCCAGGGAGTCCAGGAGGGTCAGACCCCTCTGATGGCGGGGGTGGACGCAGGGGGCCCCATGGCCCCGGCGGACCGCACGACTCGATAGTAATTGACGAGAACACGCCCTTGGATCAGTGGAGACAGGTCGGTAACAATCAGAAAATTGATTTGTTGGACATCCCTGATGTTACGAACATTCGCGAGTGGAAGATGCACGCAATACGCACCATCGCTGGATCATCGCCCGAGAGCCAGGCTGCACAGCACTGGATTGCCGAGGCTATGGATCCAGCCGTGGAGGATGAGCAACTCAAGGAAGCCGGACGATTCCAGCGTCTCGACCTTATGATCGCAACGAACCTTATCGAGAAATTCGACAAGATGCGAAAGAGTCGATACCAGCCTCCTCATCATACTCATTTCCTTTAACAGGTTTCTCGCATGGAATTCAGCGCCCAGGCCGAAGGAAGGCTCATGACTGGACGCGAGATGGTGCGGGCGATTTGTCACTGGTGTTCGGTAAGGTCGGAGATGGGACAACATCGTATTTCGCGTGACCTTTTTAAAGTAAAGATAGACCCGCACAAGCATGATGCTGATCTGTGCCATTTCTACAATGAATGGACAGACGTATACCAACAGCTTTATGGCGCAAAGCCTCCGTCCGATGAGATGAGGGCCTCGATTCATGCACACTTTCTTGAGCAATGCAGAAAGCCGAACAAACTGGATGTTGTATGTAAGTTCTACGACTTGTCAGGAGACAGGCCGGGACAAGGTGTCAAAACTTACGAGTGGCTAATGCAGCAGATTGAAGAAAGGATGTTGCGAGAAAAAGAAGAATGGAATATCAGCGTGCGTGAGGGAACCTTAAACCAACGTGCCCGACAAGCACGATTCGGCGGAGGCAACGACAATCGGAGGAACGCAGGCAACAAAGCCGCCCCGGCAGAGATTGCCATTAAGTTGGGACAATCCTCGGACGTCATGAAAAGCGGGAAAACCAAGGGTGAAACCACCTGCAGATACGTTGCTAAAAGCGAAACTTGCCCGTGCGCAGGAAAAGGCTGTCCCTTCAATCACAAGAAGCCCAAGAACGCCGCGCCGGCTCAGCCGAGTGCGGGACGAAAGTCCAGTGCTTCCCCTGCCCAGGATAAGAACCCGAGAGGCAGATCGAAGGACAGGGGCCGAAAGGGGCAGGGGCGATCCCAGACCCCGACTGGAAACCGAGGGAAAGGAGGACAGCAGAATAATAGAAGTCAGTCACGTGGTAAAGACAATAAAATTCCGTGTTGCGCATACTCCCGAGATCCCACGAATTGTCGAGGACCCGAGGACGGGCGCCACAAGGCGCATAGAAAACTAACCGATGCTGAGAAGCTGAAGCGTGACAGATGGGAACAAGCGAAACTTGACGCTGGACAATCTTTGGGATATGAGCGCACATCCAAACAGGCCAATGCTGCTGCTGCTGCCAATATCTCTTCGACGGGAAATAATGGTGGCTCACGAGCCACTAGTGCTGATTCCGACAAACGCAAAAAGAATGGAGGGGGGAATAAGGGCGGTGGCAAAGGCAAAGATATGGTCTGTCGCTCTTACAGAGATACGGGAAAATGCTCACGCGGGAAGGAATGCTGGTTCGCCAAGACCACCCCGGGTCATCCAATTACGTGACAGCGGCTCCACACTGGCGGCTCAGCCGTCAGTGCTGGAGGAATGACAAACATAATTTTGATAATGGTCTTCTTTCTGGTCGTCCTCGTTCGACAGACGTGGCGAAGCCTGCGTCGGTTGAGCAGAAAACGGGGGGGATGGAAGAGACCCACTGATTCAATCAGCTTGGGTGCCGTCGCGTGCCCCGCCCCATTATTTCGGGGCCTTCCTGGGCAAAAACAAAACAGCCCCTAATTTTTTGGCTATTGCCTCTAGCGCTGATGGAGGAGACTATTGGGATACCTCCAAAGGTGAATTTCAACAGGACGGCAGGAAACAGGTCGAGAGTCTCGTCAATGCTCTTGCGAATTTCCTGCACCCTCTGTCTCGGGGCGCGATCAAAAAGTACTGGCGCGTTCCCCCTAGCAAAAGTTGCATGCGACATCGGGACAGCAACCGATGCAATCTCCGTGTCCGTTTTCACCCCTCTACTGAGGAGCCGACTACTACTTGGAGAAAGGCGCGTCGCCACGACTCGAAAGAGTTGCCTTCGAGTCGCAAAGATAGATGGAGGTTCCCAGGAGAGATGCGCCGACAGATGTCGATCCAGTCGAGGGCGTCTGTCGCAGAGGCTTTGATCAGAGCATCAGACCTGTAAGATCACGTCTGGCATCTCTGGTTGAAAGACGAAGAGGGGAAAGAAAGCCCGCACGGCTCAGCTGCTGCTGGATGCACAGACAAAGACGCTGCGTATCTGGGGGCGTTGAGCTTCATTAGAGATACCGGGTGTGGGTACAACCTAATTGCGGAGAGATATATTAGGAGCGCAGGCGCAATGATATTGATACGAAAGCTTCCACAATCGATCACTCTGAACACTGCGGGGGGAGAATCCAAGGCCCTCGGTTCAGTTCGCATCGCATGTCCCGAAGTTAAGGGTGGTAGTTTTAACGCTCTAGTCATGCCGGAGACCCCGCGCGTGATCTCGGTAGGAGAGCGGTGCATGGATCGCGGTTTTAGTTTCTTTTGGCCAGCCGGCCAAAGGCCCTACCTACTGTTGCCCAACGGCCAAAGAGTGGACCTAGCCGCTGAGGGCAAGATACCATACTTGACCCTATCAGGCAAAGAGGCGCTGGGTCAGTGGATGTGCACAGCTGCCGCCGGAAGGAGTGAGCCCCTCGAGCGGTGGTGTTGCGTGACGCCGGGCGCCGAGGCATTCTTGGACAACGTGGAATCTGCGGGAGGCCCTCCGCCCCACGCTGTCCAGACTCGCGTAACCATAGACCTGCACACACATGAGCTGATTGGTACCCACAGCTACGCTGATGGGCGGCCGACCGAGATCGCGCCCGTTTTCCCGTCTTCGATAGACTCTGCGGATACCATCACCTACTTCTACTCTTCGCCTCAGTTGGCCAGCGAATGCGGTTGGTATCGGATGCCAACCGGTATTGCTGCCTCCAATAGTCTCTCAGCTTTGCCCGGCCACGGTCAAGCCGTCGGTTCATTCGACGAGCAGCCCGGCAAAACCGAGGCTTGTGTTGCCGCATACAGAAGCCATTTTGGGTGTGGAGTTTCAGGATACCTCCCGTACGAAGCAAATAGAGGACTGGACTCCGATGCGTGCAACGCGGCCCCAGGACCCGAGGAGGGTGAAGCTGGAGACGCTGACGGTGTCGACTTGGTCGACGTCGACGCACCGCCAGATTTAGACCCAGACGTTGCGGAGGTTGAGGTGTCGGAGGCCCTTGCCGAGCGGCTCAAAAAGGCCGCGGCCCCCCTACCGCACCTTCTAACTCATACTCCGAAGAACCCATATTGCCCGGTGTGTAATTGGGCCAAGGCTATCAGAAAACAACAGCGCAAAGCGCAGAACAAAGGGCTACAGGTTCCTCGCCCATACGCTAACCCCACTTCGTTCGGACAACTGACGACGATGGATCATTGGTTTGCGATGGATGAACTCTCGCGGGGACTCCACGACGAGACCGCGTGTGTGACTTTTCGCGACCGAGCTGCAGATTTTCTCGCCGCTCAGGGTGTACACGACAAGTCTGCGGTTCACGCTTGTATTTTTTAGTAAACCTTAGATCGGGGGAACGCAAGACCCGAGTAAGCCGGAACTCGGGTTTGCCGACGTTTTCTTGACGAGCGCGTCCTGGATTTTGACGGTCCAGTTTTCATGGGATGTCTGCAGCGGGAGCTCGCGTCAAATTTCAGATTGGGCCTCGTCATTTTTATGATGGCCCCGTCGGGCCAACCCGAGTCCCCCGCACCCGAGTCTTACGTCTCCCCGATTAGAGCCCCGGAGGAGAAGTTAGAATACTGTTATACATATGGTGCAAGAGAGCTTGCTAGGGCATGTTACGAGCTCAATATTGCCCATGATCCTACCATCCCAGGAAACAAGAAACAAAATGCTGTCGCCGAGCGTGCGAACGGCGTGGTGCAGATGGGTGCTAGAGCCTTACTCATGCAGGCCGGCCTCCCACCACCATATTGGACCTATGCAGTTCGATATTTCTGCTTATGCTACAATACAAGGACCCCTGCTGAAGGGCAGTCCAGCTGGGAAAGACGCTTTGGATGTCAGTTCAATGCTACGCTTCTTCCCTTCGGAACACTTATCCGTTATGCGCCTCCGCCTGAGTCCCGTTTCCGCACCGCCAAGACTGCAGCAACGATGATTCCAGGAATATACTTGGGGTATGTGCACAAAGCGGGGGGATTGGTTGGACCAGATAGTTATGTGATACCTCTGAGACAATAGGACGGACTGAATATGGAGTCGGGACGCACTCCAGAAGTAAAACGACCCATGATCGAGAAGTCTGATCAAGTGTACAGCAGCATCTTAGATGGTACTGCAGACGATCAATCGCCTCAGTTTCCTTTGCGACAAGCATACGAGAAAGCGGCGACCGAGGTACGTTCCGTCACAATCCCTACAGAAACAGGAGGAGGCGCGGCCGTCTCAGACGGACCGCAACCAGCCACAGGGATAAGGCCGGACAACATGTTTAATGTTGCTGATCCTGCTATTCCGGTACCACCGCCTCCTCAGGAAGGCGAGGGCGCACCGCGTATCGACTCCGAGGCCGATCTTGATGACGACGGTCCTGGGGGTCTGTATGTGAGTGATGTGCCTTTGGTAGTTGACGGCAGGGATCCTCAGCGCGACTCCCATCCTGCGGATAAAAACCAAAAGCTAGGACTTGCACAACTTGAGTATCGTTTGGACAGACAGTCCAATTTCTCAGCGGCTAAGCCGCGTGAGAAAGTCCCAGGGAAAGGGCATCTTCTTGCCCGAACAATGCAAAATCTGTATACAATGGAGTATTTCGAAGACACACGGATTGTTGCTGGACTTACAACAGAAGAATTATTTCAGAAACTCCCGTTGGCAGGTCGTCGAAAAACATGTAGCATACGAGTTGTTCGTTATTATGACCCTGCTTATGTGCCTATAACCCGAGTCTGGGTTACAGACCCAGACCCAAAATACAGTGCCCAATGGTTAAAGAAGTTACCTGATTCTACCAATCCCGGGATACATCCTGGACGATGGTTCAACATGATCCAAGCACAGCGTCGACAGGCCGTGGAGCAATACAAGGCTGAAAAGAGAGGGTTCTTCGGTATAGAGGATCCCGGTCCTTGCCTAGGTCTTCTGCGTGATTTTGGTCTAGTTGTGGAAGACCCACCGGCTCCGCCCGATCCCGCAGTGGCTCAGCTTTCGCGGCTCTTCCCGAAGCCAGGCTAACTGCGCCTAAGGTGGCTGAGCAGCTGCGTCGAATGAAGAACGGCAGCCTGTGCTACGCCCCTGGCAGCGGGCGAGGGGCGGCGTCGCGACGCACCCAGGTCTGTCAAACCACATCTTACACTGACAATTCATCAGAAGAAGACGTTCCTGACGGACACCTGTCGGATGACGAAGACATTTGGTGGAAACAAACATGGTATGGAGGCGCTTTTGCAAGAGACGGGCTACCCTCCGGCTCGGCCGACAGGGATCCCTTGTCCGATGATGATAATGGCAGATCTGAGGACAACGAAGAGGCAAGCCTGACCTCGAGTCCGGCGGCCGCCGCGTCGCGGCGAAGCGTGCCTCGAACGCCGTTGCGAGATAACTCATACACAGATATCAGTCATCGTGACAAAGAAAGATTTGATTTGCAATACTTTTATAACCCCTTTACAGATATAACATCTGTCATTGAAGAGCCTTTCCAAATTGAAGAGCCTTTCCAACTTCCCAACGACTGGCAATGCGCCCGCGTAGATGCCGCTGTAGCCAGGTCTGTTTCAAAAGACGAGGCAAAGGCAAAGAAAGACGCTCAAGCTGCCTTGAGAAAAGAATGGGGCAGACTGCGAGACATTGGCACATGGATTGAAGACGGTGTTAGGGAATATTCCTATGATGTTGCAGAACTAAAAGGGAAAACGGCCCATTTTGGCCGCCTGTTTGCGATCCTTGTTGAACAGAACTCCGAGTTACCACTGGGACACAAAGACCGCAAGTACAAAGGTCGGGTGGTCTTTGATGGTTCAAGTGTTAGAGATCAAAACAAAGACGTGGCACTATTTCAGGAACTTTCCAGCAGTCCCGCGACAGTGCAGGCCAGCAAAGCAGCCGATACTTACGGGCTGTTTGAAGGCCATAGCATCGAACAGGCTGACGCTCGACAAGCCTACGCACAGTCAAAGGTGGGAGGAACTCCCACTTGGGTTTTCTTGCCTCGTGATGAGTGGCCCAAAGCATGGTCCAACATGAGGAACCCTGTGTGTCCACTGTACTTATCTCTGTACGGACACCCTGATTCGGGCGGGCACTGGGAACAGCATTGCGAGGGACATGCCACGGCGAAAGGTTTTGTGAAATGTAGTCCGTGGCGCAGCTGTTACTTCCACAAAGAATTGCAAATTTTCTTTATCATTTATGTCGATGATTTTAAATTGTCGGGACCTGCCGACAAGCTTGCCCAGGGATGGAAATTGCTTCAAGAACCCTCGGAGAATTGCCCTAAGGGCATAGAAATAGATCCTCCAACCGCTGTTGGACGACACTTAGGATGCGAGCATAGATTATCAACTCAGACAATTGAGTGGCACGGAGAGTTACCTACGGTACTCGACCCGCCTCCTCCAAAGGTTAAGAAAAACGCATCCGTCACAGACGAGAGTAGTGAGGAGGAAACGGGGGGCGACTCGGCATCCCAGATGACCGAGCCATACCAGCCGAGAGACCCTAAACTGGTAAAAGTCATCGAATACGATATGACTGAGTTTTTCGATTCCTGTGTTACTTTATATGCTCAATGGACGGACGCAGGCCCAGCCACTTATCCGGCCGCGGGCACCCCGTTCGGTCCAGAACTTACTGACCTAGAGGACGGACAGGGCGGCCCCAGAGGAGAGATTTACTCCCCAGCTGAGGAAGCTTTTGCACCGGCGTTACACATCAACGTTGACACAGGCCCTCCTGATCAAGAAATAGAGGTGATTGGCCTCGATGCCGCAGCAGCTAGTCCTGATGACCCTGAGCCACCGACTCAGTCGGGAGTGCTTCAGCCAATTGCAGCAAAAGTGTTCATGAACATATTTTACGGAGCTAGAATGGCAAGATACGACTTACTCCGTGCCGTGTGTCAAACTGCCAGTTGCATCACAAAATGGACATACCAACAAGATATGGACAACAAGATATGGACCCATTATCGTATGACCTCGTGGGTGGGTGATAAGAAGGAGGATGCTCTGTTAAAACAGTACTCTGATGCAGACCTGGCGAGCGATATCCGAACGCACAGGAGCACGAGCGCGAGTTACCAAGCCATATGGGGCCCATATACACGGGCAGGACAATCGATGAGTTCGCAAAGACAAACATGCGTCTCTCATAGTACCCTTGAGGCCGAAATCGTTGCGGCCGACCTTGCGTTACGCAAGGAGCTGCTTGCGGCATTTCCGCTTTGGGAGATCCTGCTGGATAGACCTGTGCGATGTTTGTTATTGGAGGATAACCAAGCAGTTTGCCAAGTCATCAAGGCAGGCGGGTCAATGAAGCTGATGCACCTACCACGAACGCATAGAATTAATGCAGCAGCTGTGTCCGAACAATTTTCTCGTGGCCTTGTTCAATTACTGCATGAGAGAACACAAAACGAGGCTGCTGATATTGGAACAAAACGATTCGTTGACCCAGTGGCATGGGTCAAGGTACTATACCTCGTCAACATAGTGACGCCTAGGTTCTGGGCCGCTAAGCGGTGCCTAGATTATCTTGACTCAAAGTTTTCTGACGGACTTCCCCTGAAACCCGGGGGGGTTCTGAAGCCCCGCCCGGGCCCTAGTTCGGCCCTGCGGAGAGGGGCTGCCATACCAAGCAAAAAGTCAAACAAAAAGAAAAAGCGCCCCAACAAAGGTAAACCCGCCGTGGCTGCCCCCGGCCAAGCCGAGGGATTATTAAAGACGAAGAATGAAGCCGGCTCAGCTGACGTTGCAGCTCAGCTGACGCTGCAGAGAATGTCACTCCTCGAATGGGCAAAGAGTGTTACAGCAGAAGCTCCGAGAAAACGAGAGCGATTGAAAACGCAACGAAAATAATCTCCGATCGTGAGATGAAAACCATGTTTGGAAGACCAGACAGTGAAAGCGAATCAGAGCCCTCCAAGAGACCTGAAAACAGGGAGGATGCTTCCAACAACGATCGCTCGCTTTGCAATCCGCACTCTGCGGTGGCTGCCAACCTCTCTGAAAAAAGGGATGAATGGACGAGAAAAGGAAAGAATTTGATACGACATCACTATGTTCCCAGACTTGTCACATTTATGCCGACAGTCGGCGATTGTCCCGTCGAGACTGAAAAGCTTGATGATCAACGTCGCACATATGCCGTCAACTCTCAACAAGGTTTGACGGTAGATCGCATTGATAACTGGCGTGGCGAAGAAAGCAGATACCATCTCCCATGGCGATTCTAGCGACAGTGATTATTGCCTCAGCAAATGGACGGGATACACCGAATTTAAATCCAAGAAGATTGCGCCCCGGCCACTCAGTGGACCGGGGAAAGGCTTTTATTAGAGTACTGTTGCGGCCCCCACAGTAGAAGAGGAAACCCGAATAATTTCGCCGACAACTCACGCAAAGTGATTCGATACACTGAAAAAGAAGACATGAGGACGGATGAGGGACTCAAAATAGCGCTTGACGACATAGCTGCGTTGAAGGGAAGACATATTACGTTGTGGGGCTCCATGCCGTGCACGGGAGGCTCCCCTTGGCAGTATGCGAATGAGGCGCATTACTTCCGTGCCGGAAACCACAGGGCCATGCGCAGACTTCGGGGCATTAGACCTGATTTCCGTTATTTATTTTGGAATTTCCGTGAGATTGCCCGCGCTGTGCACAAAGCGGGGGGCATTGCATGTGTCGAATGGCCTACCCAATGCAATTATTGGAGGGACCCTCAGGTAAAGAGTTTCCTTCGAGAGCTGGGATTTGCCAAGACGGCGCTGCGCGGATGCGCGTGCGGATTGAAGGATAGCAGGGGCAATTTCATGAAAAAGCCCTGGGCGATAGCCACCACCTCTCCCACTGTTGCGGAAGGGTTAGAGCGCAGATGTGACGGCGCACACGAGCATGTTGAGGCGAGGGGAAGAGAGCGTAAGAGCGCTGAAGATTACACCGATGATTTCGCCAAGCAAGTCCATTTTGCCATCGCCAACGCTGCTGAGAGAGGTAGGTCGTCTCATCGCCATCCTACCTCCTTTACCAATCCTATATGTGCCGCTGCCGTTTCGGCTCAACAGCCTGCGCGGGTTGCCCCGCGACCGGCCCCCCGTAGAGGCGAGCGGTTGCCTTGCCGCGACTGCTCGAATCTCGCTTGCCGCGGTTCCCGCGTGCCGGAGATGCCGACGACTGAACCCATGCGTCGTCCGCTGAAGAAGAAGGCGGACGGACCACTGGGTGATGGCGCGATATCAATCTGTTCTGACGACATCATGGGCGAAATTGATTCCGACGTTGTTGTTGACAAGGGCAGAGAGGAAGAGGATTATAATGATGCTCTCCCCGCCACAATTCGAAAAGCCTCAACGCCGGCTCAGCCGAGCGGGGTGGCTCGCCCACCGGCTCAGCCGGATGGGACAGGACATGAACACTTCAGTCCAAATGACATTATATCAGAGCATGATGCTGAAATGAAATCTGCCCATCAGGATAACTCTCGTCCACAGAATATGACTGACCCCGATGTGGAAGACATCGAGGCATGGAGAAACAAAGAAGTCTTCAAGTGCCTCCCTGATAAACTGAGGGAGTGGTCCCGTGCGGGACCCAAAGACGGAACCATCAAGTTTGTGCCGTCAAAGGGCTGGGGTTGGCGTTACTCAATGTGGAAGAACGACATACTTTACACGAGGAATGACGCCGTCGTGTCTGCTTTGAGGGCGGACCTGGAAACAACGTCCCAGACGATATTCCAGCGTTTATACTCCCAGATCTCCCAGGACCCGTGGACCGTACATTGGACTATGTTTGAACGGAAGGAGACTTGCCGTTTCGATTGTGCCCCTCCTGACGTCGACAAAATCCCCGTGGGAAAGTTTCTCCAAACGTATCTTGACGAAAAGACGAAGCTGATCAGTAGGGTGTACGCAGAACCGCCAGACGAGAGCTTTTGTGGTATAGTCAGAACGCTCGAACCGGGAGAAGTTTTCGGTCCCACTGTCGGCCCAGCAGTTTACTGCGAGAATCACTGGGGCAGTTCTGTGAGTGTACCAGTGGCAGAACACAGGGAGAAGGGCTCTCAAAAGGTCTGGATTGATATTTGGACGCCTTCCTCTCGGAAGCCCCCCCGCGGCTCAGCCGTTGGGGAAAAATGGGGAACGATGTTCGCTTTTCCAGTGGTACAAGGAAAATACGGCGCACCCGTGCACGTGGTTGAAGATGTTCTGACTGTCGCCGCCAAGGCGGCATACTTCGAGGACGCACCTAAGCAGGCCGTGCACTGGAGGAAGAGACAACGTTCTTGGAAGAGGCCACGGAACTTTGAGCAATGGTCTACCGAAGACGGACTCAACCCGGATGAGGATGAGGACTCGCCACAAAAGAAGCTCAATAATGCAACGGAGACGCCAGACGACCCGCTCGCCGAGACTTGCCAAGCAGCAGTTGTGGGCCAATATCAGCCATCATTGGATGATCATGGGAATGCGAGACAGGCAGCTGGCGAACCACCAGCTGGCCAGCCTCCCTATGCTGAGAATCCTCCAGGCTTAGCCAGTGGAGGCAATGGTGGCGCTCCTCCCCCCGGCTCAGCCGGTAACGGAGGGGGTCAGCCACCATCTGGCGGACTTCCTTCACGTGATGACCCCCCCTCAGGGGGGGGAGGTGGGGGTGGGCCGCCCGACTCGGGGCCCGCAGCGTCTGAACCCGAGCAAGAAGACAAACGGTGCATCGGTCGTGGCCCGTGGAACGTCTTCGAGCACCTTCGCATGAAAGGGAGCTTTGGGCGAGTTCCGCAACCCCGGGATGAATAGCGAGTGATGGTGGGTGCAATCCTGGACCTTTATATGGAGGTCACGGACCCAAAACTGAAATTCTGGTCGTCTAACCTGGATTTTGCCGAGAAGTGCCAGGCGATTACAAGGGTCGCTCGGGTCCACGGTCACTCGTGGATTCCATTCACCGGAGAAGACCTCGCCACTATGTCGGCCACGGGGAAACCCGTGGCAGATTTCTTCCGGCCTCTAACCAATATGAAAATCGGGCATTATCATAGGTGGTCATGTTCGATACACATCGTGTCTGACTCCACAAATGCGTTCAAGGACGCACCAGGCGCGCCTAAGCCGAACCTTATGCCTGAATTTAACATGCGAGGTTTGGTGTGTGGGAGCGCACAGTCGGCTAGAAGTGGAGCACTACTCAACGGCATTGCCGCAGAATCCGCAAAGTTCGATGAGGCGAACAATGGTATTATGATGAAGGGACAACCACCCCAATTCGTTTCACTTTCTGGAATCCCAACGACATCGTTGACCAATCGAGCAAATTGAACGGAGTAGGCAGTGGAGTCAAAATAACTGAGGGAGTCTCAGGCAGATGATACAGGATGCCGTGGATTTGATCGACAACATAATGAAACGGTCCCAACAGGTGACTATCGACATAATGTATGTCGGCGGGGACTCGACGTGTTGGCAGATAGGTGATGACGGCGTCGGCCCAATGTGGGACGATGTTGCCACCGTGGTCCGAGCCAGGATGAATCGTCGGATTGAACACTTTAAAACAATAGGGTTGTTCCCCAGAATGATGATTCTCGACGGTGTCAGCCTATATCGACAGCTGAAGCACCGCAACGAAGATGCTTCCCATTTCTGTGCTTCACATGATGACTATCAAGTTTGTGACGGGGGAAAATCCCGAAATGTCCTTGCCGCTGATTTGTGTGCCGAATACATGATTGAATCGGCCAAACTGGCCGTGCTATTTTTCTGTCAACCTGCCGGCGGCTCAGCCGTCGGCGAAGGTCGCATAACCTGTCCTGCGAGGGGGGATATGCACGCCAAACAGGAGGCGAAAGTCCAAGATCTCATCATGCATTGGCAGGACTGGTCCCCTACAGAAGGTAACATCCCCAGGTCAATACTTGGAACGCTTCCATTTAAAGAAGAACTGGACGACGGAAAATTCGCTGTCGTTGTGAATGGCACTGGAGGCAGTGCTAGGTATTCGTTCTATTCATATGAGTTCAAAGACTTCCTTTGAACGGGAGGTGTCTATGAGGCCTTCTTCCCATGGGAAGATGATGCTTACTTTTTGCCCCGAGAAAAAGTCTTCTGTCCGGGAATGCCACCGAGGGGGAAGACGCAGAGACCAGCGACTGAGGGGGTCCAGAATGATGCACCGATGCGCGCCGTACTCAAGGAACTCAACAAAGCAGCACCGATGGCGGCACCGAGCGGCTTAGCCGTTGCGGCAAGCAGTGCAACGCGACGACCGGCCAGCCCGGAACTGGCGTCGCTACTGACAAGGCCAAACCCGTCGGCTCAGCCGGAACGGGCTCTGGTTCTAGTCCAATGACGGCCCAGTCGCCGCGCGCCCCCCCGTTGGCTCCTGCGACTGATGTTAAGGATATCGAAACCCCTGGGGAAACAGCTGAAAGGAGCATTCGTGAAAGCTGCCCCGAGGGTACGCTGTCTTTGATTAGTAAACGACAAAAGAGCAGGTTTCCAAAGAGGCCGAAAGAAGGATGTCCTGGAGAGGAAGAATATGTGTGGCCGGTCCATAAGGAATATCAGCAAATATAGCATCTGCCGATGAAAGACGCAAAGACGGGTGAGGTTGCTCGTCGTGACGCCCCTTGCCCATTCACGGTCGCCAGCGGCAAACTTCGCTGGGACATGATGCCGTTAAGCGCATGCCCAGGCGAAGAGGGGCGAGCTGCTGAGGTAGCCGAGGGAAGAGAGCCGCCCTACAGCTCAGAACGGAAACCGATCCTGAAGGACGCGAGTACCCCAGTGTGGCTTGCCCACCAGATGCTTCAGCCAACGACGAGGGTTCCACCAATAACCAAGAATTATATTGTGCCAAATTGGGCTCGCTTCTTCAGGATCAAAGCAGACAGGTCGGTGCGAACACCGAATGCCACCGTGGCTGATCGCTTGAATTGGGCAGATTTGAGAATGACGTCCCATCGTGCGGGCAAGGCCCACTGCGTTGAATTATCGTTGCCTTTCTTCCTGACAAAGGAAAAGCGTGCGGAGGTCTCAGACCCATCCACCCGCTGGACAAAGCAGTCGCATGGCACGTCAGTGTCGACGCGTCATGCTATTTAGGAGGGACATCAATTGCTTCCATCAAGTCCTCAATACGGCGGAAGCGTGAAAACAAATGCCGTTGGGGCGTATTCATTCCCTTGTTCTGACAACCCCAGCACGCACACCGCCTACTCCATCGCGGAGGAGACCTTTGGTGACGGCATCTGGGTTACGGCCGAGATTGTCTACTATGCCAAGACGACCAAATCCATTAGAGGATCACCGACTCAATACGTCAGCAATCCAGGGACTGACATATTATACGAATTGAGGCTCTACCATTGGACTGCAGCAGCCATATGGGTTACCCAAGCATTTTCGCATTTGCTGCATATTGCCAGAGATAAGGGATGGAGTCTGGAGGTTGACTTTGAATTTGAGAGGTACCGAGCCCCAGAACGGACCGTGCACACGGACAAAGTACGCGATGCTCAACAGGCTTGGGTCCCTGGCTTGGCCTCATTCGATTTGCAAAAGGGAGCGCCCCCCGATTTGAGGGGAGAAGGCGAAACGGACGAAGAAAAATGCGATGATATTTGGCCGTGGCTCCAAGACAAAGGAGTCAGGCTGACCAAGATTCACCCCATACATAGGGGCGAGGCCTCGTATAGATCAGCTCAGCTGGTCGAGCGAAATGCAGAGGAGAAAAAGAGGGCAGCTGAAGGGGGCGAGAAGATGCAGCCGGCGGCTAAGCCGCCCGGCATTCCATTTTCGATGGACAGGAAGGACTTTCCTGATCTTGGAAGGGCGCCTGAGAAGCCCGAGAGGGCATATAAGGCTCCGCCCCCGAGGGCGGCTAGTCGGCCCCCTGTTCCTCGTCTTCCTGGTGGGCAGAGTGAGATTCCTGCCAAGAAGGCCCCGCCAGCGATTCGCACTCCATCGAGTCCTCCGGAACAACGGCCGAAGGTTACTAGGCAGACGCACGCTCCACCTGCGAAGGAGGCTTCTACCAAGAAGGCTCCTCCCCCGAGAACCGATCCCAGGCCGGGGAACTTTGGTCAGCCGCCAGCAAAGATGCCTCGGTATGATGGAAATCCCTCTACCCCCGTGACTGCCCAGTCACCGGCTAAGTCGAGTGGCCCAAATGCAGTTGGTAGCAGAACTTGGAGGCCGAGCGTTGCTGATCCTCCTTCAGATTTGAATATATTTGCCAGAGCTAACATCCCTGGCCCCTCTTCCGCTACACGGAGCAATCAGACAAATGAGCTTCGCTCTAAGCAAGCACCTCCCAAGCAAGCACCCAGTTGGACCAGACGCCGGGACGACCCGCCTCGCGGCGATGGCGATCCCGCGGGTGAACGATCTCGGCCCGCGCATGCTACACCTACGGAGGCGAAGGCGGCCTCCGACGATGCTGGTGCTCCTAAAAGGGATGGAATCGACAAAGTACAGAACATGCGCGACGTTAGCCCCACGGCTCAGTCGGACGGGGGTCATTCATCTCTGTGTTCACCTGCTGAACTGGAAGGAAATGATGACTTTACTACCATCTTAATGACAATCAAACATGTCTCGTGTTTACATTTTGAATACCCCAAGTCCACTTTGGTGTTGAGAATCGAAAAAGATTTCTTTTATCACTTGCGAGGGCTCCAGTCAAGAGCTGATGCTGCTCACGACAACACTGCTCTGATGAACAAGTTCAGAGTCACTGCTGCATCGTGCATCAAGGCAGCAAAAGACATCTATGAGATAAGTATACCAGACGAGCTGGATCAGCTAAACACGCATTCCCCGGCGTGGAATGGCTTTGCCAATGCCATTGTAGATCAAATTTTGAAGGTGGACAAAGATTTTGTCCGCACCCCAATGATAGCGGACGGGCCTCGGTGGTCGCGACGTAAAAGGGCAGAAGGTTTTGGCAGTGGGATCAGAGCGCCTACTCCTCCTGCACCTCCGCCCAGCTCAGCCGGAGCAGAACAAGGGAGCCGTCGTGATGCACCAGGTGAGCCATCGAGTCCAACACAAGCGCCGTCGGACGAGGAAGCATCTCAGATTAACGATGATGGGACAAAACATGTTCCAAAAGGCCGAGCCCCACCGCTACCGGGGGCCTCGGGCCGCCCGGAAGCACAAGAAATGGGAGTATAATCGGACGACTCATGTTCAAAGTATCCATACGAGAAAGACCCTCATTTCCTGGAGTCAATGGATGATGAGACTTTTCCAAACGGACCGGCGTCTACGAATATGTTCCGAAGACTGCGCCTTCCGCCTACTCCGCACAAAAGGCAGGGGCGACCGCGCTACAGGGGCCCTTTCGATGGGGGCCAAGATGTGACGGTAGGGCACGCTGCTGAATTTAAAGAGAAACGATTTTATGTGACAACAGACGAGCGCTATCGCATACTTCAGGTTACGCCTGCGCCTCTGAAGCAGATGCTCCAGGACGCTCATATTACGGGCCCTGCGCCACCAAACGTCAAAGTCATCCGGAAACAATCCGGAATTACGCTTAGATACATGGCAGAATTTGTGGAAGACCCAATCTTTGCTATATTAGCAGGTCTCAATCAAGACGATGGATCTTTCGCGCACGCAAGAGATTATATGAGAGCCGAGTTTTATTCCGATGACTATCCAGATGGTTTTCTCCAGGCGCCTATTCATGCTTGAGGCCGCTCATAATTGAGAAGATGACGACGAGAACCCGGCTGCCTTAGGCAATTCGGACACCTGGAGTGGCATGAGTTTCCGAGCGGATGATTCGGCCATAATAATAGTCAATGTGCTGTATACATCGCGAGGCACTGTGCGGACTATGCTAGATCATCTGGAGGCTGGGTCTATTTTGGGGACCTTGTACAACAATTATATGATGACGGTTTTACTTTCCAATCGTACGCCTTGGCTGCACACAGCTTAGCTGTGTTGCCGGTGGGGGCAATTGAAGTCCTGGGAATTTTCCCCAAAGACAGCCCCAAGTTTGCTGGAACACTGATTCGCGCCCTATGGGACAAACACAATAAAATATCTCTGCAAGAGATCAGCGGAAGAGAAATGCCCATGCCAATATTCTATAGGGCATGCCAGGGACATTCAACATTTACCGCTTCGATTGAAAGAGTGTATGTTCCATGCGACCCTGGCCAAGTCAGGAGTCACGGATCTCTTCTACATATTACGAGTTGGCATGCATTTTTGAAGTCTACGGGTGGAAATGTTTGCTTTCCAAAGGGCAACTCTGAGCTGTGTCATGCAGCAGATTACGATTTATTGCGTTTACTTCCGGCACATAACTGACCAACTCTGCCTGACCCCTCGGATTTTTCTCCATGGCAAAGCCAAAGGAGATATGGACAAGCGCCCATCGCAAGAACAGTAGTATCGATGGGCTACCAGGCCCGGGAAGGGGAACCCCCAAAGGTGGGCACCTTGAACGTGGAAGACATACGCCACCTCTGGCCATGCCTCCCCAACCTTAAGAATCATGAGCAATGGGGTCTTATCCTTATTTTCACCGGCAGAGTACTTACCCGCCTCTCGTACAGAGTATGCCCAGATGGGACGTTAGTGCCCCGGGAAGTACCGAGATTTACAGACATCGACAAAGCCGTCTCATTTGCGAGGCAAAGGGATCAGATGCGCTGGACGGTACTCTTCGACCGCGAATTATCTTCATACGAGGTCATCGTCGACAACGCGTCGATTATTGCCTGGGTTAACACAGCCGAGAGACTGCTCATCAATTGGGACCACGAAGTAAGAAGATTGGATATTCTAATTCACCACCGAATTATATCTACCCCGTGGGATGATGATGGGAGATTCTTTTGCTTCCGCTATCGCTGGGTGAGGACGGGCTCTGCCAACTGCCCCGTCTGTAATTGCCCAATCCGATATACATATAGGGTATCACCAGATTGCATGGACCAGACATGGAGGTACAAAACTATCCCACAATCCCTTGAGGCACATGGTATTTGGATACTTGTGGAAGACGAAGGATCTCTGCCATGGGATCGTCGTGTATATATGGATGCGCGTATAAAGAGACAAGCGAGAGCTTCTGCTAACGTTGCGAAAAACGTCGCCAACAACAACCAGCAGGAGCGACGATGGATAGCCAACTTTACCACAATGGCCGCTGCTGGCACTATATTTGGCAACAGTCAGCAAGGACACTTTCCAGCTTGGATCCCGGCGAACGCCGAGGCTCAGCCTCCGGCGCGACATGCCCCTTTCTTTGAATACTTAAGGCCTCTGGTCAAGAGATTTATATCGTGGTTAGAATATTCGGCCACAAATGTACACAGAAAAACCCCGGCTATTAGCAAATGGTGGCCAAAGTTGTGGGCGACTGGTTTTGATCAGTACGCTCGCCCCAGATCCTGCCCAGCACTGCAAGCATTTCATTGGTCTTCTGAGCCTGATGATTTGATTACACCTAGAAATGCTTGGGAACGATGGTACAACAACATGAGGAGAGGAAACCTCTTTGTACCTACACTTGCCACAGTAGACGATGCCATAAATTTGAAGTGTCATGGTTTGGCGTTACTCCTGAAAATACTGGAAACAACGACGACAAGTTCAACCCTCCTGCGAGGTTACCGGTCGCCTGGGAGAACAACTTCAGAGCGCGACCGACTCGCAGTTCACACTCCGTTGCAAGAAGGATAAGCATGTGTCGGGACCATCGTCTTATAGTTCCAGTATTGCGACATGCCTCCGGCTCAGCCGCGAGGAGACGGGAGCAGACGCAAATGGATCTGGACCTCAAAGCGATCAGCGGGCCTAAGGCCGCGTCGATACTTGATGGACTCTTTACATTTGAAGAACCCGAGGGACACGTGTACTTTCATCGTGAGGACCGTCTGTTGAGGATAAGATTGTCCGGGAACGATCTTATACCGCCCCACATACGACCCCAACCAGTCCTACCCGACCCACGTGAACGGAATCCTCGTCGGATGCCACCTCCACCGGGACAGGATCACGTGGCTCAATGACGACGATTGGTACAATTTGCTTTACTGGAGCTGGCAGTCGCAGTGGGAGCATAACCATCATTTTCCGCCGAGAGAGGCGGCGCAGGTTGGAAATAACGACACAGAGAGAGGGCGTTCTCGCACGCCACGTGGTGCGGAAGGACATGCGGGAGGATCGGCGACTTCAAACCCGCCGCCTCCGGCGCCGCCAAGGCGAGAGAGTCCACCGAACCCGTGGGAGGACCTCAGCTGAGTGCGGCCCGCGCGACTCCGTCCGCGGCATGCGCGCATCAAATACTTTACCCACGCGCTAAGCGTGATGGGCGCGGACATCTCTACTACTGGTCGGTTAAGCCGGACCAGCGGAGAGAAATTATTTATATCTTCTGTAGTGGGGAACGTCGAGCCTCTTTGGACCTTGGCCCCCTGGCAGCCACCGTTGAGCCGTAAAAGCTTTTTGGGGGTGGCTCTGGCGGTTTTGCAATATGCACAGGCTGGGGGTGCTGTGGCTGGATGGGCTCTACGCGGCCCGCCGCGGGGGGAGTGAATATGCTCCTCTCCGCCTAATTCTCAATTAGAATATAATTTAGATTGCATGCATCGAACTGTCCGCGCATACTGACGCTGCATCTCTGCAGCTGTGTTACTGCTCAAACCAGCCGAACTCGGCTGGCAGGAGAGAAAAGGAGCGCGCTGGGGGGCGCGGGCGATCTGTCGTCGTCCGTCCTCGGCCTTCCCCCTCCCTTCTTATTCCTGATCGAGTGGTTTAGCTTAACGGATATCTGTCTTATCAATGTCTCATCTCGCCTCCGCTCTCCCTGAGCATAGTGAGCATGAGATCTTATTCCCTTTGTCATCTTACCCCGATTCTCAGAGGAAAGACTGAATCCCCAGCAGCAACCTGGCTGAACAGAGCAGACGAAACCGTTGTCCCCCCCGAGCAGACAGCCTCGGACCTGTGCAGGAGGACACCACTGTCCACGCTCCCAGAGCAAACCCCCGCGCAACAGGAGCAGACGGGGGAGGAGGCCCTCCGACGGAGGGGAGAGGCCCACCCAACCAGGCAGGCAGAAACGAAGGCGAACCGGAGGGGATCGACTGGGACGGAGACAAGAAAAGCGAGTCAGACACAGCTAAGGACTCGAGCCCGGCGGACAGCCCAACCCCTGTGGCGGGCGAGGGAGAGGAGGAGAGCATTGACCCTCTCAACCTCTTCAAGGACCCCCCCCCCCAGCAGGCCCGACGCCTGGCCCCCATTCGATCGGATCGTAGATCGGGGCGCCATCCGCGAAGTCTGGAGGGCGAGAGACAGCCCACAAAGAGCAAGCAGCTCAACCTGGGGCATCAACGGCGCCAGGGGCGACGGCATCCTCAGCCGCGCGACAGGGGGCAAGGGCCGCCAGCGACCCGTGCGGGAGGACACCGAGGACGGAGATGGCCGTGCCACCAAATCTCCAAGAGGCGACCCAGCATTAGTGTAGATCTACGAGGCGCCCTGGAAGGACATAAGGACCACGCAGCCGCCCCGCGAAGACCCAAACGACCCCATGGGAGGCACCCCCATGTACATGTGTTCCGTTGCAGATGCAGACGTGGCGAGGAAGGAACCCGTGCAGGATAAGATAATACGCCTGCAAAAGACGCTGGGGGGAGCGTTCAATGGAATATGGGCCGCATGGGTGAAGAGGGCTGCCCTGAGGCAGGAGCTCGGCGGAAGCCAAAAGCACGACCCTAAACTGAACGCAGCGCAGTCGTGCAGCGAGTTCCTCCAGGCGTCGAATGACGCAGGGCATGGCGCCTGCAAGATGGACAGCGACCTAGGGCTCAGCGTCCACTGGCCTTTTGTCAAGGACAAACACATGAAGCTCATGCACCGCGACCCCCGAGCGCACGCTCGACGCGATCCCGACAGCAGCAGTAGACCAGCCCCATGGACAGCAGAGGGCAGGACAGCCACTGCGGCAGCCGCGCATGACCGATGGGCAGGCGCCATCGGCTCAGCCACTCCCAGCCAGTGGCAGGATTGGCAGGAGTGGAACTCCTGGGGCCAGCAGAAAGCCCCATGGACGGACACGGATTGGAAAGGAACAGGTAAGCGGTACTCCCCCAGGGGGGGCGACCAGTACATGGACAAGCGCGCCCGATGGTGGGCCAGGGAAGACTCCTACGCCCAGGGCTAGCAGGGCCCGGTCAACCTGTCAGCGCACCCCCGGCCCTCCTGGCCAGTGGCCTCCGCCACCCTCGCCATCTTCCGCCCCCCCCCCCCCCCCCCCGTAGGCGACTGTTTCACTTCGCAGCGCCCGGCCTTGGCCGCAATGCCCTGGGGCAACATCCGCGGGGGCGGGGGTCGCCCCACATCTCTCCCAAGGCGCTGCATAGCTAGACAGCCCACACTGGATGCGTGGACCCATCCCTGACATCTCACCCCCCTGCTCATCAGGGGACCAGCCCGCTGGGCTGACCGGCCCCTGGACCACCCACTTTGCTGTCCCGCGGCGACAGCCACTCTCCCTCCGGTGACAGGGGGGCGTCGGCAGAAGCAACCCCCCCTGCGCACCACCCACGTTTGCTGTCCAGCGGCGACAGCCACCCACCCTTCGGTGACAGGGGGGCGTCGGCAGAAGCACCCCCCCCTGCGCGCCGCCTACCGGCCTGATGTCTCAGTCTCAGGCCCCAGTTTTGGCAGCTTCAGCTCCGGCGGTGAGTAGCTGCGACTCCCCAGGACCCCCCCCGGAGGCGCATCTCGCTGCTGGCCCACACTCAACAGTGACCTCAGCGGCGACTAGCTGCGACCCCCACGATGTAAATGGTTCCTAGCGGCGATTAGCTGCGACCCCCCGTTCTTCTACGCAGATGCTCTCGGCGAGTAGCAGCGACCCGCTGGGCGTTCCAGGTGACAGGCCGCGGCCCCTGGCTACGGCTGCAGGTTCTGGCCGTGGGGCGAGGCGTTGCGCCCCCTCGCCTCTCCCCTCCCAGGCTCGGGTGGTGTCCCCCACACGTGGCTTCGGGGCTCGCCCGTCGCGGCCTTCGCTGGGCTGTGGCCCCCCCCCATCCCTGGTCGCACCGTGCCTCGCGCTGCTCATGGTCTTCCTTGGCCCCCCCAGCGGCAGTTTCCACTGCTGTGGGGAGACACCTGGTGTGCGTCGGCGCTCGGGCTCAGGGGCAGCGCCATGCGACAGTCTGGGTGGGCTGGCCACCTCAGCTTCACTGCAGCAGGACCCCCCTGGCAGGCAGCGCAGACGTCTCCACCACCAGTGCGCCGACCATCACCACCCGACGGCGGCGCTGACCACGCCAGCGGACCTCCTCGCTTCAGGGTGCGGCACCACGCTTGCGCCTTGGGCAGCCGCTGGCCCCCCTCGGCACTGGGAGGCAGATTACTGAAGACTGGGCGCTGAGTGGTTCAGCCTACAACGCCTGCGCAGCCAATGGTTTTCCCCCCGACGCGCACTGCTTCCGGTTACAACCGCACAGCCGTTCGGCTTGTGCAGGTCGGCAAGGAGTCTGGCGCCGCCCTGGCGACTCACTCCGATGCATCCGCACATTCGTCTCGGCGGCCTGCCCACTTCGGTTCGGGCTGCCGCGCCTATGTGCGATTGCCCTGTGAATTTAGTTCATTTTGTTCTGTGCACGTGCAACTGCGAGCTTGTCTCGCAGGCGCGAGCTTCGTCAGCCGATTCTGGCGACATCTGCTTGCAAATTAGCCCCGTACCGTGACCCGGGCGCCGCTTCCGCTCCCTGTCCGTTGCCTTGGAGCCGCCCCCCCCCCAAAAAAAAAAGTAGCCCCGTAACCCCCGCGCCCGCCGCTTGCTTTCGCTGTAAATTAGTAGATGCCGCAGCCCGGACTTATTTGGACGGCGCCTGCGCTCTCGCTTGCGCCCGCGACCAAAAAAAAGTAACCCCGTCACCCCGAGAGAGTTGTGGTGATGCCTGAGGCCCCGCCGGCTTTAGGTAATTCGTCTTTGCGCGGCCCGCTCTGCCTCGACTCGCCGTTCGCGCTTTCTTTTGCGGTTGTTGATTAAAAAGTAACCCCGACAGCGTTGCAGCTTCCTTGCAGCCCCAGCCGCTTGCAGCCCCCGCCCTCGGCGCTGGTTCCCAGCCTCGGCGGTTGCAGCTCAGCCCCGGTGCAGCTGCTTCCCCCGACAGTAGGTCTTGCTTAGCCCCGCGCGCGCAGACAATTAGGTTCGCTCGCAGCCCGAGCCGATTTTACTTGCTGCAGGCGGAAAAAAACCTACAGCCACCGATGCCCCCCTGGCTCAAGGCGTCTCCAGGGGGGGGCCTCCTCCCCCGGGCCAGGGCTCGAGGTTGGCCGGCGCGGCCTGGGCGGCGCGGCCGGGCCGCGCGCCGCAACCGCCGCCGCCTCTTCGGCATGTCTTTCCGCAGCGGCGCTGGGCTGGCTCGGGGCCCTTGCATTGGCGGCGCCGCGGGCTCTGCCGCGGCCGCCAGCGTTGAGAGGTTCGATTAGGCTTTCAGTTATCTCCCCAGAAAATCTCGGAGTTATCCTTACAGTATGAATGGGATTATTTTTGGAGTTATCCCACAACCATGGATCTATCTCCCTACATTACCTCCACTTATCACCGCGCCGATAGCCCTTGGTCCCCAAGGGCATCGGCTTCAGGCGGGCATGCCCGCTGGCGGGGGCGAGGGCGGGGTCGTCGACCCTTGGGCGGCCTTCGCCTCTGCGGCGGGCGAGGACGCGCCCGCGGCCGCCGCCGGGGGCGACCCGTGGGCCGCCTTCGCTGCGCCGGCGGCCGCCGCTGGCGCCGCCGAGGCGGAGGAGGAGGCGACTCTGGGCATTCAAACTGCTGGCAGATCGGCAAGTGCAGGGGGGGGGAAGTAGGGCGGGGGGTTCGGGATAATTAAGCACGGACAGGGGAGGAGGAGGCGGAGGCGACGCAGGAAAACATCGGGGGAGAGTTTTGGGGCAGGGAGTGCGGGGTGTAGCGGGATCCTTTGTCCTTTGGCCTTCCACTTCTCATCTCCCTACTACTTAGCCTACCCTTGTCCATCCAGCCTTTTCGGTAAATTTCCTTTGCCCCTGTCTCCTTGTTTGTCCGCCCAGCCTGCCGCATGCCGCACCCTTGCCTCTGCCCTGTGCTCGGCCCCCCTCCTCATCAACCTTGCATCCCTCCCTTCTGTCTGCGCTTACCGCTCCCGATCCCCAGGCTGTGGCCGTCGACGCGGTCTCGGAGGAGATCGACGCCGCCGCCGCCGGGGCGCGCGCCGCCGTGCCGGCGGAGTCGCTGGAGAATTGGGCGACGGTGGGGAGGGGGACATCGGGGCTTTCATTCGCACCCCTTCGCGCGCCCCCTTCCGCTTGATGCACCCCCCGTCGAGGCTGTGCAACTGGGTCGCCTGATCAGGCGATCCAGTTGCACAGCCTCGCTCACTTTTCACGCCGCCCCCTCGTTGCCCTCGAGCTCCCATGAGGCCCCATCCACTGAGCCTGCTTCGGGGATCCTTTCGCGCGGGGCGTGATTCCAGAAGGGGGCCCCACCCAGTGCCCCGCGACCAAAATTTATGCGTGGCGTCTCCGTTTGCAGCCTGGTCGATCGCGGCGTGCCCCATCAGGAGGTCCGCGGCCCCACGGGATCGCTGCCCGAGCCCCAATGGCTCATTCCAACCTCAGTGCCCCCCCCCTTCGCCCGTCGGCAGCAAGAGGCGCTGAGCCCTGCCCCCCACCCTGGCGAGGGAGGCAGCGGGGGATGTAGGTGGGGCGAGGGTTGGAGGAGGATGGATGGGGGGGGATGGCGGCCGAAGGTGGAGGCGGCCGGTGGGGGGGCCTCGGGGTGGAGGGAGGAGGAGGAGGAGGAAACGAAGGCTGCGATTGCAAAAGCAGGGGGCGCGCGGGGGCGACGACGGCGACGGCGGGGTATGTTTCCACTGGAGGAGTTCCAGCCTGGAGTTCAGGACCTTGGGGGAGTTGCTTGCCATGTCGGCAACGTTGTCACGAAGATGATCGCACTCTTGGGCCCTTCTGAGCACACAGCCGATGAGGAGATTTCGGAAACGATGGTTCCTGAGCTCTTGAGGCCGCTTTCGTTATTGACTAATGGCGTCACGAGTGCTGCGAGGCGGCCCGGCGTGGACAAGAAGAGGTTGTCTCGTGCGTCTGTGCTGTTGACAGCGATTAATTGGTATTGTGGATGTCTTGGATGCGGTTTTCTATTCGTCGTCTGCTGAGTGAGGTCCAGGGCCGTGGCGGGAGAGCAATCTCATTATTTTATCGGTGCCGTTACGACGAGTCGCCGTTCAAAGTCGCGGTCGTGGATTCGCCTGAAGTGTCGAGCCAGCTCCTGGAGAGCTGCGTCGAGAGTGGCGCAGACCCCTCCCGCTGATTGATGCTATACCTGGAAGGGACGCTGCCCCTTCGAAGCTTCTCTGCATGGAGGTGACCGTTGGCGCCCACGTAGAGATTGACGGCGACCACAGACTTGGAATCCACTGCCCCTCTGTTATGAGGCCGTTGTATAGGAGAGGGAACAGAGGTCAAAGTGTTTACACAGCTTTGAGGAATTAGTGAATTCAGCATGGGTCCGGCTTGAAGTGCCTCGAAGAAAGCGCGCGCACCCGAATCGCAGACATATGGCTATATGCGGGATCAGGACACTTTGCTTCCCGTCGTCGTCCTCGCCCTTGCTCCGTTCCCCTTCCTTTCCTCCCTCCCCCGGATGGTGTCGAAAGCGTCCGCGGCTCGGGCGGGGGAGAGCCCCTCCCACCCCCCTCATTATTCCTCGTTCCTCTTTGCCTCCCTGCTCCACCATCCGCACCATCCGTCGTCCTACCTCGCCCGCCCTCCCTGTTCGAAAAGTTAAGTCCCTGGCGCCGCGTGCTTGCGTCAGCGGTAAATGTTGTTTCCCCACATCCAAAGTGGGGTTCTTGTTTTCTTTGGACACCCCGCGCAGGAACAGGAACACACACGCGCACCCACTCACACTCACTCACACTCTCTCATCATCAACCTCATCAGCATCATCGATGATGCTCTCTCACATGCTTAGTCACTCACATACTCATCATCATCATCATCATCACTCGCACTCTCTCACACGCTCACGAACATCATCATCATCATCATCGGCATCGGCATCATCCTCATTCAAACATCATCATCGCCACCACCACTCACAATCAATCATCATCCTCTTCACCACTCATCTTCACCACCACTCATCATCCTCATCCTCATCATCGTTGAGTAAATTGTGAGGAAGTCTCAGGCGGGAGCCCCCTCCCTATGGGGCCCGCAGATCATGTTGGTAATCCGAGCGGGTCATCGGAATCCTGTAACTGTCGTCACTTTTGAGCTCCCCAGGCCTGAAAATGGAGGAAGTCTCAGGCGGGAGCCTCGTCTGTGAGTGAATTGGGAGGAAGTCTCAGGCGGGAGCTCCCTCCCTATGGGGCCCGCAGATCATGTTGGTAATCCGAGCGGGTCATCGGAATCCTGTAACTGTCGTCACTTTTGGGCTCCTCAAGCCTGAATTTGGAGGAAGTCTCAGGCGGGAGCCTCGTCTGTGAGTGAATTCTGAGGAAGTCTCAGGCGGGAGCCCCCTCCCTATGGGGCCCGCAGATCATGTTGGTAATCCGAGCGGGTCATCGGAACCCTGTAACTGTCGTCACTTTTGGGCTCCTCAAGCCTGAATTTGGAGGAAGTCTCAGGCGGGAGCCTCGTCTGTGAGTGAATTGTGAGGAAGTCTCAGGCGGGAGCCCCCTCCCTATGGGGCCCGCAGATCATGTTGGTAATCCGAGCGGGTCATCGGAACCTGTAACTGTCGTCACTTTTGGGCTCCTCAAGCCTGAATATGGAGGAAGTCTCAGGCGGGAGCCTCGTCTGTGAGTGAACTGCGAGGAAGTCTCAGGCGGGAGCCCCCTCCCTATGGGGCCCGCAGATCATGTTGGTAATCCGAGCGGGTCAGGAATCTGGCTGCAGGTGCACGGCTTCAAGGAGTCTCCGATCTACCAGGAGGTCGCCGAGGTGCTGCGACAGGGCGCCGAAGGCGCCGACGACGACGGCCAGGCCGAGGCGCGGGCGCGGAGCTTGCTGATGTTCAGGCCCAGCGAAAGGGAGTTCACATGGCAGAGCTCGGGGGCGCACAGCGTGCGCCGCTCGGGGTTCACCCTGACGCACGCGTCCTACCTGACCTCCACGCTGTCGCAGGGCCAGACGCTGCGCAAGGGCGTCACCATCGACTGCGCGAGAGACGAGGACGCTGGCCGCACGGGCATGTCGGACGAGCAGTGGTGGCTGCACCTCTACGTCATGTTCTCCCGCGCCACGTGCATGCGGAACATGCTGATCCTGCGGCCGCCGCCGCGAGAGTTCCTGGAGTGCGGGCCGCCGGCGCCCCTGCGGAAGGCGCTCCTGGAGTTCGACAAGAGAGCGGTTTTGTCCAGGGCGGAGGCGAAGCAGCTCGCGGCAGAGCTGGGCTTCGCGCTGCCTTCCGCCTGAGCGCGGCTGCGCCTCGCTCGAAGCCCGCGGGGTTGTCCCAACGGCTTGGTCTTGCGCGCCAGCGGCTCGCGGGGTTGCCCCGACAGCCTGGCCCGCGGGGTTGTCCCAACGGCTGCGCGACGTGACCAGTAGAGAACGCGCCTGTGCTGGCCGTGGCGGCGACGGCGCCGAGGAACATCGACATGCGCGCTCATGCAACAGGAAGGGGAGGAGGTGGCGGGGCGCGGAACAAACAGGGGGGCGAGGATGGGGACAACGTAAGGAGTGGAAGGGGGGCCCGCGCCAAGGCGAGAGGAAATATACGCAGAAGAGACAGCCAGGACGCCTCACCAACCACGAGGACGACGGTGATGGCTTTTTCCAGATTCGCCCAGAGGATTCTCATGTGGGGTTCTTCCGTCGGAGTAATTCGATATCCGAGCACAGCGGCGCAACCAAACAGAGGGGATTGCCAATGCGAGATTTCGGGGCGCACCCAAAATGCGGGCGGCACGGCCGCCGAGCACAGTCGCATCGCTAACATGTAAATTATAGGTGCCTGCGGCAAGGCCCGCCCCCCTTGCCAGAGCAGTGATCTATATGGCGACGCGTGGAGCTTTGACTGTTAAGAGGTCCTTGACATGTGACATCTCTCGTGTTTTCGGATTGCTGCGCGGCATTCTTTGGGGTCCTTCGAGGCCTTCTGGGGCGTCTTCGGGGCCGCTGTGGCGCCGCGTTGCACCGCGGCCGCCCTGGGCCAGGGAAGCGTGTATGCGCGGCTGTCTCGGGGGCGCCCTGGGCCGGGGGAGTGTGTATTTGCATCCCCCCCCAGGTGGGCACGTCGACCTCGGTTCTGGGTTGGCAAAGTCGGGGCGCCCTCGAGGTGGCGAGCGTTCACCTTTTCGAAATACACAGATCAAGGTGTGATCTGTGTACACAGTTTGTGTCTTCAACTGTGTATGTTCGTGTGTGGGCCCGCTGTTTACACAGATCGTGGTGTGATCTGTGTACACAGATCTCGTTCCCATCTGTGTATTTGGAGTGTGCCCCTCGCGGGTGGTGTTGAATGGACGGGAACTTTCGCGTTTCTCTTCCGGCTGGTCCAGGGGCGGCGTCGTGCGCGGTCGAAATACACAGTTCGTGTGTCCAACTGTGCATTTGTTGCGCGCCTCTCGCTGGAGTGGTCACTGGGCGGGAGTTTCCGCGGGTCTCCTGGCTGGTCCAGGAGGGGGCCGTGGTCTGGGCACGCAAAGGCGCGGGGGGGTGGGGATGGTGGGCTGTGGGAAGGAAGGGGTTCGATAGGAGGGGTGGCCGAGGGGCCAAGGATGAACGGGACTGGACGAGAGCGGAGGAAGAGAGCCCAGCAGGATTTGCATCATCGGCGTCAGCATCACGAGGGCGAGGGAGGTGGGGGAGGGCAGAAGTTGGGGGCATGATGTGCACTAGGGCGTAGAGGATGGGAGGAGGGCAGGCACGTGGACGATGGAAACGAATCCGGCGCAGGAGGACGACGAGGAACGACGTGAATTGACACATGGGGGGGGGCAGTGTAGATGAAGGGCGCGATGAGGACCGGGGCAATCGGAGGGGCATGAGGAGGGTGGGGCCGCAGCGAAGGGACATTTGGAAAAGGCGGGGGATGGGGCATGAGTTCGAGGCGGGCGCCAGCTAACGATTAGCTGAACAGTGTTTTGCGTGTCCGCGCACCCCCAGAGCACAGTGATTGGTTGCAGAACTTTATGATCTGTCTAATCGTGCGCTTCGTGCTTCCAGGCAAAAGGCTCGAGTCCGCGACGCCCGTTGGCGTCGCGATGATGCCGCCCCGATCTGCCAGACCGCATATGCACAGATACGCAGAATATGTGTTGCAACGTTTGTTTCATGACCCTCTCTATATTAACAGACCCACGTTGGAACCCAACCACAGACTAGTCACGTGGACGCCCCCCTTGCCGCACATTTCCATGCCTAGCACAACGGCGTCGGCATATTTCAATGCATCGTCGATGTTTCATGCAGCCATTGGCCTGGGGGAGGTGGAACAGCAGTTCGAGTCCGTGCAGAGGGTCAGTTGTACCGATGGTGATGGGGCTTGTGCGCGGGCAGAGCGGGCGTGTAGCATCGATAGTGCCACGGATACTCTTCACCAGGTTGATCGGATTCATCGTATCATGAAGTATCGCGAGTCGGTCGTCGAGTTGTCGATCTTGGAGAAGCAAGTCAAGCATTGTGCTCTTAGTATGAGGTTTGGTAATTTCTTGTCAGCCTTTCGCCATTGCGTTTGCATTGTGCTGCTGAGATGCGTGCGGATACGTAGGGATCGGCCAGTCCCGTACGCTGGGCGCGCGATGCTTACCAAGGCTTTGGACGTGCTGCTCCCCAAACGCATGGCAGGCAATTCCGAGCGACGGTGGGTTATCGAATCAATGGGGTTGGTCTGGCAGGACGACACAACGCATCTTCACGTATACGTATCAGCTGGTGGTCCAAGCGATGTCGAGATAACGCTACGTCTGATCAGGCAGCTCACGCACGCGCTGGTGCATTCTGGCCCCCAGAGCTTCCCTGGCCGAAACTTTGTCAAGGCAGAGCAGACGCCGAATTTGATCGCCCTCTTGGAAGTGTTCGGTGTTTTTCAGTCGAGCTTACCTACTGTGGGCGGATATGGTGGGTGGTAGGATGCATGTACCATCTGTCCGCGATCCTTTGCCTGCTCTTCCAGGTGACCTCGGTGCCGAACTGGCCGCCATCATGGATGCTTTTGCCGCCGAGGGGCACGCTGCTTCGGCCGACGATGAACCCACCGCCCAAGAAATCAACGTAGAACGAGTGAGAGCAAAAGACGAGCATGAGGCAAATAAACTTGAGCAGGCAATGTACCGAGCAAATACTTTGAAGTGGATCGCAAGTAGTTGCGTTTACTTTGGCATGTTCAATCTCAGCGTGAGCCTTCTCCCGCACGTAGAGTTCATGGCGAATCACATGTACGTTCGTGGCAAGGCGTGGGACGCGAAGCAAGCCTCGGACGAAATCGCAGCCATCAGCGCTGCTTCAGCACCTGGGGGGCCTGGCGGTGATGCCGTTTGCAGACCTGATGGCGCTCTGGTTCGGAGTTTTCGTGCACTGGGGCCCTATCGTGGCCGCGCTGAGCAGGCCGCGCTTGAGCAGAGTCGCTTCCTGATGAACGACGCGGCCACACGGGGCGCGTTGCCGTTTCGCGCCAGGACAGAGCAGCACCAGCATCGGGCCTTTCAGCTTCTCGTTCGAGGACGCGTTCGGATCTCGGTGCACAAGGGCGCCAACACAAACTATCCACACAAGCTTCTGGCCACTCTTTTGGATCCTGGTCTCATTACTGAGGTTCTTTCGGATGCATCGCGCCAGCGAAGGTTAGACCCGTGGAGTCGGAGCTTCGTCCAGCGCCACCCCGACTTGCGCCATGAGGACGCGCGGGCTGAGTTCAGGTGCCTTGTGCCCCTCATCAAGGGCGACACCTTGGACAGGGAGCACGCGCACCAGAGGTTTCGGAGGCGCGCGTACGTGCGCAGTGTCCAGACGAGGCCCGTTGAGCTGGCCAAGGGGAACGCGCGCTGGGTGGCCTTGCAGCAGGCGGACCAGGCGCGCGATGCAGGACATCGCCGAGGCGATGCCCCCGAGGACCCCTCTAAGAAGGACGACGGGGAATGAACATATGGAGGTTTGGCGGAGGATGAGGTCGGTAATGGATGGAGGTGAGGAGGCCAGAATGGGAATGGGAGGGCGCCGGGAGCAGAGAGGGCGGGGGAGGTGGATGGGGAGGGCGGGGGGCAGTGGGTGGACAGAACGAGGAGGCTCCAGGGGGAGAAGGATGGTGGTGGGTCGTCATGCGAGGGCTTGCTTGAAGGTCAGGCTTGCGCCATGGCAGTCAGTTCGCGCACCCCGCGCCCCATGTTTACACCTGCGGGGCAGCCGGGTCGAGTTGTTTTTCGGGATTTACTGCGGGCTTGTTCTGGGCAGTCGGGGACCTGGGGCCGACGGGTTTCAGGTTCGTTGCAAGGCAGTGGGGCGGGGGGGGGGGGGGGGGGGGGGGGGGGGGGGGGGGGGGGTGCGAGGTCTGGGGCCGTGAGGAGCTCGGGAGTTCCGAGGTGCAGAGGTTTTTTGGAGTTGTTTGCGCGTGTGCGTGGCGTGGTTCGCCCCTGGCCCAGGGTCCATTCCCAGGGTCCAGGTTCCAGGGTCCGTTCCCCCTTGGGCCCTTGTAGCGCTCTGGGCCTCTCGCCGCTCTTACGGCCCCAGCACCCCCCAGGAGACGCGACCGTCGGGCGCAGCTTCGACGCAAGCTCAGCGCCTGGAACGCGTTCGCGGTCGAGGCCATCGCTCGGGACAGGGCGGCTGGGCGACGGAGGACGTGGCAGGAGCTCTCTCAGGAGTATGCTGGTTTGGGAGAGGAGGGCCGATCGCGTCTCGGCGGGATTGCGACGAGGGCGAACACCGCCATTGAAGCTGGGGCTCTGAAGCCATTGGCGCCGCTTGCTCACCTGGTGGCCGCAGCCGCCTCCGACACCCTTGGCTTCGGACCTGAGTGGCAGGCGCATCAGCTTGCCGTGCAATCTGACGAATGGGGCAGGATTGACGTTTGGAGACGGTCAGCTCGGCAAGCCATGGACGCCGAGGCTCAGCGATCTCGCGAGGACGCGGCAGCTCGTCTCCACCACCACGCAGTCGGGCATGGCAAGGAACAGACAACGAGACTAGCCGAGCAACTCGCCGATTGGGCGGCCGTGGCCCACGGCGACGTGCTGCCAGAGCCTTCTCTGGAACATAACTTTGGGCACTTTCACGCTTCTTTCGATGCGAGGCCTCTGGCATCAAAGCTTGTCTCTTTGCGGACCAGAGGCTTAGGCGCGATGCCAGTCGCCCGCCTGCATCACGGAGTCCTCAAGTGCTGGGAACACTGGAACCGCACAATCCCTAATCCCATGCTTCAGCAGGTCAGAGATGCAGAGCCACCGCAGCCCGTCGACACTTTGTGTTTCCGCGCCAATGCCTGCATGTGTGGGGAGAGCGGCCAGTCACGCATCCTGATCAAGTCACGGTTGGACAAAGTAGTTAAGCAAGCGTTCAAGCTCCCAGTGCAGAAGCGTCTCCTACTGAACTGCAGCGTGTTTGCCACATTCTTGGGTGATCTGCCTGAGAGATCACAAGACTCGGCTCCTGGCTGCGCGTCAGGAGTTTACTGCATGGTAGTTGGCGATGTCCTTTGGAAGCCGTTCGACATTTTCTGGGGAGTCATGGGCGGCCGCGACGTCGACGTCGCCAGCTTCATCGCCAGGGACGCTGGCTCACCAGATATGCACGCAGCCATCGACAACGCCATCCCGCTCGAGTACCAGTACATGGGGCACTCGACGTGGGAGGCGGTGAAGCTCCTTGACCTCAGCATGAAATGGGAGGTCGCTTTCTTCGAGGCGCACTTCTCTGGCATGACAGGTGCATTCCGACTTTGCTGCGCGTCGTCAGTTCAACGTTGCGACCGACGATTGCATCTTCTGTGGAACCCGCAGCGGACACGGCAGAAACGGAAGCGGCTTCATTCCGAATTGTCTGAGTGGCTCGTCATCGCCGACGCCGGCGTCGACGAGCATGGGGAGGGCGCCGCCGCCGCTGGAGTCGGTGAGGACGACGCAGAGCGTGATGACGTCGGCCATTGTAGCGGCTCAGGCTCTCACGACGAACACGATGGCGCTGCAGGCAGTGATGGTGCAGAGGTTCGTAGCCAAAGCAGTTCGGATTCCAGTTCGTCCTCGCGAACCCGTCGGCCCAGCGGGTGATTGGGTCAGGATCGACGTCCCTGGCGGACATCTGATGTGGAGCCGTAATCTCTGCAAGATCGACGCGCGCTGCGGCGTGCACAGCAAGACGTGCAAGTGCGACCGCACGTATCGGAGTGGACAGAAGCCACTTGGTCGCCAGCTTGCGTGGCTGGAGATGGCGCATGTCGACGGCGTGGCGGTCGACGATGATACCCACAACAGGGAGTGAAAGGTCTCAGTCGGCAAGAGGGACTACTACGAAGTTCGACAGTGGTGCCGATCAAAGTTCGAGGAGTTCGCAGAGGGCCACCCCATTGCCAAGGCCATGGTGGAGCACGAGTCCCCAGATGGCCCAGGGGAAGAGCCTGCGATATCTCGGTGACTGTGGCGAGCTGTTGTTCGTATGATGTGTTTTTTTTCGCGGGCTTCGCCGCGACGCCCTTGTGCCTTGGCGGTTTTCGCCAGGCGGACGCAGGCCGTCAGGGCTCGATGTTGATAAGTGCGAGACGTCGTTGGAGATTCGGCCTTGTACGAGCCTTCTCAGAACCCCCATCCACGGCCTCATTTTGCTTGTCTGTTTCCTTTGCTACGATCGCAAGCCCCATTGGTCCATGACGTTCTTCTTGCTTGCTATGTCTCAAAGGGTGCGCTCTCAAGGGGCAGCCAGGTCGTGAGCTCCTTCTCCTTCCTCCTCTCCCTGCCTCTGCTCTCGATCATTGCCCCTGTCCTACCAGTCCCCCTCCTGTCTGCTCGCGCCTGCCCCTTCCCCCTCCCTGTCTGCGCCAGCGCACTCGGCGACGCGCTGGAGACTGCGTCGAGCGCCAGCGGGAGATAACTTCGGAGATAACTCTGCTCTCGAACCTTTCTGGGGGACATACGGTCGGATACAACTTTCGCACAGCCCAGAAAGCCAACTCCCCGGGGGGGGGGAGGGGTAACTTGTTAACCTCGGGGGATAACTTTCTATCCTGGACCTCCCTCTGACCCCCCTCCCTGGGGCGTGCCCGGGTTGTCCCTGGGGGGCAAAGAGTTGTCCCTGGGGGGGGGGGGGGGGGGGGGGGGGGGGGGGGGGGGGGAAAGTTATCACCCCTCTCGAGCGGGGCGGGCCCCGCGGGCCGGCCTGAACGTTATCCTCGGAGTTATCTTTCGGAGCCCCTGGGCCGGCCTAAAAGTTATCCTTCGGGGGCCTCCAAAGTTATCTCCTGGCGGGGTTCGGCGGCGCCTGACCCTGCGTGCGCGCCCAGGCCCACAGGTGTCGTCAGCGCCGCCTGCTGCGGGGCGGGGGCCGCCGACCGCGGGCCGCGGATGGAGAGAGCGCGGGTGGAGGGGGAGACGCAGGGGGTGTAGGGGGGGGGGGGGGGGAGAGGAACAGGTGGGCGACGGGGGGGGAGACGGGCGGCGAAATCGATGGGGGAGGGGGCGAGGAGGAGTTGGAGGAGGAGAAGGAGGAGGGGAGACGAGGAGGAAGTGGATGAGGATCAGAGGCCAAGGGGGGAAGGGAGAGAGGGGGGGGGGGGGGGGGGGGAGGATGATGATGATGAGGAGGAGGCGGTGGGAGACGTGGAGAGGGAGGAGGAGCAGGAAGAGCAGGATGAGTTGGGACCCACCCTGAGTGGAAACTGCGCGGAGCTACCCTGAGTGAAAATTGCCTGGAGCTCGGTGGGAGATGGGCACCCAGAATTAAAGTCAAGACGACCACGCCTTGACTTTAATTCTGGGCGCCCAGAAGGGTGTCTAAGCGTCCTCTCAAGGTTGCCTGGGGATCCTAGAGGGTTTCAAGAGGGCCCTTAGAGGGCGCCGAGAAGGCACCAACAATGCCACTTTCCTTTCTTGGGCGTCATGGTAGCGCAGGGATTGCCTGACCCTACACGTCTACGCCGCTAGGGATAACGCCCCCCAGCCTCAAACGGACATGTTTCGGACGGGCCTCTCGGGGACCTCGTCGGCGCTCCCTGGGGCCTCTTGGGTGCTTCTTCGGGCCTCCTGGAGCCCCCGTCCCCCACCTCTGAGGCCGTCGGGGTGCGACCTGTGAAACTATGCCGTTGGCGACTCCGCAAACATTGGCGCACCTCAGCAGGTGCCGCCGCATCTTAGGGGACGGGGTGGGGGCGCCTTAGAAACGATCGCCCATCTGATGAAGGGGGCTCTGTGTAGAGTCGGTATTGACGCGAGTCAGTTGTTCTTTGCCCTGCCCCTCGCATCGGAGCCCTTTACATCAAGATCGCTTCGCGAGTCGTGCAGTCGCTGTGGGCCCACTCCGCGCGCTTGAGCACCTCGCGCCTTCACTTCGCCATGGCACCTGCAGGGCAATCCGCAGGCGGGCGTCTTCGCAGGACCCTTCCCTCCAGCGCGGGGGCGCCCTCGGACGTCGGCAACAGCAGCGGCAAGGCGCCGCCGGCGCCGCGCAAGCGAGGCCGAGGTGCCTCGACTGAGGAGCCCAAGCAGAAGATCAGCCGCAAGGCCGCTGCACCCAAGGCTTCTGCGCGCGGCCGCCAGAGTTGCGGCGCCGACCCTTCCGAGGCCGACTCGCGGGGGCAGTGTGCGTTCATCTTCAAGGATGGGTCCTTCAGGAAGACTCCGACAGGTAATTCGTGTGGCAGGTGCTACGACACTTGGCAGAGCTCCTTCGAGCACAAGGGGACGTGGGATGAGGTATGCGAGTTATGCAATTCAGATCCTGATGTCGACCAGGCGTTCGCCATGGCAGACTTGGTCAGGCGCACGGAGCACCCGCCCGACTTTTTCCAGTCCACGATTAGCAAGGACACCGAACAGGGTGTCAGGTTCGAGGTGCAGATGCGCGCGGTGAAGCCTTCGGAGTTCGAGAGCCGCTTCGGTTGGACGCCGAAGGACGTCAACATTCCCCATCGGGGATATCCGTCACCCCGATACGTCCGCCTTCAAGGGGATCGCTGTGAAGGATGACGGGCAGTGGGGCGGCGCTGGCGTCGCGTACAGATATTGGATGACATACAAGGTGTCGCAGCAGGGGTTTCGCCAGCATTTGCTGGACCACTGCCGCCTGGGCCAGGCCGAGGAGATCTTCGACATGCTGACCAGGCCGTCCGAGCAGGAGCCCGACGAGGCTTCGTTGCTCGACGCCAAGTGGGGGGAGGGGCATAGGGTCCCCCCCAGAGGTTTCGATCGGAGCCCGACTGCGCCCCCAGCTTTAACCCGCGCCGAGGGGACATGAGATGGCCAGCAAAAACAATGAAGTCAATGAGATCGCCTAGGTAAGCTAAGCACCATGGCATCGTGGCCGAAGTATGCACACTGGCATCGCATTGCGTTTGGCATTAGCGGAGGGGGAGGGTGAGGAGTAGGGCGAGGAGGGGGACGGGGGGGCATGGAGGAGGAGGAGGGGGAGGGGCGAGGGGGGGGGGAGGAAGAGGAGGGGGGGGAGGAGGCGGCGGAGGAGGAAGAGGAGGGGGAGGATGGGGGGGGGCGGTGGCGGAGGAAGAGGAGGGGGAGAGGGGGAGGAGGATGAGGAGAAGGGACTTGCGTTCAACAGTTTTCTGGGTTTCATTCCGAGGTCGCCTGGTCGCAGTTTCCACGGGCCCCGCGGGTGGCGCTCTGGGAGGAGTTCTTGGGCCGTTCCTGGGGACCTCGGGTGAGCTTCTTCGTTCGGGGCCCCAGGCGAAGAGAGCTCGATTGTCAGCGCCGGGGGGCCTCACGACCGACGACATCTTTAAGAAGATTGAGGTCCTCAAGGCACGGTCCGCTCAGCCTCTTGAAGGCAGCGACGCCGAGGGCGGCAGCGAGGCTGCTGCCGACAGCCCCCCCCCCCCCCTCCCGTCTGGGAAGACCGACCTTGCCGCCCAGCAGCGCTCCTTGACGACGCCCGCCGCGCGCTCCGCGGTGGTGGGGGGCAGGGCGAAGGTGGGCTCGCCAGAGGACGGCGTCGGCGGCAGCAACGCGGGCGAGGACCTGGATGGGGGACGGGGGCACCTCAGGAGGTGCGGAACGACGCGGAGGACAGGAGGAGGACGGGGAGGGAGGAAGAGGAGGGGTTACACGGAAGCAGCGTCGCTGTTTCGAAATCACGTTGTCTTGCCCCATCCCCCCCTCGCTCGACCCACTACCCAGCCGCTGCAACTCCTCGGGCAAACGTTTGCTTGTCTGTGGAAGTGCGGCATCGTCGGCGTTTCGTTGGGCCGCGATAGCGGCTGGATCTGAGTTTCGCTTAGGAAAAGAGCACGCGTTCCAGCCGCTGTCGTGTCCCAGCCAAACTCCGACAATGCCGCGCGATCTTTATCGGTGAGAGCTGCGTTTCGGCCGCGGTTGCGGACCCCGTCCCGCAGCCGAGAGCATATGTTCGTTGATGAGAGAGTGTTTCAACAATTGGCGTGGTGCATATACTTTCAACGCAGCGCAGTGGGGGGGGGGGAGCGCTCTTGGGCACTGTTCTCACACTTGCTGGAGGCGCCCCTTCCGTGCCCGTGGGCGCGCCCAAACGGGCGTAGGTTTTCATGTCTTCTTAATTTTCAGTCGGTCTTAAAAAGGGTCGAGGGGCCGTTGGGGGGGGGGGGGGGGGCGGGGGCACAGGAAGGCCGGAGGGCAGGGTTTGAAGGCGTTGCGGCGTAGGTTTGGTCGCGGGGCCGGCGGGGCGAGGGGCCGAAAAAAAACGATGGCGTTGGTTTTGGGGGGTTCCCCGGGAGAGTGGTTCCAAGGATGCTGCGGCTGCCAGGTGCGCAGGCCTCGACCTGTCGATGATCCTCAACGGCGTGGACAGGCTTGCGCAGAAACGTCGGAGGCTGCGGGGGTGCCTGAGGGATGCTGCTCAATCCCAGGACGTCCTGTCGAAGTCGGCTGCGTCCCAGTACCAAGCCCGCCTGAACCTTGCCGACTGGGCCGAGCCTTTGAGCGCCCGTGAGCAGGTCGCGGCGATGGAGAGCCAGACGCTCCGAGACCGCGTAGAAGCTGGCTGCCGAGGGGCTTCAGTGGGAGAGGCCCCCCATCGAGAACTTGTTGTCCCGCCGCTCAGCCGACCTCGGAGCTGAAGCAGCGGCGGCCAGCCCAGAAGCTCACAAGGGCAAGGCCGACGCGTACATCGATGTGCTTCGTTTTTGGCAGCCTCCGAACGCCGTCGACGCCAGCGAGGCGGTTGACTTCGTCTACGATCCCCTCCAAACTACTGGGGCTGACCTGGTAGGCCCGATTGGTGACAGGCTAGCTTTCGTGTTCGCGTGCTTGTGCGAGCACTACATCCAGCCACTGTGGAGCAGCGTCGACGCCGTCGGGAGCCCCCAGGCCGCATCCGTGCTCGCGAAGTTCATGGACATGGGGGCGACCTTGCTCGAGCAGGAGACTGCGGACGTGACGGCAGGGGAAGCCATCGCTTGGCATGTGTCGTTGATCAGGTGCATCACCTAACCCCGTGGACGCTTCCAACTTCGAGTACGACAGCGACTGCGCAGAGATTATGAGCATGCCGACCCCTGACGAACAGCACTACTGATTGAGCGGGCACGCGTTCTTGAACAAGTTCAAGCAGACCACTGTGGGCTCTGCGCACATCGCCGACACTCGCAAGACTCACGCGACCCACGCGGAGGTCGTGAAGGTCGTGCATGGGGCAGTGGTCGCTATTGAGGGCGCTCCCGATCCCAAAGGCCAAGTGACCGCCGCAATGGCAGCCCTTCCTAACCTCCAGGCTTGGAAGAAGGGTTCACGGAACGGGTCGACGCTGAAGCTCGAAGGTGTTTTGCGGCGCGTCACCGACTTGTTCGTCGATGAGATGACGCCATCATTGACGATATTGTTGGCGAACGAGTTCCTTGCTAACGACACGTCTACGGATACTTTGGAAACGGTGACCTTGTTGAAGCAGTACATGGCGCAGGTCTCCAAGTCTGGCCTCACTGGCATGAAGGCCGCTTGGAGCAAGGCTTCTTGCAGCGTCGACCAAGCGTTGCCAGCGCCCCCGGCCGCAGTGAACAAGATGACGCTGGCGCCGTTCTGAAGGACCTGAAGGGCACAACTCTGTTCGACGAGGCGAGCGCCAACGCCAGCCGCGACAAGGTGGACCACCTGATTGCGTGCTGCAGCGGGGAGGAGGCCAGCGTGAAAGGCGATACCAAGACAGCCGATGCCCCGAGGGTGTTCGCTGAGATCCTGAGCGAGATTCGAGCTGACCATCATAAGGGCTGCTACCACAACACGCAGTACATGATGGACTACGTGCTTCCCTTCATGCGCAAGTTGCTTCATTTCTTTCCCAGGCAGCAGGTGGCAATCGGGAGCGGCCAGATACGTTTCCTCGAGTATTTGATGGATGGCTTCTTGGAGCTCGGCGTCTACCATTCGTTGGCCGACGCGCCAGCGGGTCGGGCAGCGGCCGGCAATGAGATGGACCGCGCCGCGAAGATCATCACTATCATGAACTCGGTGTCCGAGTCGAAGGCTGGCACAGGCATGGCCGACCTGCCAGACACCGCAACGTTCGAGTCGATCGTGTCGGAACTTTGGGAGACGGCGAAGCCCCACTACTACCAGAGGGTCGAGGACTCCCTCATTGCGATCATTGACGCGCCGATTGATGACTCGAAGGACCCAGTGGCGTTGAAGCACGCTGTGTTCGGCAGCACCGACGGCCAGCTTTGGAGCGAAGGCTTGGCCGCCGACCCAACTTTCAAGGCCATGTCAGACACTTGGAAGAAGACGGGCGGCAAACTCAACCCCGTTGTTTTGGACTCGAAGTGTAAGGCGTTAGAGGCAGCACTCGTTCAAGCCAGGGCTCTAGCATCCAAGGTCGGCCTCGATCTTGAGCCTTGTCGCATTACTCTGGCAGAGGACCTGCTGCGAGTCGGCCACGCCACGACGATTAGCGGTTGCATCATCGCCTTGTGCCGGTCGACTCCAGCTTCGCAGAAGGCGAAGTTGAAGGTGGCCATCGGCGCGCAGGAGACGAAGGTCAACGCAAAGGGCCTCTCTCCGAAGATGCACCCCTCGATCATGACAATTATCAGCAGGGCTAAGGCCCTCAAGCCCAGTGTCTAGTCAGCGCTGGGCGGCGCCGTGAGAGATCACTGAAGCATGTCTTAATGCATCGGGTGCCCCTTGGGATTTTGTTTTTGTTGATGGGATCGTGGGGTTACCCGCTGCCCGTGCGTAGTTTTAGCGACTGAGTCGACGCGGAGGGTCCGAATCCAAACCGTAACCATGTTATATTTTGCATAGGTTTGTGATGTAAGGAATTGTTGGGTGATTTTGGTTTCGTTCCGAGCTTCGCGCAATGGGGCTCTGCTCTGGCATCTGGGTCTGGCCTCTCATGCCTGTGCATAAGATGAGTCGTGCCTTCGAGCATCCCTGTAGCTAGTCAGCCACGCCGTCCGCGGAAGAACTTGCCTGCCTTGGGCGCCTCACGCCGAGCAGAGGAGAGCGAGTGATCATCACCCATCGCGTCAATGATTCGTCGGTCGATTGCCGTTGAGGTTGCTGGATCCCCCATCTTCCGTGCCAGCTGCAATATGTCTGATCTTCCGTCTCGCTCTTTACATGGTCCCTGGAGGTTTGTATAGCTTGCCCACCTGATGTTAGTTTCACTCCCCGTCTCTCGCTCTCTGTTGCCATCCTTGTCTGACTCGCCCCTCCCCAGTCCTTTGCATCTTCGTCTTCGCCCAGTTGCCCCTTCCAACTCGCACCCCTTCCGTCCAGTGCTCCACCCAACCGCCTCTATTCGACGTCTTGCCCCTCGTGCCCGGTAGGCGTCGGAAATCGGTCGCGGCAGGTATTTGCATTCGGCCAGGTGGTGGTCGAGTGCCTTTGGGCGCGAATGTGGTAAGTCGCTTTTGATTGGTAGCGGGGCGTAGCGCCGCTGAGCTCGTCAGCGCCCGCCCTTCCAGGTAGGGGGCGCGGCGGCACCTCGAGCTCGCAATCTATATCTTGCTGTGCAGCCGCTCCAGAAGGATATCGCCTAGCTTGTCCTCACATTGTCAAATCCTGCCACTGCGAGGGAGCTTGGATTATCGATAACTCGAAAGATAGCTTCTGCGCGAAAAGGTGACTCAAAACCTAGTCCAAACCTAACTCAAAGATAACTCTTGCGAAATCCAGAAAGATTGCTTAAAGCCCTAATCGAACCTCTCAACGACAGCGCGGCTGGGCGGCTCTGGCCGCCGCCTGCGCCCGCGGCCGGCGGCCGCCGGCCGCGGAGACCCCGGCGCGCGGCGGCGCGCGGCGACCTCCGCGCGCTCCCTGCCGCCGGCGCGCCATGCGCCGCGGGCGCCGCGGCGCCCCCCGCGGCTTCCGTTGCCACGGCGTCTCTGCCGCCCCGCCCGGCGCGTCGCCGCTGGCCGCCGCCGGGCGCCGCTGGCGCCGCGTGCGCGGCCTGCGCCGCCGACCGCGCGGGCGCCGCCGCGCACGCTGCCAGCTCCTGGTGCGCCGCTGGCGCCGCGGGCGCCGCCGCCGAGGCCGCCGCCGCGGCGGCTGCCGCAGGCCTGCAGGCTTCGGCGGCCGCCCTCTCCCGCGCGGCGGCCGCCGCCGCCGCCGCGGTGACGGTGCCGGGCGGGCCGCAGGGCCTGGAGCTGGACAGCCAGCCCGGGCGCCAGCTCCACGGCCAGCCCCACGGCCAGCCCCGCGGCCAGCCCCACGGCCAGCCCGACGGCCAGCCCTTCGGCCAGCCCGACTGCCTGCCCAACCCAGATCATGCGCTACCCAAAAATTTGGGTAGCGAAAGCCGCTACCGGTCGTTTCGTTTTCGGCGCCCCCACGCGGTAGCCGCTACCGGTCGCGACTGGTCGCGACCGGTAGTGGCTACCAGTCGCGACCGGTCGCGACCGGTCGCGACCGACGCGGCACCAGCCCGAATCTACCATCTTACTTTCATCATACTTTTTCAACATGCAGAGTATCACATCTTACATGTATCTTACGTTTTGAAAACGTAAGATGGCCATTATGGGACATGATGCAGGATGTATGATGTATGATGCACGGTGATTGAATGATGCATGATGTCTGAGGTGTCATGCATGATCTACGATGCATGGTGCATGATACCTTACTGTACCATTTATGTTGTATAGTGTACGACTTAGGGAGTTCAGATTTGACGTATGGACGTTGTTGATCTCAGAACAATGAGGTTTGATATATGATGTATGAGCAATGAGGTTCGAGATATGGATGTTGGTGCTCATGATGATGGCGTAGGATGCACTTTAGTTGTCGGATGGTCTTTCGGAGGAGCGAGGATGGGAGTTCGAGGGTCCAGGATCGGGGAGCTCGGCGAGGATGCGAGGATGCGAGGTTCGAGGAACAGTCGACTTTACCACACCCCCCTGCCCCCCCCCCCTCCCCCCCTTTCAGAAATCACCACGCTGGATGCGCCTCGAAGTTCTTTGCGGCGCAAGCCTGGGCCCCCCAGGGCCCTGGCGCGTCGGTTCGAGCCCTCCACCTCCACCGCCCCGCCCTGACACTTCCGTCGTCGAGTCGTCAACGCGTTGGATTCGCCTCGAAGTTTTTGGCCGCGTGGGCCTGGGCCTCTCTGACGGGCCCTTGCACTTCGGTTCGGTATGAGCATCGTCGCCCCTTTACATGTTTCCCTATTTATCCCCATTCCCCGCATCTTCCCTTTTACCATTATCAGCCCCAGCACCGTCGTCGCCTCCCTCCCCCATTGCCTCTCTCGTCAGATGCCTGTTCCTCTGCTCACTTCTCCCCCCTCCCTCTTCTTCCCCTCCTTCCCTCTTTCTCCCTCTCTCTCTCTGCTCGTCCCCTCCTCCCTCCTCCTCCCTCTTTCCCTTCCCCTCCCTCCTCCCCAATCTGATTTTGGCTCTAGCTTTGGCGGGCCATGGCGGACTGGCCCGCCCCTGGCCATGGCTCTAGCCATAGGCAGGCTCTAGTCATGGCCTTGGCTCTGGCCTTGGCGGACTGGCCTTGGCTCTAACCATACCGGTTTTTCACCGCGTCATCGACTCCCCTGGCGGTCTAGATATATTGACCGTCCAGGGGAGTTGGCGCCGAGCGCGGCCATCGAGCTCGCCGCAGAGGAGGAGTTGACGCTTGAGCTGCCCGACGGGCAGCCCAAGCGCCCCCGTCCTCCTCCTCCTCCTCCTCCTCCTCCTCCTCCTCCTCCACCGCGCTGCCTGCCGCCGCGTGGAAGGGGCCCGCTGCCGCGGTGGGCGCCCTGGTAGTTCGAGGTGCCGCGGCCCAAAGTAGGCCCGCCACTGCGGCATTGCGTGGCCTGGAATGGCGCGCCGCGGTGCTGGTTTGTGCCATTCTGGGATCGCGGCACATTCCGCGGTCTGGACGATCCACAGACCATCGCGTCGATCTGGGGGGACGACTCGATGGACGACCACCCGTTCGGGTGCCCCTGGGTTTCGGACATCGTTCTTTGAGGGGGGGGCTCTTGGGCCCCTTGGAGCCATCGTGGAAGCCCTCTTGGGGTCCCTCTTGGGGCCCCTCTTGGGCTGTTGACGCTGTCGGGCGAGTTCGGGCGCCCGTCTCATCCACTGCCGAGGTTGCGCAACATTCGCCAGTGAGCCAGGTGGCGAGATCATGCTGAGATCCCCCAGTCAGATCCTCATCACCACCCTCTCGTCGTATTCTTCATCCTCCTTCGACCCATCCTCCTCCTCCTCCTCCTCCTCCTTCCTCCTCCTCCCCATCCTCCTCCACCTCCTCTTCTTCCACCCCCCCCTCCCCCCATCCTTCTAAAAGTTGTTAAGAGCACCCTCTGCGCCCCCCCCCCCTCCCCCCCTCCCCCCGAAACAAACGGTTTTCAATGTCCCCCCCTGTGCTTATTGTGGGCTAGCCATTTTGGCGCAAACGTCCACATGGCCGCCAGGCGGCACATGCCACCAGTGCGGGTCCCCGTCCCGACTGTGGACGAGGACCTAGGCAAAGCGTTGGTCTCACACGTAGAGATACATGGATCGCGCGACGCGCTCAACTTGTACGCGTACCACCATCTGACAAAGGACAAAGCGGTGCACGCTGACAGCCTGACGAAGAATGCTGCCCTGGTTGGTGGACCGAAACTGTGGGGGATTCGATGGCCTGGTGCACCTGGGGATCGTGCAGGGGGTCGTTGCTGGAAAGTGTGCAGAATTCGCAGCACGCGCGCGCGGGTGCGACCGTGCCCGCATGGGGGCCCCACCGCAGGCCGTGTGCGGCCATGCCCCATAGTGAGCTTCACCGAAGAATGTCGTCGTCCCCTACTGTTGAGTTTGTGCCCCCCCCCCGCCCCCCGTGCACTCCTGCCCTGCATGTCGCCTCGCCTCCCAGGTCGAGCTCTTCTTGCGCCTGCTCCCCACGGTGGAGTGCAAGTGGGCCACCATGAGGGATGCGTGCATCGAGGTGCTGCGGAAGTACCCTCGGGATTGATCTGAGGATGACATAGATGACGAGGAGGAGGGCCAGGAGGATAATCAGGAGGAGGACGGCTTTGATGGGGGACAGTCAGGATGCGGAGGGTGATCGCGATGGGCGGGGGGGGGGGAGGGTCGGACGGGGAACCGGGAGGGGGATCGGGAGGAGATTCAGGGCGATGGGTCAGGAGGTGAGTCAGGAGGATGGGCGGCGAGGGGGAGGAGGGCCAGGAGGAGACCACTCAGGCCTGATTCCTCATCTTGTTCCCGTTGATCGATGCGCATCGTGGCCACCACCCTCCTTGTCCTCCTCATCATCGCTCTCCCCTTCCTGATTCCCCTCGGAATTCCACCCTCGTTCTTCTCCTCCTTATTCTCCCCTTAGCGTCGCCCATCGTCTCTTCATCCCCGCCGCGCCAACACTCTCACCCTCTTCGTGATACTCATCTCCCTCCGCCTTTCCCCCCCCCCCCCCCCCCCCCCCCCCGCGTCCTGGAAGAGACATCGGGCGCCCGCCCGAGGGTGCGTGCCTTCGAAGGGTATATGGGGAATATCAGTTATCTTACGTTTATCTTACGTAATATCGACGTAAGATCGTACGTGTTACGTTTATCTTACGTAATATCGACGTAAGATCGTATAGCTTACGTACATCTTACGCAATATCGACGTAAGATCGTGCATCTTACCTTTATAGCACGGTCATTTTACGAAACATATCCGTACGATATTTCGGACATCGTACGTCAGATGACCGTACGAATATATTTATGTATGTTTGATATTGGTTGTATGCACACAGTACGTAAGATATCCGTGCTCTATTACGGACATCTCTCGTATTATGAACGTAAGACTTTACGGACTTAGCACGTGCGATGTGCATCATACAGACATGATACTTCACATGCAATGCCATGCCTATCGTACGCTTCCGCCCGCAGGTATCCGAGGGCATCGGCCGAGCCGAACGGCACCCCAGAGGCGAGGGGCGGCAGCTTGGCAGACAAGATGATGACGGTCTTGAAGCACTTGAGGAGGGTGAGAGATTCACCAGAACGGCGGCGCCAGGCCCCCGATCGGGGAGGAGGATAAGGCGAAAAGGATGGCGACGTTGAGCAGAAATCAAGCCTGGGAGGACAGGGGGGACAGGGGGGAGACGAGGAGCAGGGCTGGAGATAGAGCGAGGGGAGGAGAAGCATGAGACTCAGTTGGATGTGGTGACGACGATCAGGAGGAGGAGGGGCATGCGGACCAGGTGGAGGGGGATCAGGATGAGGATCCGAAGGAAGATGAGGGCCGCAACGCTGAGTGTCAGGAGGGTTATGATCAGGCGGGTCATTCTTCTCATCCTCGCGCTCCCCTCCCTGCTCGTTCTTTCCCCCCTTCTCCTCCTCAGCTCCTCTACCCTCCTCCTCCTCTCCCCCGTAGTCCTTATCCTCGCTGTCCCCCTCCTCGCCCTCCTCAGAATATTCCCCACCCTCGCACCCCCCCCTCGCGCGCCCCCCCCCCCTCCACCGACCTCCAGAAGTACGCCCCAGAGATCGAGTTTGGAGTTGGTTTTCAGATGCACGCAAATGTGGGATCCCACGCGTTTGCGTGCGTTATACGTTCGCAAGAACACGCCGTGTCACACGTTTATCTTACGTAAGATTGTATTACGATTGTAGTTTAATCATACGACTATCTTACGTACGATTGTCGTTATCTGGTGAACTTACGTCTATATTACGTAAGATTGTCGTAAGAATGTCTTATATTATTGCGATTATTCCGTAATAGTATCGTAGCAAGGTGGTCTTACGACTCTATTACGTAACATTGTCGTAAGATGTGGATCTTACGTTTATCTTACGTAAGATGTCCGTAATATCGCACTAATGTAACACGTGCGATGCACGTATGGTGTCATGGATCTTGTCTCCCCCCCACACACACACGCACACGCGCGCGCACGCGCCCCGCCCATGGCAGGCTCTCTCGGGCTGCACCGACGCGCAAGTGGACACGTTCAACTACTTCCTCCACTTGATGGGCGTCCCGCCAGAAGTGGTGACCCCAAGGCCCCGCCTGCTTCGCGCGAAGACGAGGAGGGGGTCGAGGAGGAGAGCAGAGGAGAAGGAGGGGGGAGGCGGAGGAGGAGAACGGGAGAGGAGATAGGGAACAAGAGGCAGGCACATTCTAAAGAAGAAGGGGGAGAGGGATAAGGAGGATGATGAGGAGGAGGAGAAGGAGGAGAAGGAGGAGGCGGAACGGCTTGGGGTGGGTGGGTGGGTGGGTGGGTGGGAGAGGGGGAGGGAGGGAGGGGGAGGGGGAGGGGGGGGGGGTGGGGGGGGGCGTTTGCTCGCCCCTCCGCCCGCCCGCCCCCCCTCCGCTGCGAGCCCTACTTTCCCCCCTCCCTTCTCCGCCCGCCTTCCCTTGCGCAGGAAGCAACTGGTGGCTCCGCGACGCGGCGGCGAGTCGCTCCGCGGGCCGACCGCGGCGATCGCCCCAGCCGAAGGCTCGCGGGCAGGAGACAATGAGGTTGCAGGAGGAGGGGGAAGTCAGGGAGAAGGAGGTGGGGGGAGGAAGGCTGGCGGGGTCGGGGGGAGGGGGGGCTACTTCTGCCTTCTCGCCCCCGAAGGCGAGGAGGCAGACGTAAAAGAAGGGTGAGAGCTGCTTTCGCTGCCGAAAATGTTGGGCAGCGCGTGATCTGGGCGGGGCCGCGGTTGACGAGCGCCTTCGTGGGCAACAGCAAGGGCTAGGGGGCCACGATGAGGATGAGGGGAGGAGGTTGGCGCGAGGGTTAAGGGGTGCCAGCGCGGCAAGGGCGCGAAAGGAGGAACTGACTGGAGGAGGGGGGATCGTCGGAAGAGGAAACGGGGGACGACGAGGTGACAAGTAGGAGTTGTTTAGAGGAGCTGGGCAGGTTGAGGATGCCCTGGCCGCGCCCCGCCAGGCGCGGGCTCCGACGAGATCAAGGAGCAGGACGAGGAGCTGGGCGCGATCTCCGAGGGGAACGCCGAGCAGGGTGAGCTGGGCACAGAGGGCGAGGAGCTGGACAAGGGGGACGTGGAGCTGCACGCGATCTCCGAGGGGAACGACGTGGAGGGGCAGCTGGACGACGACAGCCTTCTGGAGCCCCGCGCCTGCCGCCCTACGGACGGAGGCTGAGGAGGAGGGGGGGGGGGGGAACGATGGGGAGGGGGAGATGCATTCGTCGCCGCCCTGAAGAAGATGAGGATGATGAAGAGAACCGTGAGAAGGTTGAGAAGGGGGAGCGGGGGGGGGGCGAGAAGGACAACTAGGAGGGAGGCACGTGGTTGAAGGTGATCTAGCGCCCGTCGGCCTTACCACCAGAGGCCCCCTGCTGTCGGTCGGGAGGCCTCATGCGCGTTGATTGGGATATCGTCGGTGGCTTCTTTGGGTCAGAAGCATCGTTGATGCTGGCGGGAGCTATCGTGATTGTTTGGGGGTCTCATGGGCGCTGGTCGGGGGTCTCATGGGTGTTGGTCGGGGATCTAGTGTTGTTGCCGATTATATCCGACCTTCTCCTCTTCCTCATATCCCCCGAATCACCCATTCCCCCCATTCCCCATCCGCCCTCTGTTCTCCTCCGTCTTATCCTCCTCGTGCCACAGACGCTCCAACCTGTCACTTTTCCTCCTGCTGCTCCCACATGCCCTTGCCACATTTAATTCGAGGTCCCCCCTCTCCTCCTCATCGTGGCCCTCCTTCGGCTGCCCCCCTCGTCGCATGCATCGAAATTCTCGCGTAGCCATTTAGGCTGCGGGCGCTGCGGGTTTGGAGCTGCCGCGCACCTGGCGCCAGAAGCCGCGGCGCGCACGATGATGGGCCGCAGCATTGTGCTCGGTGCCGCGGGCCCGAAGTGCCCGAACTGGGTCCCCCCCGCCTCTCCCGTCGACAGCGACGAGGCGCGCGTCGAGGAGGTGCCCTCGGACTCCGAGGCCAGCGTCGAGCAGGGGCTCGAGAACCCCGACGCCATCATCGAGCAGGAGCTCGAGAAGCCCGACGCCAGCGCCAAGGACGAGCCCACGGACACCCAGGCCAGCTTCTTGGCGCACGAAGATGAGCCCACGGACACCCAGGCCAGCTTCTCGGCGCACGAAGATGACGCTGGCGGCCATCGCCTCGCCCCGACGCCCTCCGACACGCCTGTGAAGGCGTTGCTTGCTAGTTCGTCGTCGCCTTCGCTTGCGGCTTCGCCGACATCGAAAAGGAGGCGCATTTCCCAGAAGAGCCCGTCGGAGAAGTGCTCCCCGACCTACACGCCTGCCCCGATCGAGGACGTTTTGGAGACGCCGCACATGCAGGCCACGGTTGCGCGTCGGGAGTCGTTGGGATATTGGCCGATGGGGGATGGGGTAAGGTCTGGGCGCGGAAGGGAAGAGGGGGTGGGCGGGGGCGCGGGGGGAGCCAACGCGCGAACGCGCTTACAACGGCAGCAGCCCGTGCCCTATCCCCCTTGCCCCCCTTTCGCGCCCAGATCTTGCCCCATCCCCCAGGCCAGCTATCGTTCCAGAAGCCACCGACGCGCAACCTGCGCACAGGAGGCGGCCGAACCCGACGAAGAGGTGGTCATGCCAGAAGTTGCTGTTCCTGAAGTTCAGCCACCGCCGCCTGGCGCCACGGTCGGCGTCATTGGCGACGGGCCTCCGACGGCCGTAGCGCCGCGCAGCCCAGAGAGCTTCTGCGACGAGTCAGAGCTGCTGGAGATGGCCCAGTGGATCAAGGGCCAGGCTTAGAGTAGCTGCTGGAGCTACTAGGGGTGGCTCTAGGCTTAGAGCAGATGCTGAAGTTGATCCTGGCGCCTACATTCACTTTATGGTCGTCGCGACAATGCGCCGCACTAGATTCAACCGTTCGAGCTAGACGGCTGTTTGGGGAAGCCAAGTCAACAAAAAACACATCGACATCGTCTGAAACATCACGCTCGCAACCATCACATGCATGCGTGGTTGCGTGGATGGGCACGCGTTCGCCTCTTGAATATCCTCCTGATCCTCTTTCTGGGCACGCCTCGTCTTCCTCCTGTTCCTGCCCCCCCCCCCCCGCCCATCATCTTCATCCTCCGCCTCGTCTTTGTCCTCCTTCTCCTCCTCCCGAACCAGCTCCCCCCTCCCCCCGAACCCCCCTGGCACTCTCTGGACGGGCGCAGGACAATGTGTGGAAGGGGGAGGGGGGCGATGGGAGGAAACAGTATGAGGAGGCACTATACTGTAGTGCGGGGAAGCAAAAGGAAACAGCAGATGACTCAGAGGAGGCAATAGGATGCGCAGAACGACGCACGCAGGCACGATCGACACAGGACAGGGGAGAGGAACATCAGGAGGAAGGACGAACAGCAATAAGATGGGGAGGCGGGCGGGGAGGACGAGGATCGATGAACAGTTCGCATTGTTTCTGAGGGTCGAGGAGCAGTTCGTAGAGACGTAACGATTTGGTGGAGGGTCGAGGCGACGCTCTCACGATAATTTTTTCAGAGGAGAACTAGACATTATGTTGTTTCCGAATCCATGAGCAATTCGAAATTCTGCACGGCGTGGGCCTGGGCCCCTCAGAGGGCCTTGGCGCCTCGACTCGGACCCTCCACCGTCCCGCCCTGACCCAACCCTCTTTGTTGCGCCATCAGGTTGGACCCGATTCGAAATTATTGACGGCGTTGGCCTCGGCCCCATCCGATGGGCCCTAGATTACCCCCCCCCCCCCCTGCTTTTAGTCGCCACCACGCTGGATGAGCCTCGAATATCTGTTCGGCGTGGACCAGCCCCTCCCCCGACGGGGCCCTGGCGCGTAAGTCATGGCCCTCCACCCCCCCGTCGTGCCCCCTCACTCCTTGAGACGCGCCTTGTATTCATGTCGATGTCAGCCTCTCCTCCGCCCGCTGGCTAGGAGCTCGCCCGCTGGCTGAAGGGCGACGGCGGGGTGCCCGCCCGCGAGACGCCCGCGGCCCCGCCCGCGCCCCCCCTGTCCAAGAACATGAAGTTGGACACTTCCACCTCCAGGGCAGAGCCTGGTGATCTGTTCGCGTCGGACGACGACGAAGGCGTCTTGAGCTTCGCGTGCCAGGCGAAGGCTGTGCCAGCCAAGAAGGCGACGCTCAAGGCGCACCAGCTCGCCCGATTTGGGGGTGCGTTCTGACGAAGATGGAGGAATGATGAGGAGGATTGGGGGGGGGGGAGTGAAGAAAATGACGAGGAGAAGTGGGAGGAGTGGGAGGAATGATGAGGATGGGTGGGAGGATGAGGAGTGGGAGGAGGAGGATGAGTGGGGAAATCGAGGAATGCTGATACGAAGTATATAGAGGGGATGAGGAGCAAGGTCAGGAGAATAACCCTATGTAGGAGTAATAATGTTCGGGTGAGGTGTCCCTTCTCCCCCTCCTCCCCCCTCTTCTCCTCCCCCCCCCCTCCCCCCATTATATTCCTCCCGCCCCCCAGGTGGGATTGCGTTGCAGTGTCCTCGCCCGCCTCCTCCTCCTCCTCCTCCTTCTCTTATCTTCCCCCCCTCCCTCGTCCCCCCCAGGAGCGGTTGCGTTGCAATGCACCTCGTTCCCATCCCCCCAGACATAATCGGGCCATCGAACTAACTCACCGCCGTGGGCCTGCAGGCCCAGATGAAGGACAAGAAGGAGGCCCAGAAGGGCCATCGGGACAAGACGAAGGCCCAGAAGGGCCAGAAGGGCAAGAAGGACACGACCAAGAAAGGCATCCGCTCCTTGCAGCACCCGTCCCTCGGCCCCATGACGATCACGTACGGCGCCAAGGCGAGCTACATATGCTCGCGCGACGGCGCCAACCGACCTCGCTTGTACGTGCAGGTGAGCGCCGCGCAGGCAGATGATCACGGAGCGGTCATCGCTCGCATTCTCAAGCACGCTTGCACTCATAATTTAGATAAGGAGGGGGCCTTGACATATAGGGCGAGCCTCTTATAATCGTGTGTCCAGGCACATATCTAGAAGTTATGGGGAGTTGGGCCCAGGGAGAACCCTATATGTTTCATGGGGAACGATTTCAAAGTGCCTGGACACAAGCTACCTATGGCTTGCGTGCTGTTTTGCATACCGCCTCGACAGAGGGCGTTGTTTGTCAGGCTTTTGACGTTTGGGTAGTCGCATCGGGATGATTACCCAGCGATGGGGTCAGTCTGGAGCAGACTCGCCGTCGAGCAGCCACTTTGGCGCGTGCTTCGAAATGGCCCGCCCCATCCCTCCGCAGTCACTCTCGATGCAGGCCCAACCTCCACAGGGGCTGTCAGGGCACGAAGGAAGTCCTCTCCACTCGCCCCTTTCTGTTCCCACGCAAGTTCTCAAACCCAAGCTTAGTGCTCACCTCTCCGCTCGCACCTCCACTCATATGTCTTCTCACCTCTCCGCTCACCACTCGGCCCACCTCCTCACTCAGCTCTCCATCCTGTTCGGGCGTTGCCCGAGTGTGTCCTCCACGGAGTGAGCTGATTGAACCGAGCTGGGTAAATTGATTGTGGCCACCGCGCAACCAGTGGTAGACGGTCGCATCCTTGGCGGCCGAGGGTTCAACCTATGGTGCCACCATTAGCCAGTAGGTGAGTGGTAAGTGGGTAATGGACGGGCATGGGTACGGGGAATAACGTATGGATGGTGGAAGCAGCGGGTATGGGGGAGGGAAATTGGTGGCAGGTGGTACGGGCAATGGAGATGAGGAAGGCACGATCAGAGGATTTTGTTGTGTTGACACAGTCAAGGTCCATCCCCCCATCGGCCATGAGGCTCGATTCCAGGGCCGCGCGAGCACGGGCTGGCGCAAAAAATACACGTTTCGAGCAAACCCACATTCCATGACGTGGCACGAAGTGCCCAATCATCACGTATACACATCTTACGTTTATCTTACGTATACAAACGTAAGATGCAATCATCTTACCAATACATTACGTAAGACGAAATCATCTTACGTAAGACGAAATCATCTTACGTAAGATAAACGTAAGATGGTATTGTCTTACGCTTGTATTACGTAAGATAAACGTAAGATGGCAAATGTATCTCGCGCGCCAGCGCGTGTGAGGATATGTAAATGTTCGGTATGTCCAGTCCCAGGGTTTCATGGAATCCCAATCCCTGTGTTGAAATTCCGTCGTCCTTCTGTTTTAATTTTGCGGCCCCTCGGTCCGAATTCAGCGGGCCTTCGGTCCGAATTTTGTGGCCACATTGGGTGGTATCCCTGGATCGTGCTCCGAATTCTCGCGCCATCCAACGCCGTTGGTTTGCTCGAGGCGGCGAGGTGACAGTACCTCAGGTTTGTTTGTTTGATTTCTCGCGAGAAATCCCAGCTTCGCGATGGCTCCCAAAAAGACCCTGAAGCCCAACCTCAAAGTGAAGCGGGTTGCCAAGGCGACGAACAAGAAGCCCGCTGCTGTCACTGGCGCTGCTGGCTCCAAGACGTGGGCGGCAGTTTTGAAATCCAGGGGGTGTCTTACACGATTCCAGGCGATGCAGGTTCAGGGCAAAACTGCTATGTGACCTTTTCTGTTCCTGCTCGGGATCAGACGCCGAAACCAAACGCTGGATGCGTCGTTCATCCACCATTTGATTTCCCCCGCCTGCCCAGGTGGGCGTGGGGCAAGCTGCGCACCGCAGCGCTCAAGATGGACGACTTAGATTCCAAGATGCAGCTCTTCAAGGAGCACGGGGACCCCGCGGACAAGGCGTCTTTGCACGCGGTCTTCACAGCTGATGAAGTCAGGCCCACGTGGTGGTAATCTCTCCAACCCTCTTTCACTCCACTTCCTCCCTCGATCCCTTTCCCATATCCATGTCCGCTCTCTGTTTCCTCCCTAGTCGGGCCCTATCCTCTATCCCTCAAGTTTCCTTCTTCCTCCGCCCATGGCCCCCTCCCCTCGCTGTTTCCCCTTCCTCCCCCCCCGCCCTCGCCCCCGCCCGCCTTCACTCCTCCCCTCGCCCCCGCGCCCCTCTCTCTTTCTCTCTCCTTCTCTCTCTGTGTGTATATATATCCCTCTCTCTCCTCTCCCCCCTCGTATCTCACTCTGTAATTCTCTCATCCGCCTGCGCCGCTACCAGGGCGCTGCACGGCCGCTTCAAGACCGCTCGCAAGGGCAAGCCAGATGCGGAGATCGCGTTCAAGGAGGCTGATCGCCCGTCGTCAAAACATGGAGAGGATGACGTCTCTGGAGAGGGTGGGAACTTGGGAGGCGGATCAAGACGAGGAGGATAAGGGGGGCAAGGGCGGGGGGGGAGGTGGAAGGGAATAAGGTCGAGCAGGAGGACGGGGATGAGGAGGTTGAGGAGGGGGAGGAGAAGCAAACCACCCCCCCCCCCCATCCGATGTGGAGGCTGACAACGCCACGGTGGCCAAAAACGACAAGAAGAACAAACTCCTCATGGCGTTCTTGACTGACCCCGATCTCGGCGAGTGCTTCATGGCACAGGCGTCCGAGATCACATTCTCGGAGACAGTGGAGGAGAGGGGCACGTGGAAGTCGCACAAGCAGCTCATGGACTGCTACTCCGACTCAGAGGCCGAGGAGATGATTGCCGATGGGAAGATCATGGAGCGAGTTTGTTTAAACAATGAGAGGAGGGGGAGAGTAGGATAATCGGGGGGATGAGGGAGGAGGAGGAGGAGGAGGAGGAGTATGATAATGCTGAGGATGGTATTAATTGTTGCTCTGAAGACGATGAGGAACAGGAGGTGGTGGGCGAGGAGGGCGGAGATGATGCACCCTCACGTTATTTGGTATATCGTTGTAACCACTTGAAAAACCACCGCCCCATCCTGACCAAATCGTGCCCCACCAATGCCTCCCATGGGGGTATGTACCCCCGCGGGGTGAATCTCGCTAGCGAGACCCCATAGTAATGCTAGTTAAGTTGATTCGGAGGACACCAGATCCGTTGCCCAAGAACTGTCGACTCTGGACTGGTTTGACATCCTAGCGGGGTGGTTCATTTTGCAGTGGGGGTAACCGCCCAAATCCCGACCTAGCCCAGGTGCGCCCGAATCCTCAGAACCCGCGGCGGATGCAGTACATGTTGGTGGAGCACACCCAGAAGAAGAGTTTCCAGAAGCTCAAGAGGCAGACGGCCTCGGGCAACAAGAAGGTCAACAACGAGGAGATGCTCGAGGCCAGCAGGGGCATGAGCAGCCTGGCCATGTCGGGTGACTTGGCGACTCACGGCACCAGGGCCACATTGAATTACGATAAGGTAGGTAGGAGGTATGATGGGGGAGGTAGGGGGCCCAGAAGGGAGGAGGTTGCAGGTTGGAGTGTGTGTGTGTGTGTGTGTGTGGTGGGTGTGGTGTGTGTGTTGTGTGTGTGGTGGGTTGGTTGGGGGGGGGGGGGGGGGGAGGAAGGGGGGGGGGGGGGGGGGCTGATGTAGGTTGTAACATGTGGGAGGTATGAGGTTGGCTGCAGGATGCGTGATGCCTGAGGGGGGTCGGGGTGCAGCCCCCACCCCCCCTCCCCCTCCCCCGCCCCCGCTGGCCCGCCCACCCGCCCGCCCGCACCTCGACAGCCCCCCTCCCTCGGCCACCCCCCCCCCCCCCCCCCCCCCCCCCCCTCCCCCCGCACGCCCACACCCGCCCCACGCGCGCACACACTCCCCACCCCCTTGCCCCCGCCACATTGTGAGGCGACGGCGATGGGGATGTAGAATGTGCGCGCGTGGTCTTAGCGTATCCCACCAGTAAGGCAGCATGCGCCACATGGGCTTGGACCTGCCGAGCCAAGGAGATGGCGGCTCAGGCGCGGGTCGGCCCCGCGGTGGCAAGACCAGCAAGGCCCGATTATCAACGCCCACCCATCTAATTCCGCGGCTCCATCGCCCCCATCCTCACATCACCCTTTCTCCCACCCTTCCCCTCCTTGCCTCCCATCCCGATCGCTCCCTCATTCCCCACCCCATCCCTTCCTCTTCCCCTTCCGTCCCTCTCCCCCCCCCCCCCCCCCCCCCCCACCCCCCCCCCCCCCCCCCCCCCCCCCCCCCCCCCCCCCCCCCCCCCCCCCCCCCCCCCCCCCCCCCCCCCCCCCCCGCCCCGCACCCCACCCCCGCACCCCCCTCACGTTCCATCATTTATCCCCTCTCCTCCCTTCTCCCCCCCACGCATGCTGCGCCCCCCCCCCCCCCCCCCCCCCCCCTCCCCCCCCCACCACCCACCCAATCCGCTTTTGCGAATCATTATTCACCCCTACCCCCCTGCCGAAGGGCGAGGGGGGGGGGGGGTCAGCCGCGACGCAGGAGGGCAGGAGGAGAGGAGGTGGATGATGAGGCTGAGCGGAGGAAGATAAGGAGGAGGAGGGAGGAAAATGAGGAGGAGGATAGGATGAGGAGAGAAAAGGAAGCTGAGGTGGATGTGGACGGTGGCGTGGGGGGGTGGGGGATAAGGGGGAAGGCGGGGGGATGGAGATGGAGAAGCATGAGAAGGGATGACGTTGGAGGAGGAGGATGAGGGAGGGAAGGAAGAAGGGGGTGGGGCAGGGGACGGGGCCCGCCCAGGCTTCAGCGGCACTGAAGAAGGAGATCAAGAAGCTGAGCCATTATTCTGGTCTCGTGGCGAAGATCGACCAGAACAAGGTGAAGACCCCAGCGAAGGCCACGGATGAGATCAGCAAGCTGGGGACGGCCGCGAAGGATGCGATGGGATATCAATTCGTCGGCCATCCACCTGCCCCTTCTTCTCCTTCTCATCCTCGCTCTCCTGCTCAACATTTTCCCCTTCTCCTCCGTCTCCTCCTCCTTCCCTTTCTCCTTGCTCTCCTCCTTATCCTCCTTGTCCCCCTTCTCCTCCTTCTTCTCGCCCCGCCTGCCCCCTGCCTCCTCTTCTGTCAACCTCTTTTATTCGGTGACGAACGCCTGGGTACTCTCAGGGTGATTTGGCCTGTCGGGGCGATTCTTGGAAACCCATGGTCCGTTGGGTCCGTTCTCTCACATGTCCCTCGCGCCACGCTCGGCGCAGGTCGGCAGCGATGGCGACGCGGGCGCGGCCCCCCGAGGGCCTTGGTGCGTCGGGCTTGCCATGGGCCCAGGGCCCGAATCCAGATACCCCGTGCAAAGGAGTCGGCGTGCTGCTTGCTGAACGTGATCAAAGCGCTGAAAGACTCCGAGGACGTGGGCCTGACAGTCGTGAGCGACGCGAAGAAGGCGCTGGAGGGAGAACGGGGTCGGGGGTGGAAGGGGAAAGGGGGGGGGGGGAGGGGATGGGAGAGACAGAGCGGGCAGATAGTGGCGAGCATGGAGGTGGCACGGGGGGGTGGGCGCGGTGGAAGAGGCTCTGGAGAGGAGGTGGCGGTGGGGGGCTGGTTTGACGAGAAGAAGGAGGGGGAGGAGGGGGCGGGCAAGGAGGAGGAGAAGGAGAAGGAGGAGAAGGAGGAGATGGAGGAGAAGGATGAGGAGGGGGACGACGACGCGGCGGATGGCGACAAGGCGGGGAGGGGGGGAGGGCGAATAGGGGAGAACGAGGGAGAGGAAGAGAGATGACGAGGCTTTTTTTCCAATACACAACTTGACGTCACCGTATCCGTTAAGATTTGTTTGAGCCCATGTTTTCCAGAGTGGGCCGATCTGAAATCGATGGGCCCTGCGCCGATCTGAAACCGAAGATAGGCCGAGTGGGCCGAGTGGACGGATCTGAAACCGACGATGCGCCATCCCTGCGCCAGGTGCTCGAGACCATCCAGAGCATCAACCACGAGGCGAACATGCTGCAGCTCGACGAGGAGACGGACATCAAGAAGAGCCAGCAGCTCATCGTGAAGGCCAAGAAGACGCTCGAGATCGTCACCGAGCTGGACTTCGGCGTGACCGTCTAGCTTAGGCTGGCCACCAGGAGGGAGAGGGAAGCAGGAGGTCCCACGGCCAACGGTCGCACACTGTAAGCCCACCCCGAAAAGGCGCTCGAATGTCATCCATTGCGCACCTACCCCCATTCCCCCATGCCACCACCTACCGTGGGACCTTGTCGCTTGGGGTGCCGTCATGGGGCCCATCGGTTGTCGGCGGAAACGCGTGCGTTCTTGGCCCGCGTTCTTGTAATTCCGTTTTGTGTGTGTGTGTCCCCAGCAGGTGCCATTGGCCACCTCTGGGATGGCACGCATGATGTTCAGACTTGTTGGCTCGATGGCGTGCCCTCGACGATGCAACTCCAAGTGTGCGCACGTTGGCAATGGGGGGGGGCGCTCGGGCGCTCGTGCGCGGGCCAACAGCGGCCGCGAGTTTGCGGCGACGCCTCAGATCGAAGGAGCGATCCCTGGCCAGACGGCCCTGTAGTTTTGGAGAAATCTTCCCATGGCCAGTCCGCGGTTCGCCGCGTGATGGTTCATTGGACGTCCCCGAAAAATTGGAACGGCCTTCCTACTGAAGGCCCACTCCTGTTTGGAACGGCCCCTCATATTGATTTGGTTTTCTTAGACAAACACTTCTCGCGGAGCCTCCTTCGCTCTGAGTCGGCCCTGAGAACGTGGGTCTGCCGCGCCCGCGGTGTCGTGCCAGGGCGCTCACCTGTTGCTTGGCGCCTGGCTCTTCCCGACCGCCGCTTTCGTGCTGCCCGTTGGCGGCGCGCGGCAGAGACTCGCCAGTCTCCCTCTCTCTTTCTCTTTCTCTATTTCTCCCTTCCTCTCCTTCTTTCTTTCTTTCTTTCTTTTTTTTTTCTCTCTCTCTCTCTCTCTCTCTCTCTCCCTCTCTCTCTCTCTCTCTCTCTCTCTCTCTCTCTCTCTCTCTCTCTCTCTCTCTCTCTCTTTCCCTCCCGTCACCGCCCCTGGTGTTTCAGCTACCCGCCCTTTCGCCCCGTCGTCGCGTCCGTAGCGTGATCGTGGGGGCTCGAATTGCCCGTGCCCGACCCGCGCCATGCCACCCAAACGTCGGAGGCGCCTGGATCCCGCCGAGGCGGGCGATGGCAGCCCCGACGACGCACGTGGGGGTCCAGAGGTTCCAGAAACAGAGTTTTCAAATCTCGCCACCCACCTATTGAAAGCTTGGAGCTGGGGGCTTATCCCAGCGGCTGAGGTCCAGAGAATCTCGGCGGCTGCGTTCAGGGACGGCCTGCGCCATGGCGAGGTTGAACGCCTGGCCAGCTTGGGCCAGTGGGGACATTACCAAGGCAACGTCCACAAACAGCTCACCACCATGCTCGGGAAGAATTTCCTGCCTAACCCCCTGACGTTCGAGATCCCCGTCGTCGACCCGAAAACGACCGAGGTCTCCACAGCAGACTGCTCTGCATTATTACCTCATGACTGGTTCTCGGCACTGTTCCACCAGTATCCTGCCGAGTTCGAGCACATATTCGGTTGCGACCGCTTGGCCTACTTCTGGGACAACGCAAGCAGGTGACGTTTTTTTTCCCCTCCATTTATTTTTTAACATAAAAAATGGTGGGGTTTTGGGGGTGGGCGTGTTTTAGGTTCGGCCCATCGGCTTCCCCATCGCGGCGTCAACAACTTTAACACGCACCCGCAACCTAACAATTCTAAATCACAAAACCAAAGCCACATTTGCATACCCTGCCCCAGGTGACTCTTAAAAAAAAACCCGCTACAGGGACGAGCCGCGGCTTCGGGGTCATCCTGCGTGGGCGGTCCGCGACCGTGGGACCACCTTGGTGCCGCTCAGAGTGCACGGAGACGGTGCAGAATTTCTCACCCGTGATTCGTTGGTGACTGTTAGTATGACTGGGTTGCTAGCGACTGGTACAACGAAATCTATCACCTTGAACTTGGTGTCGCTACCAGCAAGCATCACGGCAAAGGCTAGGCACCACGGTGGTCTCGACAGCTTCATTCAAATCTGGGAGGTGCTCAAATGGTCATTTAACGCCTTGGCTCGCGGCAAACACCCCTCCAAAGATGCACAAGGCTTCGCCCGACATATACCCTTCTAGTGCCCAGCGCGATATATGATAGTTCGTCAAACCACGTCGGTCTTCGTGCGTTCCTCTTGTATCATCCGTCTTCTCTGTATCTCAGTCTCCCCTCTCCCCCGCTTTCTTGCGCTGGCGCCAGGGCCTGTTTGCGCGGCCGCGCGGGCGACGCGGCTACGCCCTGGGGAGGAGGAGGGCCGAGATGAGAGGGAGAGGGGCAAGGGGGAGAAGGAGGGGGATGGAGGAGGAGGAAGAGGACGGGGACAAGGACGAGGGGGAGGACGTCGGTCGAGGCATACACACACAGCCAGGGCACCCTCGGCACCGCGGGGAAGTCGGATTGGAAGGGCGACCCTCTCGACCCAGAGAGGGGGCGCCTTGCGGGGCAGTGGCTGTGTTCTCCCGAGAAGCCCTTCAGGGCTTTTATTTATGCCATATTGGGCGACTTGGAGTATTATGCTTCACATCTACAGATGCCCTACCCAAACGACCAGCGTTTTTGTTGGCTCTGCCCTTGCCACAAGGGCGACGGCGAGAACGCGTTCAACAATTTCATCGAGGATCGGGGGTCGCCTTGCCACTTCTGCCAGCGCCGCCCCAATGGGGTGGCATGGTGGAAAAATCGCACCCCCTTTGGCATTCCCCCCCTCCCCCCCCCTCGCAGAGGAGACGGCGAACCACTGGAAATTTCGTGAACGTGCATATCCAGTCACCCATCCACTATACAGCATTTGGGGTGTTACAGTTAGGGCATTGGCCCTCGACGTGATGCACACCTGGGACCTAGGGATAACGGGCCATACGGCCGCGAACGTTCTGTATGAAATAGTGTTCGAACAGGAAGACGGCCCCAGACATGCAATCATTTCACGCTTGTGGGCGAGGATGCAAGAAATATATAGACATTCAGGCCTGGAACACCGTCTATCCACGCTCAAGTTGGCCATGTTCGTGGCAGATAAAGATGCACCGCATTCGCAGTACCCCGTGCTGGCTAAATCCATTAAGGCGGCAGAGGCGCGGAGCCTCGCGACGGTGGCCTATGAGTTGGCCAAGCACTACGACGATGGCTCGCCGATTCGCAAAACGAGAACACTGTTATGTAAAAGCCTGTGCCAAATGTACCGCATCATTTCATCTGGGGAAATGTTTTTATCTGCGGCTGAGTGCGCAACGCTCCAGAGATCGTCCGACAACTTTTTGGTGTGCTATCAGGCCTTGTCGAGACGTGCAATGGACGACGGGAAGCTTAAGTGGTCCATTGTCAACAAACACCACTTCACGTACCACCTCGTTAGGCAGGTTCCTTTGAACCCGAAGTACGTGTGGTGCTACCAGGCGGAGGATTACCAGAGGTTTGTGACGAGGGTTGGTAGCGCCAGCGCGGTGGGGTCTTCTAGCATGTCTGTAAGCACTAAGGTTGCAGAACGGATGCGTTGCGGCAGACATATATGAGACTTCGTCTACATACAGATTGCAGACCCCACGTTGTTGGAAACGCTTATGCAGCAAACCGAAAAAAAAAGGAGGATGGAGGGGGGGAAGGGCGATGGGAGGAGGAGGTGGAAGGAGCGACGCATTGGGGACGGGGAAGGGCGAGATGGGGGCGAGTGAAGGGGCGGGGTGGTGGAGTGAAGGACGATGGGCCAGGAGTGGTAGGTAGCGGGGAGGGCGCGGGCGTGAGGAGGGGCAGGCACAGCAGAATGGACGTCGCCCATTCCATCCCGTCTTCCCCCCAACCCCACCCCTTCTTCCTCCCTGCCCTCCTTCCGCCTCTTCCTTCGCGGCAACCTCCTCTCTCCTCTGCCCTCTTCTGGTCACGCATGTCAGCTCCTTGGGGGTCGGTGCAGGATGCCGTCGGCGAGGCTACCCGAAGGGAAGGTCGGCCCTTGTGGGGGAGGCGGATCTGGAGTTTACTCGCGGCAGCACGGACTAGGAGCGTCCTGAGCAATCGCAAGCAAGGCCCCCCGCCCAATCATCACCCCCCCCGTCCCCGTGCAGGGCCACCATGTCCACGTTCCTGCTCCTGCTCCTGCTCCTTCTCTTGCTCCTCCTTATCCTCCTCCTTATCCTCCTTCTCCTTCTCCCTCTCCCCCTCCTCTTCCTCCTTCTCCTCCTTCCCCTTATCCTTCTCCTCCTCGCCCTCCTCCTCCTGGGCCTTCCCATGCCTCCTCCGCCACCCCCTTCTCCCACATCTGTCCCCCCCTCGCCTCCTCGCCCCCCAATTCGCCGCAATCCCCTTTGGATTCTCCTCCTCGCGATCCCATCATGGGTGGAGCGCTCTGGGAGTGGGGCCGTGCTTGCAGATTGTCTTCTGTTGTGTATTCTAGCCCCACGTGGGCACGTGGCGACCGACGGTCGCCAGCCCGAGCCTCTCTCCTCCAGGATGCATGAGAAGGCGTGGGCACATGGGCTCAGCTTACGGATATCTTACGTAAGATAAACGTAATCCATTATAGTCACGTAGCATCATATGCACACACAAATACACATATAGCTTACTGATAGTTTACGTAAGATAAACGTAAGATAAAAGTAATACGTTATATTCACATTTGACCATATGCACACACCTACTTATACATATTACGGATATCTTACGTAAGATAAACGTAATATAAACGTAATACATTGTAGTCACAAATGATCAGATGCACACACACATACCCATATATATATTACGGATATATTACGTAAGATAAAACGTAATATAACATATTCGTATATTACGTTTATATTACGTCATAAATCGTAAGATGTAGACAATTGCACGAACACATGAATACACCATCGCTTCTTACGCTTATCTTACGTACGACAAACGTAACACGGCACAAGGAGGATGATCAAAAAGGACGAGGAAGAGGAATGAGGATGGGGGTCAAACGAGGGGGGAAGAGGAGAGGGAGGATGGGGGGATGATGAGGGGCAGGAGGAGGGAGAAAAGGAAGAGGGGGTGGGGGAGGAGGGGGACGAGGAGCTCCTCTCTCTCTCTCTCTCTCTCTCTCTCTCTCTCTCTCTCTCTCTCTCTCTCTCTCTCTTCTGTTTGCAGCGCTGCGCAGAAGCGGAGACGGTGGCGCGGGCGCGCCCGACATGTTCAGTCTCCCCCTCGCTAGTCGGCACCTCCGCTCTCCCTTGCCATTGCTCATCCTCCACCACTCCTTGTCACCGCTCATCCCCCACCATCCCCATCGCTCACCCTCCCTCGTCGTCGCTCACTCACACCCCGAGTCTTTCTGAGGATGAGGAGGGCCGATGAACAGTCAGTTAGGTACCCTGGCCCCTTTTTTGGAGACGTCACCACGCTGGATTCGCCTCGAAGCTTTGTGCGGCGTGGACCTGAGGCCTTTGAAAGGCGCTGCCGCGTCGAGTCGGGCCCTTTCGAATACCCACCCTACCCCTCGATGCGCCGCCACGCTGGATGCGCCTCGCAATTTTTTGCGGCGTCGACCTCGGCCCTCAGTGGGGCCCTGGCGCGTCGGTTCGGGCCCTCGACCAATCCGCCCGAGCCCCCCCCCCCTCATGGAGCCGTCACCACGCTGGATGTGCCTCGAAATCCTATACAGCGTGAGCTGGAGCCCCCAAGGGGGCCTTGGCACGTCGAGGTGCCGTCGGTTTGGGGGCCATCGTCGCCTACGCCGTGGTGATGATGCTGATGGTAGTGGTGATTGGCATGATGATGTTGGTGCTGACTACCGTTCCCATCATGCTTCGCATGAAGACAGGTATGATGTGGAGCATGGTGAGGGTGATTATGATGATGGTGATGATGGAGATGACGATGCTGATGCTGATGACAACGATGATCACCATCATCATGATGCTGAGTATGGTGATGATGATGACGTTGATGATGATGATGATGCTAATGCTGCTGATGATGATGATGATGATAAAAAGGACGTGCATATCTTACTTTTTGCCGAAAAAATGTTCGATTTCGGTCGGCAGCAAAAATGGGGAACGGTCGGTAGCGGACGGTAGCAACCATATTCAAACTCAACGAAAATAGCTTAAAATCCGCTACCGTTCGCGACCGTTCGCTACCGAAATCGACGGTTTGGCGGTAACAGGCCGCGACCGTTCGCTACCCAAATTTTCGCGAGATCGGTCGCGACTGGTCGTTCCCGATCGCTACCCAAATTTTTGGGCAGCGCATGATCTGGGAACGGCCAGCCCCACGGCCAGCCCGACGGCCAGCCCCATGGCCAGCCCGACTGCCAGCCCCACGGCCAGCCCGACGGCCAGCCCCGTGGCCAGCCCGATTGCTGGCCCCACGGCCAGCCCCACGGCCAGCCCGACTGCCAGCCCCACGGCCAGCCTGACGGCCAGCCCGACGGCCAACCCGACTGCCAGCCCCACGGCCAGCCCAACGGCCAGCCCTACTGCCAGCCTCACGGCCAGTCCCACGGCCAGCCCGACTTCCAGCCCCACAGCCAGCCCGACGACCAGCCCGACGGCCAGCCCGACTGTCAGCCCCACGGCCAGCCCCACGGCAAGCCCTACGGCCAGTCCCACGGCCAGCTCGATCGCCAGCCCGACGGCCAGTCCTCCTCCTCCTCCTCCTCCTCCTCCTCCTCCTCCTCCTCCTCCTCCTCCTCCTCTTCCTCCTCCTCCACGGCGGCCAGCCCGACTGCGAGCCCCGCGGCCGGCCCGACTGTTGGCCCCGCGGCCAGTCCCACGGCCAGTCCCCCGGCCAGTCCGACAGCCAGCCCCGCGGTCAGCCCGACTGCCAGCCCCGCGGCCAGCCCTGCAGCCAGCCCCGCGGCCGGTCCCACGGCCAACCCGACCGCCAGCCCCACGGCCAGTCCGGCGGCCAGCCCGACGGCCAGCCCGACGGCGAGCCCGACAGCCAGCCCCACGGCCAGTCCCACGGCCAGCCCCACGGCCAGTCCGACGCCTTACCCGACACCGTGCCCGACGCCCTACCCCACGCCCTACCCGGTCAACACCCTACCCGACGCCTTGCCCGACGGCCAGTCCGACGGCCAGTCTGACGGCCAGCCCGACGGCCAGCCCGGCAGCGAAGCCACCCTCCAGACGGCGCCGAGAAGTCCCACCGCGCCCACTCGTCCGCCTTCCCCTGCCAGCGACTCGATACGTGTGGACACTCTGCCAAACCGTCACGGCACAACCCCGGCAACTCCGCAGAGCGTGCCAGAGCCACCTCAGGCGTCAGAACGCGGGCAGGGGCAGGGCCGGGGGCAGCAGGAACAGCAACAGCGGCAGCAACCCCTTGATGGCCCTCATTCGGAGCCTGCAACAGTCAACTGCTACCCTGGCCAGGACCTCGTCCCTGGCCAAGACGACAGCTGCTGCCTTAGTGCGGCTCTAGCTCCCACGGCGCCGGTTGCTCGCGGCCAGCCGTCGGCAGGCAAGCAGGACAGCGAAGCCATCCTTCAGCTGGCTTCGAGGAGCCCCATCCGCACCGATTCGCCCTCCTTCCCCTGCCGGCGACTCGATAAGGGTTGACACTTCGCCAAGCAGTCACGGCGCAGCCCCAGCAACTCCGCAGAGCGTGCCGGAGCCACCTCAGGCGTCAGGACGCGGGCAGGGGTAGGACCGGGGGCGGCAGGAACAGCAAAGGCGGCAGCAAGCCCCTGACGGCCCTCACTCGGAGCTTGCAACAGTCAGCTGCAACCCTGGCCAGGACCTCGTCCCTGGCCAAGACGACAGCGGCTACCCGAGTGCGGCTCTAGCCCCCGCGGCCCAGAGTGCTCTCGGGCAGCCGTCGGCGGACGAGCAGGACAGCGAAGCCATCCTTCAGCTGGTTTCGAGGAGCCCTTTCGCACCTATTCGTCCTCTTTCCCCTGCCAGCGACTCGATGCGGGCGGGCACTTCGACAAGCGGCCACGGGGCAATCCTCGCAACCCCGCAAAGCGCGCCGGAGCCATCACAGGCGACAAAACACGGGCAGGGGCAGGAACACACCTCCACCCTTGTCGGCTACCCCCAGGCTCAGGCCCCTCACCCTGGCGCCCCCCTCTCCGGCGAGGGCGCGAGCTCGACCGCCGGGGCGTGCCGGCAGCCCGACCAGGGCGCATCCGTGGCACGTCGGATTGGGCGTGGGTGGACGGCCAGCCTGTTCGCCGATCGCCAGCACCCAGAACCGCGGGACCCCAACTCTGGAAGGCCGCTCTATAAAGCCCGGGCCCACGACCCCCAGTGGAAACCCCGCGGGGAGTCACCAAACGAGGCGATCAGGCGGCTTCAGGTCATCCTGGGCGCGTCGTTTACAGCCGTCTGGCGTGCCTTCGCCGAGCAACGCGCTGTCCCTGGCACCGCGCGCGCGTTGGGCCCGCGTCGGCACGACCAGCGAACCTGCGTCGCCTTCCTGACCTCACTGCGCGGCCACAGCTGCGATGCGCGGGCCATGGGCGATCCACTGGGCCTGGGGGCCGACTGGGCATAGCTGCGTGGGCGACACCTGGGCAACCGCTTCGGTGACAGGCACCGCCGCGAGATGGTCGGGAATACGTGGGCGGCGGCAGCGGCCGCACACCGTAGGGTGGGAGTGCTCGCGGACGAGGTCGGGGCCAAGACGTCGAAGACGCTTCTGCCAATTAATGTGGTCGTTGCTTCCACCCCCGTGACGACGACGTCGACGAGCTGTTCCCTCCCTCGGCGTCCGTCCGCCCCCCTTTGTGGCAGGCTGGACGGATGGCCTGCCACCCCCCCGCCGTGGGCCGCCAGGTGTTGTTTTCTTCTCCCGCTTTCCTTGGTTTCCAGTGCATCTTTGTCTAACAGCACGCATCGGGCGACCAACGGTGCGACCTCGAGAAGCACGGTCACGACCGGACGATCTCGAGCAGAGCGGCGTCCACGGCCTCTCCCACGGTGTACTCCACGACGGCATTGAGCAACTGCGTGTACGCGGCAGTACCGAGCAGCGCAACTTCGAGCAACACCAATCGAGTGCGGCACAGTCGACCAGCACCACGCCGGCCAACACTATGGCGGGTTCAGCACGACGTTGACGGATACGACAGGGTCATTCATGCCACGCCGGCCAAGACGTGTCCCACCATCTGGACTCCCAATGCACCTTGTCTTGCAGTACGCCCGGACGACCTGCAGTGCTACCTCGATCACCACGGTCACGACCAGTGCAATCTCGTGGCCGTGGTACGAGCGACTCCGACAGCACGACGATCAGCTCGCGCGCGACCAGCAGCACACTGCCTCGGCCACCTCGACTCCCAGTGCATCGCTGCCGGCAATGCGCTTCAGACGACCAGCGGCGCGACCCGACCAGCAGCGCGGCTACAAGCAGCGCGACGTCCACGGCCACTCCCACGGTGAGCTCCTCGACGACACCGAGCAGCAGCATGAGCAGGGTCGAGACAAGCAGCGCAACATCGGGCAGCACGGCTCAAGTTCGATGCAGTCGAGCAGCACCGCGCCGGCCAGTGTTACGGCGAGCAGCGGCACGACGCTGACGAACACGACAGGGCCCTTCAATACTACGCTGCCCGGGACGAGGCCTTCGACGGCCAGTGCGAGCGGCTCCAACAGCACGACGGCCACCTCGAGAAATCTTCCCGCGCAAGCGCATTGTCCACCACCTTGACTTCCAGTGCATCGTTGCCTCGCGGTACGTCCCAGACGATCAGCAGTGCGTCCTCGAGCAGCACGATCGCGGCCAGTACGGCCTTGGGCAACGCGACGTCCACAGCCACCCCTGCGGCGAGCTTCACGACAACAACGAGCAGCAGCTTGAACGTGGCTGGAGCGAGCAGCGCAACGTCGAGCATGACGCTCTCGAGTTCGACACTATCCAGCAGCACCACGCCAGCCAGTACTACGACGTCAAGGATTACCACCACGCCAACCGAGACGGGCTCTTCAGCTTCGTCCACCTCCTCGACCTCCAGTGCATCGTTGTCTGGCATTACGCCTCAAACGACCAGCAGTGCGGCCTCGGACAGCACGGTCACGACGAATACGGTCTCTAGCAGCGCGGCGTCCACGCCACATCCATAACGACATTGAGCAGCAGCGTGTGCGTGACCGTGACGAGGACCGCAACGTCGAGCAGCACGATTCGAGAGCGACACAGTCGTGCAGCACCACGCTCCCCTCTAGGGCGAGCAGCGGCACGACGCTAACGGGCACGTCAGGGACATTCGACACCACGTTGATCGAGGCTAGAACTTCGACGACTAGTCCGACCGGCACAGCAAGACGACCAGCAACACAATTGCATCGTCCACCATCTGGGCATTCAGTGCACTGTTGTCTTGCAGTGCGGCTCAGACGACCAGCAGCACGACCTCGAGCAGCACGGTCACGACCAGTACGTTCTCGAGCAGTGCGGCGTCCACGGCCACTTCCTCGGTGAGCTCCGCGACGACATCGAGCAGCAGCGTGAGCGGGGGCGAGACGAACAACGCAACGTTGGGCAGTACGACTCGAGTGCGACCCAGTCAGCATCACGCCGGCCATTACTACGGTGAACGGCGGCACGACGCTGACGGATACGACAAGGGCATTCCATCCCACGCTGGCCGAGACGCGTCCTCCGACGGCTAGTACTGGCTCTAGCAGCACGACGGCTTGCGCAAGCGTGGCCTGCATCACAACTGCATTGCCCACAATTCGGCTCCCAGTGCATCGGTGTCTAGCAGTTCGCCTCGGATGACCAGCGGAGCGACCTCGAGTAGCACAGTCACGACCAGTACGGTCCGAGCAGTGCGACCTCCACGGCCACTTCCACGGTCAGCTCCACGTCGGCACGGTGGCAGCGCAGCGTCGAGCTGCACAAATTCGAGTGCGACGCAGTCGAGCAACACCGTCCGGCCAGCACCACGGCAGTGGCACGACACTCACGTGTATGGGTAAGTCTCCAATATCGCCCTGGCTGAGACGAGTTCTTCGTCGGCTAGTACGAGCGGTACAAGGGGTCGACGGCCAGCTCGAGCGCGGCCTGCAGCACAACTGCTTCCTCCACCTTCTTGACTACCAGTGCTCGTTTGCGAGCTGTCCGTTTCAGACGTCCAGCAGTGCGACCTCGGGCAACACGGCCTCGACCAGTACGGTCTCGAGCAGTGCGGCGTCCACGGCCACTTCCACAACGACATTGAGCAGCAGTGTGCGAGCGGTCGCGACGAGCAACGCAACGTCGAGCTGCACGACTTCGGGTGCGGCACATCGGCAACGCCACGCCAGTCAGCGCCATTTGAGCAGCGGCACGACGCTGGCGGATTTGACATGGTCGTTCAATACCACGCTGCCGGGACGAGGTCTTCGACGGCTAGTGCGAGCGGCCTCAACAGCACGACGGCCAGCTCGAGCGTGACCTGCCAAACAACTGCACGGTTCATCACCTTGACTCCCCGTGCATCGTTGTCTAGGAGCACCTCGCAGACGATCAGCAGCGCGTCCTCGAGCATCACGGTCATGGCCAGTACGTTCTCGAGCAATGCGGCGTCCTTTGACACCTCCACGGTGCGCTCCACGACGACAGCGAGCAGCAGCGAGAGCGAGGTTGAAACGGGCAGCACAGGTCGAGCAGTGCGTACCCGAGTGCGGCACAACCGGGCAGCACCACGCCGGCCAGCACTACGATGAGCAGCAGCACGACGCTGACGGATACGACAAGGTCAGTGAGACCGCCGACAAGGTTATCCAATACCATGATGGCGGAGGCGAGTTCTTCGGCGGCTTGTCCGAGCGGCACCAGCGGCACGACGGCCAGCTCGAGCGTGACCAGCAGCACAACTGCATCGTCCTCCACATTGTTTTCCAGTGCATCTTTGTCTTGCAGTACGCCTCAGCTGGCCAACTGCGCGACCTCGAGCAGCACGGGCACGACCAGCACGATCTCGAGCAGCGCGACGTCCACGGCCACCTCCACAACGGCATTGAGCAGCCGCGTGTGCGTTGTCGTGACGAGCAGCGCAGCGTCGAGCTGCACAACTTCGAGTGCGACAATAGGTAAGCCGGCCAGCACTAAGGTGAGCCGCAGCACGATGCGGACGGATACGGCAGGGTCATTCAATACCACGGTGACCGAAACGAGTACCCCGACGGCTTGTATGAGCGGCACCAGCAGCACGACGGCTAGCTCGAGCGTGACCAGCAGCACAACTGCACCCACCCCCTGGACTTTCACTGCGCCGTTGTCTAGCAGGACGTTTCAGGCGACCTGCAGTGCGACCTCGAGCAGCGCGGTCAAGATCCGGGAGTTCCAAGCAGTGTGGCGTCCACGGCCCCTTCCGCGGTGAGCTCCACGACGACGCTGAGCAGCAGCGTGAGCGGGGGCGAGGCGGGCAGCGCAGCATCGAGTGGTACGATTTCGAGTGCGACTCAGTCGAGCAGCACCACGCCGGTCAGCACTACGGCGCGCAGAGGCCTGTCGCTGACGGATATGACAGGGTCATAACCCCACGCGGGCTGAGACGCGTTCTTCGACGGCTCGTTCGAGCGGCACCAGCCGCACGACGGCTCCTCGAACGTGGCCAGCAGCACAACGGCATGGTCCGCAGCTTGACTTCCAGTGCATCGTTGTCTAGCAGACGTCTCAGATGACCAACAGAGCGACCTCGAACAGCACGGTCACGTGCAGCACGGTCTCGAGCAGTGCAACGTCTACGGCCACTTCCACGGTGAGCTCCACGTCGACATTGAGCTCCAGCGTGATCGTGGTCGAGTCGGGCAGCGCAACGTCGAGCAGCACGGTTCGAGTGCGGCACCGGCGAGAAGCACCGTCCAGCCAGCACCACGGTGAACAGTGGCACGACGCTGACGGTTCGACAAGGTCTATCATATTGTAGTGGCCTCCGGCCAGTGCCGCCGATCCGGGGCGCTCTTAATCCTCGTACTCCTCCTCGTCTCGCTTCTCCTTCTCCTCCCCCATCCTCTTCCTCCTTCCCTTCCTCTTCGTGCCCTTTCCGCTGCTCCTTTCCCTCGTCGGTGGTCTCCTATTCCTTTCTCATTTCCCCTTCTTCCTTGTCGCTTTCTGGGGCCATTTTGAGCCTCCAAGGGGCCCCCAGCGAAAGCGCCCCAGGAGAGCTCCAAGAGGGGCCCCATCAGGCCCAAGAGGGCTCCAAGAGGGCGTCATGAGCGGCTTTGGCCCCAAGAGAACTCCCAGAGTCTCCTGAGAGAGCAGAGGCTCGCGCTGTCGAAACCGACGTTTTGACAGCGCGAACCCCAGGAGACCAAGAGGGCTCCAAGAGGGCGCCAAGGGGGGGCTTCAGATCGCCCCAAGAGAGCTCCCAGAGTCTCCCGAGTGAGCAGAGACTCGCGCTGTCAAAACCGACGTTTTGACAGCGCGAACCCCCTGGCGGCAGGAGCCCCAGGAGGGCTCCAGGAGACCCCCAGAAGAGCTCCAAGAGGAACCCCATCCGGGCTAAGAGGGCTCCAAAATGGCGCCAATGGGGGCGTCAGATCGTCACTAGTGGGCCCTAGGAGGGCCCTGAGAGAACAGAGGCTAGCACCAAGAGGGCTCCAAGAGGACCCCGAGAAGGCAGAGGCTCGCGCTGTCAAAACCTACGTTTTGACAGCGCGAGCCTTCGAGCGCGCCCGGGTCCCGGGTCCGGGTCCCGGAGCCGGTCTCCCTCTGCCTCCCAGGAGCGCGCCCGGGTCCCGGGTCCCGAGTCCCGGAGCCGGAAAGGCGTCAGCCCGCGTCAGCCCGCGTCAGCTCGCGTCAGCTCGCGCTCCCCCCCCCCTCTCTCAGGAGCGTGCCCGGGTCCCGTGTCCGGGTCCCGGGGCCGGATCCGGGTCCCGATTCCCGGGGCCGGAAAGGCGTCAGCCCGCGTCAGCTCGCGTCAGCCCCCCCCCTCCCTTCTCCCAGGAGCGCGCCCGGGTCCCGCGTCCCTCCCCCTCCCAGGAACGCGCCGTGGTCCCGGGTCCAGGTCCCGGGGCCGGCCCTCCTCCCCCCTCCCAGGTCGGGCAGCGCAACGTCGAGCAGCACGGTTCGAGTGCGGCACCGGCGAGAAGCACCGTCCAGCCAGCACCACGGTGAACAGTGGCACGACGCTGACGGTTCGACAAGGTCTAATATATTACGTTGACCGAGACGGGTTCTTGGGCGGCTTGTGCGAGCTGCACCAGCAGCATGATGACCCGCTGGAGGGTAGCCAGCATAACATGTGCGTTTTCCACCACCTCGGCTTGCGCTTCGCTGTCTTGCAGGACGTCTTAGACGACCAGTAGTGCGACCTCGGGCAGCACGGTCACGGGACCGAAGACCAGACGGGACCACTCGCTGTGGAGCGGAACATCGTCGGACCGGACCGCTCGCCTCCGATCGAACTGGCCCCCGACCCCGTTCTGCCATCGGGCTCCGTTCGAGAGATCGACCGATTCAGCCCCGCTTCCTCAACTTACCATGCAGCTGTCAGCTGCTTCCTAGTTGTGCCAAGATCGGATCGCCCCCTCGATGACGAGCCACCCAGCGGCGCGGCTGGCAGCCACCAGATCGGCGACGAGGTCGGTGGCCCAGTACCCCCCAGGCCTGCAGACGTCGGTCGCGCAGGGTTGGCGGAAGGAGAGGACGCCCAGCCAACCCCCAGCAGGAGCTGTCTGGTTTTGCCTTCCCTTCCTGATTACGCGGCTGTCAGCCGCTACCCCCCCCTCGGACGGGGCCGCGCGCTGCGCTCGCCGCGGAGCAGAACTTTGTCGGATCGGGCCGCTCGCCTCCGATCGATCAGGCCTCCGGCTCCGTTCTACCCTCGGGCTCCGGTCGCGTGGTCGATCGATTTGGCTTCCCTTCCCCAATTTACTTTGCAGCTGTCAGCTGCTTCTATTTGCGCCTAGTTCTGATCGCCCCCCTGGCGACGAGCCCACCTGCTACGCGGCTGGACGCCACCAGATCGGAGACGAGGTCGCTGGCCCAGCTCCCCCCAGGTCGGCAGACGCCGGCCACCTATGCGTGGTGGAAGAAGAGGACGCCCAGCAACCCCCCAGTGGGTGCCGCGTGGTTCTGCCTTCTCTTTCTGGCTATGTGGCTGTCAGCCACTACCCCCCTACTCCGGCAGCCCCACTGGGCGCTGGGATTCGCGCGGGCACCGCTGCGGGAGAATCGAGCTGGCAGGGCTGCTAGCCCCCTCCTTAGTCCCGTCTCGTTCGCCATCGCCGAGACGAGGCAGCCATGCCTGGCTTTGGAGCCCGGCGCCTTCGGAGCCCCCTTAGGCCTCTGCGCTGCCCCCTGCGGAGCCCCCGCATGCCTCTGCCCCCCCTCCCCCCCCGGGGCCTCAGCGGTGCCCCCCCTGCCGAGCTGATCTCAGTGTGGGCATGACGGCGTGCGCGTCGGGACCCCCCTGGCCAGAGCTAGCGCAGCGCGGCCAGAGACCTCCTCGAGCAGGACAGACAGCAGGGGCGCATCTCTCCCGACAACGAGGCCGTGAACCACCAGCACATCGACGGTTGGGCCCAGCCAGGCTCCGGCCGTCTCGGGCCGTTTGACAAGTGGCCCCTCACCGCGCCAAACAGAACTACGGCGAGCAGCGGCGCGACGCCGACGGATGCGGCAGGGTCATTCCACACCGCGCTGCCCAGGACGCGGTCTCCGACGACTTGCACGAGCGGCCCCAACAGCAGGACGGCCAGCTCGAAAGTGACCTGCCACACAATGGATCGTCCACCACCGCGACTTCCAGTGCATCGTTGTCTAGCAGTATGGCTTAGACGACCAGTAGTGTGTCCTCGAGCACCGCGGTCACGGCCGGCGCGGTCTCGAGCATTGCGACGTCCTCAGCCACCTCCACGGTGAGCTCCACCACGGCAATGTGCAGCAGGGTGAGTGGGTGAAACGAGAAGCCCAATGTCGGACAGTACGTCTCGTGGGCGACACTATTGGGCAGCACCGCGCCGGCCAGCACTACGACGAGCAGCGGCGCGACACTGACGGGTTCGACAAGTTCCGAAAATACCACGCTGACCGAGACGAGTTCTTCCACGGCTAGTCCGAGCGGCACCAGCGGCATGACGGCCAACTCGCATGGGACCAGCAGCACAGCTGCATTGTCCATCACCTTGACTCCTCGGACGACCAGCGGTGCGTCCGCGAGCAGCTCGGTCACGACCAGCATGGCCTCGAGTAGCGCGTCGTCCACGGCCACCTCCACAACGACAGTGAGCACCAGCGTGTGCGCGGTCGCGATGAGCAGCGTCGAGCTGCACGACTTCGGGCGCGACGCAGTCGAGCAGCACCACGCCGGCTAGCACTAAGGTGAGCAGCGGCACGACGCTGACGCACACGTCAGGATCATTCCTACTACGGTGACCGAGACGAGTACTTTGTCGGCTAGCACGGACGCCACCAGCATCACGACGGCTAGTTCGAGAGGGACCAGCAGCGCAGCTGCATCGCCCACCACTTGGACTTGCAGTGTACCGTTGTCTAACGGTACGTCTCAGACGACCAGCAGTGCGACCTCGAGCAGCACGGTCACGATCAGTACGGTCTCGATCAGGGCGGCGTCCACGGCCACCCTTACGGTGAGCCCCGCGTCGACACTGAGCAGCAGAGTGAGCGGGGTCGAGACGTGCAGCACAATGCCGTCAGTACGCTCTCGAGTAGGACACAGTCGAGCTGCCCCACGCCGGCCAGCACCACGGTGAGTAGCGACGCGACGCTGACGGACACGACAGGGCCATCCCATTCCACGCTGACCGAGGCGCGTCCTCGACGGCCAATACGAACCGAACAGCACTAGCAGCACAACGGGTGGCCCGAGCGTGGCCAGCAGCACCACTGCTTTGTCCGCAAGCTGACTTCCAGTGCATCGTTGTCTGGCAGTTCGTCTCAGATGACCAGCAGAGCGACCGGAGCAGCACGGTCACGAACGGTGCGGTCTCGAGCAGCCCGACGTCCATGACCATTTCCACGATGAGCGCCACGTTGACATTGACCTGGTGCGCGAGCGTAATCGAGTCGGGCAGCGCAAGGCGAGCAGTACGATATCGAGTGCGACATAATCGAGCAGCACCGTCCGGCCAGCACCACGGTGAACAGTGGCACGACGCTGACGGACACGACAAGGTCTTACTATACCACGCTGACCGAGACGAGTCCTTAGACGGCTTGTACGAACGGCACCAGCAGCACGACGGCCAGCTCGAGAGGGACCAGCAGCACCATTGCATCCTCCACCACCTTGGTTGTCCATCAGTACGTCTCAGACGACCAGCAGTGCGACCTCTGGCAGCACGGTCACGACCAATGCGGTCTCGAGCAGTGCGACGTCCACGGCCACTTCCACGGTGGGCTCCACGACGACATCGAGCATAGTACAAGCGTCACCAGCAGCACGGCGGCCTGCTCGAGCGTGACCAACAGCATGACTGCATCGTCCACCACCTCGGCTTCAGTGAATAGGCGTCTAGCAGCACGCCTCAGACGACCAACAGCACGACCTCGAGCAGCAGGGTCACGACCAGACTGCCCCGAGGTGTTCCGCGGCCACGGCCACCTCCACGGTGAACTCCACGACGATACTGAGCAGCAGCTCGAGCGTGGTCGTGGCGAGCAGCGCAACGTCGAGCAGTGCGACTCGAGTGCGACGCAGTCGAGCAGCACCACGCCGGCCAGCACTACGGTGAGCAGCGGCACGACGCAGACGGATACGACAGGGCCATACAATACCACGCTGCCCTGGACGAGGTCTTCGGCGGCTAGTACCAGCGGCTCCAACAGCGCGACGGTCAGCTCGAGGGTGACCTGCCGCACAACTGACTTGCCACCACCTTGTCCACCACCTTGTCCACCACCTTGCCCCGCCCGCTGGCGGCCACCCTGCTGTCCGCCCACGCGTCGCGCCCAATGCCGCCCAGCGGGCACCCAGCTGGGAGAGAGCACCGTTTCTCCTCTGGCCCCCCAGCTCGCCCTCGCTACGGGCTGCCTGCGGCCCCGCGCCCCCTGGCACAGGGTCGCCCCCCCCTTCCTCCGCGGCTGCCAGTCGCCTCCCTCCAACTCCCACAACCGGCCACGCGGCTGTCAGCCGCTGCCTCCCCCCCCTTGCCGCGGCCCGCATAGCGGCTGCTTCGGCCTCGTGCTTAATACCTCTCGCGACGATGCGCCCCCGGCGCCGCGTCGCCCACCCCCGGCGCCCGCCCCCGCGTCGCCGCGGGTACCCTCGGCCCCCCCCCCCGTCGTCTACTGCGCGAGACCACCGGGCCGGCTGGGGCTTGATTGCCGGGGCCACGCGCGCCGCCCCGGCGTGCCTCGCTGCTCCTCGGCGCGCCCGCCGCGGGCCGCGCCGCGCCGCCACCCGCGCCGCTCTGTTGCCGCCGGGCCCCCCCCTCTGGTCTTCGACGACATCCTGGATCGTCGCTGCTGGCGCCAGCGGCGCCGCTATGGCGCGCGAGGCCTCTGGGCCCCCTCGGCCCTCCGCGCCGTGGCCCCCGTCTGGTCGCCCGGCTTCAACTTTTACCTTCCTCCGGCCATTCTAGTCGCTCTGAGGATGGCCTGCCTGCCCCTTCCATTCGGGGGGCCCCTGGCCACTCGGGCCTGCGACTCGCCCGTGGCCGCCGCCCCCGCTCACTCGGGGTTGACGAACGCTCGGTCCTCCCCCGCGCCGCTTTCAGGGTCGACGCTCCCCTTGGATTGGCGCCGCCGCTTCCTTTCTGGGCGTGGCATTCCTACGTCTCGTCGCCTCGCTGCCGGCGTGGTGCCCTGGCGTCGCTCCCACTGCCCCGCCGTGGCCGCTCCCGCCGTCACGCTTCCCCTCTTGCACGCCCGATCGTCGTCCTCGTGTACATGGACTTCCTGGCTTCCTCTCCTGGCTACCCCCTCGGCGATCCGGATTTCTCCGTGGAGCGCCTGCACGCCCGCCCTCGTTCTCTTCGACTACGCGACGGTGGTCTTCGAGTGCGCCGGCTTGCCCCTCGTCGCCATTTTGGCGCTGAGCGTGGACCTGGTGCTCTTCCTGGCCCCGTTGCCTACTGAGTGTCAGCGTCGGTCGCCTGCGCGCTCGTGGCGTAATTTAGATCGTGGCATGCTGCTTTGCGACTTTCTGAAGGCGTTCGGCACTTCCGCTTGGCTTGCCATCAAAAGTAGCCCCGACAGCCAAACAGGACACGATATCCAGACGAGTTGCCCGGATGATGGATTTGCCGGAGCACGCAGAGGAATGAAGGACTGGGTAGGACGCCGTACGCCAAGAGGGGGAGGATGGAGGAGGAATCGGGGGGGGGGGAGGAGGAGGAGGATAATGCAGAAGAGGGAGAGGATGGTTGTGATGATGATGCTGCTGCTGATGATGATGCCGATGATGGTAGCAATGCTGCTGCTGCTGATGATGATGATGTTGATGCTGCTGGTGAATATGATGATGCTGCTGATGATGGTGATGATGGCGATGGTACTGATGATGATGCTGATGGTGATGGTGATGCTGATGAGTATGATGATGCAGATGATAAGGGTGGTGCTGATGATGGTGATGATAGTGGTGATGCTGGTGATGATGATGCTGCTGATGATGATGGTGATGATGACGGTGAGGAAGAGAACAAAAGAAGGAGGATGAAGAGGAGGAGGAGGAGGACCAGTACAAGCCCAAAAATCATCAACGATGTTGGAGTAGACCCTCCCTCCAAGCTCCCTCTTCATAGGTCCCTACAACGGTTCAGTTCCATTGATGGAACTGCCTCGTTGGAAGACACCCATTTGAAGACCTTGAAGCATGCCAAAACGTTGTTCTCGGGATTCTAACGCCAGGGGTCAACATGACTGTTGCGTCTTGCCGATCCTGAATCGTGCCAGAAGCCATTCCTAGGACTTCACAAAACCAAAGTAACGGTTGCACCCGCGTAATCCTGGACCCGTCCAAAACACAATTTCGGGTACGTTTATGATGGGAATCCGTGAATCTCTCGCAATTGTCTGCGAACCACATTTTGAAAAGGAGTCGCCCTCAATCCGCGAAAGTCTTGCACATGTTTTAAAAGAGCGTGCGCCGCGGTAAGGCGAGCACCGCGTTTTGAAACAACACCCGCCCTCAATCCGCGAAGCTGTTGCCAATGTTTGAAAACGAATGTATGCCGCGCTACGGCGAGAACCACATTTTGAAAGCCACTCGCCTTCAATCCACGACTCCCTTGCAAGTTTTTACAGCGAGCGCGCGCGGCGCTAAGGCGAGAGGTGCATTTTGAAAACGACCCGCCCGCAATCAGTGAAACGCTCGTAAATAGTTCTAACGAGGGTGCGCCGCGCTAAGGCGAGAGCCACATTTTGAAGACCACCCGCCCTCCATGTGTGAAGATCTTGCAAATTGCTAGAACGAATGTGCGCCGCGCTAAGGCGAGAGCCACATGTTGAAAACCACCCGCGCTCCATCTGCGAAGCTGTTGCCGTTGCTTAAGCTTCAGAGTTCTAAATGGTGGGGAAATATCAGGCGAAACGCCCGCCCCGCCCGAAACAGTTGCCTTTGGGTGCGACAGGGATAAGTTCTTTGTAAGGAGAAGGAAACGAGGAGCAGGAGGAGGACGAGGAGGAGGTGAAGGGGGAGGAGGAGGAGGACGAGGAAGGAACAAGAAGGAGGAGCAATAGGCGGAAAAGGAGGGATATGAAGAGGGCGAGCAGAAAGGACAGAGGCCTCTTGGGGCATCTTGGGGGTTCTCCGAGCAGTCCTGGGGGCCTGTTGGGGCGTTTTGGGTGCCTCTATGGGGCCTCTTGGGGCCTCTTGGGGGTCTCTTGGGAGCATCTTGGTGACTTCTTGGGGGCCTCTTAGGGACTTCTTGGGGCCTCCTGGGAACCTCTTGGGGGCGTCTGGGGCATTTTAGCGAGTTTCGGGCGTTATTTGGGGGCCAGTTTTGAGGTGATTATTTTAAGGGCGGCCGTATTAGGTTAGGTAGGGTTCTCCGGCCCCGGAGCCCAACATGTGACCAGACGTTCCAACTGCTTGCGAAACGCCCCGTCGTCCAGGTCCAGGGTAGGGGGGTAGGGGGACGGGTCAAGCTACCCACCCGCCCGCAAGCCGTCTAGCTAAATCCCATCCGCCCTCCACACAGAGAAGTAACACCCGCACCTAAACATGTTCAGCGCTAGCTTTTGGATGGACAGCTAGTGGGATCCAAAGCCGACCCCAGGTACGCGACGCTGGGGCGAGGTGCGCCACGCGTGCCAGGGGCGCCACGCGCGCCAGGCACCCCCTGGGGCCCGAGCGTGCCAGGCACGCCTAGTGCGCCAGATGCGCCACGTGCGTCGAGTGCTCTAGGTGTGCCGCACACTCCAGCCGCGCCAGGTGCGCCGCGTTCGGGGCACGTGCAGAGTGCTTCAGGTGCGCCTGCGCACGTGACAGCACACATCGGGAAACATGTCGGCCCCCACCATCTTTGTCGAAAACCGATGCCCATTATTATGTCAGGTGGGCCTGCGCACATTAGGCCACGCGCCACCACCCCCGCCGTCCCTGTGAAACCACTTGCCAGTGATCGCGGGATGGCCGCACATGATCCACATGTATCCGGGAGGTGCATGTTGTATTGTTTTTTTTGTTAGGGATGGTAGCCCTGCGCGCAGCAGGGAATATGTTGACACCCCCGCCGCCCCTGTCAAATACAATACAAAGTGCTCGCCGTCCTCACGAACATGACTCAAGACTTTGCCCCAAAGTGTACTGTGCATTGTTGTTTGACAGGAGTGGTAGGGGGGGGGGCGCATCGGGTTGGCAGCGCATGCTCCAAATTTGGAGGCATATTGCGGTTTGTATTGTTTGACATGCGGTTAATATTCTTTTGACAGGGATGGTGGGGGGCGGGTCAGCATGGTGTCAGCATAGTTTCGGCTTGGTCCCCGGTCGCCTGAGGGAGGGGGTGTATACTAATCAGGAACAGTAATCAAGACACCCCCCAGATAGCCAGCCGTCCAGCTCACTCCCACCCGCCCTCCCAGCACATAAGTCACACCCGAACTTCAGCATGTTCAGCGGTCGGCCTTGGATGGAAAGCTACCGGGAACCAAAACCGACCAAATGTGCGCGACGCTGGGGCGAGGTGCGCGACGCGTGCCAGGCGCGCCACGCGCGCCAGGCACCCCTGGGGCCCGTGCGTGCCAGGTACGCCTGGTGCGCCAGATGCGCCACGTGGTCCGCGTGCGCTAGGTGTGCCGCACACTCCAGCCGCGCCAGGTGCGTCACGTCTGGGGCACGTGCAGAGTGTGTCAGGTGCGCCTGCGCACGTGACAGCACACATCGGGAAACATGTCGGCCCCCACCATCTTTGTCGAAAACCGATGCCCATCATTGTGTCTGTTGGGCATGCGCACATTAGGCCACGCGCCACCATCCCCGCCGTCCCTGTGACAAATCACTTGACAGTGAATCTCGGGATGTCCTCGCATGATCTAGATTTAGCTGCGAGGTACATGTTGTTTTGTTTGTTTGTTGGGGACGGTAGCCTTGCGGGCAGCAGGCAATATGCTCACACCACCGCCGTTCCTTTCTAAAACACTACAAAGTGCTCGCCGTCCTCACGAACATGACTCAAGACTTTGCCCCAAAGTGTGCCTTGAATTGTTTTTTGACATGGATGGTGGGGTGGGGGGGGTGCATCGGGTTGGCCCATGCTCCAAATGTGGAGACAGAGTATGTTTCGTATTGTTTTGTTGACAGGGATGGTTGGGGGGGGCCCTCATGGTTCCTGGTTGGCCGCTTGTCGCCTGGGGGAGGGGTGTGAATAGCCATGGGGAACAGTGATAAACCCTGCCCCGAAGGGGAAGAGGGGAGATGGAGGAGGAAAACCGCTGAACCACTCACGCTCGGAGGGCTGGTTGGATTCTTATGGGTTCAAATCAGATTGAGGTTTTACGGTCGGCGTTTCGGGGGGACACGCTGGTTTCGACTAGATCTGGCGCCCCAGAGTGGCCCCACATCATCCTGTTGCCCGCTCTCGCCTCTGCGAAAAGCGCCGAAGCCGAGAATGTTTCAAGCGCGGACACTTTGCGTTCGCCGTGCCCTGCCCTCCCGGAGGGGTAAAACGACAGGGAGGAGGGGGAGGAGGAGGAGGAGGAAGAGGAGGAGAACGAGGAGGACGAGGAGAACGAGGAGGAGGAGGAGGTTGACGTGGAGGTTGAGGATGGGAAAGAAGACGGAGAAGGGGGAAGAATGAGCTGGGGAGAAGGAAGACAGTAGGGGGGAACGCCACTTCCCCACCCCCATGCTCCTTACCTCTCCTCGCGTCGCCCTTGGCGCTGGCGGCCGGCAGGACTCACTGGACTGGCGGGCTCTCCGCGCGGCGCTCCAGGAGGCCGCCCACGAGCCGTATAAGGACCCCCCCCGAAGGAAAGAGTGATGCTCGATTTGGAGGACGAGCTGCTGGAATGAGGGAGATGGGTCTTGCTGGAAGCGGGTCCTGGTCACGGGGGCGTTCCCTAGGCCGAGGCTTTCATCCCGAGTCGTTGTTTGGCGCTCCCGGGGCCCGGAGAGGACCCCAGGAACCCCCAAGTGCGCAAAAAACAGGACCCTGTTCTGGAGAAGGAGGCGGAGGAGGAGGGTGTTGCGCGAAGCTCCGGATGATGACCCAGGGGGGATCGTAGATGAGGAGGTGCATGGTACGGTAGAGCATGGTGATGTCGTTTGTAGCCTTGCCGATGCGGGTGCGGGCCGTCACGGGCTGACCCCCTTTGGTCACAATTACTCCTCTTCCTCGCCATCCAACTCCTCCAGGTCGTCGTCGTCCTCGTCCACTTCCTCCCTTATCCCCTTCCGCTTCCTGCCTCCTGCCTCCTCCCATCTACTCTCTCCTGTCTCCAGAACGTTTGAGAACCCCTTCAGCCTCGCCCCCCCACCCCCCCCACAGAGCCCTCCTCCTCGCGTGCTGCCAGCCTGGCGGGTCTCAGCCTTCGGCTCGTTTTTCCGTCCCCTCGCCTTGCTTCGCAGGCCTCGGCGAAGCGTGCCGTGCCGCGACGCGTAGCCATGGGCCGAGCGAGGGCCTTTGCTCTCACGCTTGCCTTCGCTGTGGACCTCATCGCGGCACTCTACGTGTTGCTGTCCGGCGGCACTGCCACTGGGCTCGGCGATGGGGGACAGATAATGCGACCGAGATCGTCCATCCCCCTTCGTTTCGGCGCGACGAGATCGCAAAGGAAAGGGTCGGGGGAGGGGGAGGGGGAGGAGGAGGAGGAAGAGGAGGAAGAGGAGGAGAAGGAATAATAATAATAATACTAATACTAATAATAATAATGATAATAATAATACTAGTAATAATAATAATAATAATAATAATAATAAGTGGATTAGGTGGCAGGGGGGTGCATGATGGAGAGGAGGGAGGAGTTAGGGAACATTTTGAAGTGGATGAGAGTGATGAGGATGATGGCGATGAGGCGGATGAGGAGGAGGGGCAGGACCAGAACGATGAGAATGAATCTATGGAGAAAGGATGAGCACGAGAAGGAGGAGGAGGGGGCGAAGGAGAGAGCAGGAGGATCCAGAAGCAGGAACAAAACCATGAGCAAGAGAAGGAGGCGAGAGGGAGGGAGGAGGAGGGAGGGAGAGAGGGAGGACTCCCATCGTCCCTGGTGCGTGGTCTACCCGGAGGTACCGCGCGCGTCGTGGCCGCGGCGCTGTTCTTTGGCAGGGTGGTGGGTGTCGCGCTGCTGTCCGTGCTGGCCGTCCGCGTGACGCGCGCCCCTGCCGTTCCAGCGGCCAGCGGCAGCGGCGGCTCTGCAGTGCTGGGCGCGCCGTCGGATCCGAGGGAAACCGCGAATATGAGAGGTCGGATTTGTGGTTTCAGCCACAGGAGTGGTGTGCTTTTGGCTCTGGTACGAGGGGAGGCGCGGGGACGAGAGGAGGGCACGGATGAGGTTGCTGCTGTTGATGCTTTTGTTGATGATGTTCATGATGGTGGTGGTGGTGATGATGATGTTGATGTTGTTGGTGATAATGATAATGGGTGATGTTGGTGATGATGGTGATGTGTCTGCTGCTGTTGCTGCTGATGATGATGATGATTAAGACGATGCCGGTGCTGACGATGATGGTGATGATCATGACTTTCATGATGGCTGATGATGATGAAGATGATGCTTGTGCTGACGATGATGGTGATGATGATGACGTGGCAGTGATGGTCATGTTGATGCTGATGGTGGTGACGCTGCTGATGATAATGATGTTGTCGTTGATGATGACGATGATGATGATGACCATGATGATGGTGATGTTGCTGGCGATGGCGATAAAGCGACGAGTATGATGATGATGATGATGATGATGATGATGATGATGACGATGCTGATGGTGATGAGGATGATGAAGCTGAAGATGACGCTGCTGATGCTCATGCGGATGAGCATGTTGATGACGATGATGGTGGTGATGATAATGGCGAGGACGATGCTGACGATGATTCTGATGCTGATGCCGATGATACTGATGCTGATGCTGATTATGATGATGATGATGATGACGATGTTTCTGCTGCTGGTGATGATGGTCATGCTGGTGCTGCTGCTGGTGATGATGGTGCGATCATGGTTCTGAGGATGATGCTGATGATGTTCATGATGATGCTGCTGGTGACGATGGTGACGATGCTGCTGTTGATGATGATGCTGCTGCTGATGATGATGATGACGATTCAGATGATGCTGGTGATGATGACTATGCTGATGCTGGTGAAGATGATGGTACTGGTGCTGATGACCATGATGCTGCACCTGCTGATGTTGTTGCTGGTGCCCATGATGACGATCATGATGATAAGGTGGCTGGTGATGATGGTGACCATGACGACGAATCTGCTGCTGCTGGTGTTGAACATGATGTCCACGCTGCTGCTGATGACGGTGCTGCTGATGATGACGATGTTGATGATGATGATGACGATGACGGTGCTGCTGACGATGTTGATGCTGATCATGATGATGAAGCTAAGGCAGTTGATACTGATGATGCTGAGGTTGATGCTGTTGATGGTGATGTTGCTGCTGCTGAAGCTGGTGATCATGATGATGCGGTTGCTTGCGATGATGGGGACGTTTATGATGATGATGATGATGCCGTTGAGGTTGATGGTGATGATCCTGATGATATGCATGTTGATGGTGCTGATGATGATGATGGTGAGGAAGCAGGCGATGATGATGACTATGACGATTACGATGATGATGCTGATGATTATAGGGCTGATGCTGATGATGCTGATGATGATGGTGCTGCCGATTATGACGATGATGATGATGATGGTGGTGATTCTGATGACAATGCTGATGATCATGCTGATGATGATGCGGAGGATGCTGAAGATGCCGATGAGGATGCTGCTGATGATGATGGTGATGCTCTTGATTATCGTCCTGCTGAACTTCATGATGATGATAATGATGATGCTGCTGGTGATGACGGTGACGCTGACGATAATGATTGTAATGCTCACATTGCTGATGCTGATGCTGATGACATTCATGATGACGTTGCTGATGCCGATTACGATGATGACGATGATGATAACCATGATGATAATGGTGCTCATGATGATGCTGATGATGATGATGACGGTGATGATGTTGCTGATGACCTTGCCGCTGCGGATGAAGGTGATCATGCTGATGATGCTGCTGGTGTTCATGAGAACGATGATGATGCCCATGATGATGATGATGATGATGATGATGATGATGATGATGATGATGATGATGATGATGAGTGCAGGTTAGGATTATGACGATGATGACGATGATGCCGATCATACGTTTGAAAAGGGCCAGCCCTCCATCTGTGAAGCTTCTGTACAAGTTTAAAGCGACTGTGCGCTGCGTTGGGGCGAGGACCACGTTTAGAAGAGGACTCGCCTTCCATTCGTGAGGCGCTTGCAAGCATGTAAAACGAATGTGCGCGGCGCTAAGGCGAGAACCACATTTTGCACAGGATTGGCCCTCCATCCGTGAAGCTTTGGCCAACTGTTGAACGTATGCGCGCGACGCTAGAGCGATTTTCACATTTCAAAAGAGACCCGCCCTCCATTCATGAACTCCCACAAATTTCTAAAAAAGAATGTGCGCGGCGCTAAGGCCAGAGCAACATTCTGCAAAGGACCGGCCCTCTGTTCGTGAAGCTGTTGCAAGTTTTTGGAACGAAATCTCGTGGCGTTAAGGCGAGAACCTCACTTTGAAAAGGACCCGTCCTCCATGCGTGAAGCTCTTGCAAACTGTGAGGACGAATGTGCACGGCGAGGAGGCGAAAACCACATTTTGAAAAGGACCCGTCCTCCATCCGTGAAGCTCTTGCAAACGTTGAAAAGGAATGCGCGCGGCGCTAAGGTCAGAACCAGATTCTGAAAAGGGCCCGCCCTTCCTCCGTCGAACTCTGGCGAACTTCGAAGGGGAATGTGCGTGACGCTATGCGCGAGCGCCACATGATGAAAAAATATTCTGCCCCCCGTCCGTGAAACTGTTGCAAACTTGTTTAACGAATGTGCGCGGCGCTGATGCAAGAGTCATATTTCCGTTGGGGGGCGGATATCATCTCCAGCGCCAGAGGTGCATACTTATCGCCGGAAAGAGAGGGGGTCGATCATTGTTTCCCGAGGTCAGCTTTGGTCTGGCATTCGCCCTAGCTGGCCACTGATGGCCGTTTGAGAATTGGCTTCACCATTGCTATCTTAGTTGTGATGCGCCACTCGCCCACTGACTTTTTCTACATTGTGCGCCATTTGATCCTTGCTTCCCTGGCCCATTGTTGAGATGTGATTTCTCGATTGCGTTGTCGCTGCCCTGTTGAGTTCGGAATCGCCTCTGCCACTGGTATGGTTGGGTGCGCCCCTGGCCCCGAAAAGCTACCTTGCTACTATGGCCGAGCGTTGCCAGGCCTGGCTCGCCCTGTTGGTGCTTGGCTTGTCAGGAACTGGTCTGGTCGTTGCCAGATTGGTTTTGGTGCGCGACGAGCTCGGGGTGAACTTCCTGCCGACATCGCCGGCAACCCCATCCGCACCAGCCGCGAGCCGACACGCTCGGAGCGAGATTCCTCGCACCAGTGCTGGCAGCCCGAAGCGCAGCAGAAGCGAGACAGGTACGCACAAGAGGTTCACGGGAGGCGCACGGGAGGGACACAGTTGCCCAGGTCGTTTTTTTTATGGAGGGTGGTGTCTGAGTAGGATGCGAACGTTCGACAAGACGAGCATGGGGGAAGCTATGGGAGGAGATAGCAGCGGCGGGCAGCAGCGAGAGAACGAGGAAGAATGGCAGTAGCGGGAGACTGGGAATGAGGATGAGCCCGTATGAGGCGCAGAAGAGACGAGTTTAAAGCGCAGGGGGCACGTCCCAAGACGAGTGGAAGAGAGGGACATGTAAGAACCAGGATCGGGACGGGGGTGTTAGAGAAGACGGGGATGAACGGAGGTGCGCGAGGAGACAGGAGGGAGGCAGGGCGGCAAGAAACGAATGGAAAAGCGAGGGCGTTGTGAGGGCCTTGCCAGAGGAGACCAATCGCCCTGCCCGCGCCCCACTGCTGGAAGACTCTGGCGGCCAGGGCGGCGGCTTGGGCGTCGAGCCGGCGCTTGGAGACGATACAGCGGTGTTGTTATTTTTGTTCCTCCTCCACCTCCTCGTTCTCTCTTTGCTGCTCCTTCCCCTCCTCGTCCATCCATGGCCTTGGCTATGCTGACCTCGCACGTACACACACATACATATATATATATATAATATATATATATATATATACACACACATGTTTGTATGCATGCATATTTATATATATATATATATGTATCAATATACATGCACAAATATATATATCTATATATATATATATATATATGTATATATATATATATGGCCCACAAACAGCTGCCCCGACCCCCCATGGGAGGACGGGGCGGCCGGGGAGGTCCAAAATAGTCCAGGAGGGCCTCCAGAGGCTCCCCAGACGGCCCAAGCGGGCCCCGAGTCGCCGAGAGACCAATCCTGGACGGCCAAGATAGGCCCAAGACGGCCCGAGAGGCCCCCCCATGTCACTCCACGACGCTTCAAGACGCCTCTCCCGAGCGCTTCAAGAGGCCGGCATCGTCAATTTTACGAAGGTTTTGGAGAGATTTGGGCCTTCTAGCCTTCTCGGTTGTCCGACGTTTCAGGCCCGCTCCATAGGCCCCCAAGAGCGCCCCAAGACGGCCCAACAGGGCCCCCACCCCAGAGGCGCCCAAGAGAGCCCCAAGACGGCCTCAAGATGCGCCCAAGAGGGGAGCCACGACTCCAAAATTCGACCCTCCCGCTTGAAGAGTGCCCCAGGAGGCCCCAAGGAGCCCCCAAGAGGCCCCAGGAGGCCCCCGAGAGGCAACAGCCCCGAGGAGGTCCCACAACGGTCTCACAATGGCTACCGAGAAGCTACCATCAGGCCCCTCCAGGCCCGCAGAGACAGGCGAGCCCCCCCCAGCCACATGACTTGGTCGGTCCTCGAATCGCGGCGTGTCGTGCCGCCACGACCACGCTCCCTGGACGGGCCGATCCCCCTCTTCCAACCCTTCCTTTTCCTCCTCCTCCTCCTGCTCCTCCTCCTCCTCCTCATCTTCCTCCTCCTCCTGCTCCTCCTCCTCCTCTCCCACCACCTCCTCCTCCTCCTCCTCCTTCCTTTTCCGCCTCCTTCTCCTCCTTTTCCTCTTCTTCCTCCTCCTCCTCCTCCTCCTCCTCCTCCTCCTCTTCCTGCTCTTCCGTCAAGGAACGTCTCCGGATGAAGAGCCGTCCCCGGGGAAAGGGTCGGGACTTCGGGGGCCGCGTACTGACGAAATCAGGACGTCGCATGTCTGTGCTATCCACGTCCCAGCTCCCGCGCGTCAGCGTCCCCAGCTTTCCGAAGCAACCCGCCCCGCGGATCGCAGCGACACGCTATCCACTCGCGTGGGCCGTAGCGTGTCGCCAGGGCCGCCGTCGCGACATGCGAAAGAAACGTTCCTGGCCCTCGGAGGTGGAGCGGAGGGGGGGGGCAGAGCCTAAGCTGGGCCCCGCTTTGGAGCCTGACCCCCCCCCTAATCGGGTGCTTTATATCGTGCTCCGCCCCGCGTTTCTGTGTTTCACGTGGTCCCGCCTTGCGGACCCTAACGGGCGGGTCGGATCGGGCGGGCGAGGACATTCAAGTAGGACGCACCATCGAGGCAGCACACGCGAACCCCAACGGGCGGGTCGGGTCGGGTGGGCGGACCCTAACGGGCGGGTCGGGTCGGGCGGGCGGGCGGACCCTAGCGGGCGGGTCGGGTCGGGCGGGCGGAGCTGGGCGAATCGAGCCGGGCGATTCGAGCCCCAGGCGAACCAAGCCGGAGCCCCGAGCGAATCGAGATTCGGGCGAATGGAGCCCCGGGCGAATCGAGCTGGGCGAATCGAGCCCAGGCGAATCGAGCTGGGCGAACCGAGACTCGGGCGAAGCGAGCGTGGCGATTCGAGCTGGGACGAATCGAGTTGGGCGAGTCAAGCCGGGTGAATCGAGCCTCGGTCGAATCGAGCCAGGCGAATCAAGCCATGCGAATCGAGACTCTGGCGAATCTAGCCGGGCGAATCGAGCCGAGCCGGTCGAATCGAGCCTGGCGAATCGAGACTCTGGCGAAACGAGCCGGGCGAATCGAGCTGGGCGAATCGAGGTTCGGGCGATTCACGCTTACGCCCCAGACGGCCTCTGGGGGCCCCGAGTTGCCGAACAAATGCTCCCAGGCGCCCTTGATGGCCTCGGGGTGGCCCCAAAATGCCCCCAAGACGCTCCGCAAGAGCTTCCAAGAGACAACAATCATTGATTGTCCATCTTTTAGTGTACACTTTCTGCTACCCAGCGATCCAAAACTACCTCAGAGGCCCCGAGAAACGCTCCGAGACGGCCTGAGAGGCTCCCAAGTGGGTGCCCAGATGGCCCAAGGGGTCCCCAAAACGGCCCAAGAGACCTCCAAGACGGTCCGAGGACACTTCAGGAGCCGCCCAAGATCGGCTCCAGAGGGTGAGCCTGAACTAAGATTTAGACATCTCCGCGCACTGGGACCCCCAGGAGGCCAAACAGGCCTCCAAAAGGCCTCCCAGGAAGCCCCCCAGAAGCGCTGCCAGACGGCCCACGACGCCTTCGAGACACTACAGGAGCGTTCCACGTGGCAACCCAAGAGGGTTCCGAGGGGCAACACGTGTTTTACTTTACATAAGTTTTCGAAGGTCATTGGCCTTCTTGCCTCTTCCCCCATGCCCCTCTGCCGGCATGCAAGGATAAATATGTGAATCCCATGAGTGCCCAATTTAGTCCCCTGGTGTCCAGGGCTCCTCTTCGGAAGTTAGGGAGGTTAATCGGCTCCAGGAGTAGGCGAAGTCGCAATTTCCACATCCGAACGGCGCCAGGAGACCACTAATATGGCCAAGACATGCCCCAGATGGCCCAATATGGCGCCCAAGCCGCTTTACACGCTTTCAGACGGCTCAGGACGCGCCAAGACCGCTCAGTAACTCCAAGAGGTCCGCGCGTTGTTGTTCGGAAGAGCAGCCCCTCAGCACGCAGAAGGCCCGTAGTACCAGGGCCGCGCGCCAGTGAGCACAGGCACGCTGCCGCGTGCCCGTGTCGACCGTGGTGGGACCGCAGCGATGGCACCCGTCACCCTTCCGCGTCTGTCCGCGCGTTGTTGTTCGGAAGAGCAGCCCGTCAGCATGCAAGAGGCCCGCAGTACCGGGGCCGCGCGCCAGTGCGCACAGGCACGCTGCCGCGTGCCCGTGTCGACCGTGGTTGGACCGCAGCTATGGCACCCGTCAACCTTCCGCGTCTGTCCGCGCGTTGTTGTTCGGAAGAGCAGCCCGTCAGCATGCAGAAGGCCCGTAGTACCGGGGCCGCGCGCCAGTGAGCACAGGCACGCTGCCGCGTGCCCGTGTCGACCGTGGCGGGACCGCAGCGATGGCACCCGTCAACCTTCCGCGTCTGTCCGCGCGTTGTTGTTCGGAAGAGCAGCCCGTCAGCATGCAGAAGGCCCGTAGTACCGGGGCCGCGCGCCAGTGCGCACAGGCACGCTGCCGCGTGCCCGTGTCGACCGTGGTGGGACCGCAGCTATGGCACCCGTCAACCTTCCGCGTCTGTCCGCGCGTTGTTGTTCGGAAGAGCAGCCCGTCAGCATGCAGAAGGCCCGTAGTACCGGGGTCGCGCGCCAGTGCGCACAGGCACGCTGCCGCGTGCCCGTGTCTACCGTGGTGGGACCGCAACCGCGGAGCTGCGATGGCATCCGTCACCCTTCCGCGTCTGTCTGCGCGTTGTTGTTCGGAAGAGCAGCCCGTCAGCATGCAGAAGGCCCGTAGTACCGGGGCCGCGCGCCAGTGCGCACAGGCACGCTGCCGCGTGCCCGTGTCGACCGTGGTGGGACCGCAGCGGCGGAGCTGCTTCCGCGTCTGTCCGCGCGTTGTTGTTCGGAAGAGCAGCCCGTCAGCATGCAGAAGGCCCGTAGTACCGGGGCCGCGCGCCAGTGCGCACAGGCACGCTGCCGCGTGCCCGTGTCTACCGTGGTGGGACCGCAACCGCGGAACTGTGATGGCACCCTTCAACCTTCCACGTCTGTCCGCGCGTTGTCGTTCGGAAGAGCAGCCCGTCAGCATGCAGAAGGCCCGTAGTACCGGGGCCGCGCGCCAGTGCGCATAGGCACGCTGCCGCATGCTCGTGTTGACCGTCGTGGGACCGCAGCGATGACACCCGTCAACCTTCCGCGTCTGTCCGCGCGTTGTTGTTCGGAAGAGCAGCCCGTCAGCATGCAGAAGGCCCGTAGTACCGGGGCCGCGCGCCAGTGCGCACAGGCACGCTGCCGCGTGCCCGTGTCGACCGTGGTGGGACCGCAGCCGCGGAGCAGCGATGGCACCCGTCAACTTTCCGCGTCTGGTTGCGTGTGCCCGTGTGTGCTGGCGCCGTGCTGCTCTCTGGCTGGGTGGCAACGGTGAAGCCGCTGGGCGACCTTCAGCAGTCCCGAAGGCGGCCCGTAAGAAGGCGGCCTTCGGCGACCCTGAGTGCGGTACTCACCGGCCTTACGGTGGCCCTGAGGCGGTCTTGGGCTGCTAGGAAACCAGTCCCGTTGCTGCGATGTTCCACCTCGATCCCCGAGGACAGAAGGCAGCCAAGCACAGAGGGTGAGAGGTGAAAACCATTGATTTCCCTAACGGTTGCCATTGATTTTTGTTAGCGTGCCAGCTCTCCTCGTCCCCTTCCGCCGGGCAGCACAGCCTGCCCGGGGCCAGCGTGGCGGCGTGCCCTCGGCCGCCAGCCTGCCCGGTCATGCCAATAAATTAATGGCCCGAGTTTGTCGTAACGGCCCGCGGCCGTTCGGAGCGCAGGATTGCCCACTGGCCGCCCTGCTGCCCATGCTCGCCGTGCCATGGCAGCGACGCGTCCACTGACCAGCGCTGCTCCTGGCCTCCCATTGCTTTTACTAGTTGCCCAGCTGTGTGGCCGGATTCGGCTCGGATTGCTGGTGCCGGGTCGCCCTGGCGGCCGTCGTCGTCGCGGCTGGATTCGGCTTGTCTCGCTGGCGTCGGGTCGTCCCCCGTTGGCCCTCGTCGCCACGGACGGTGTAGTGCACTGCACGCGCCCGATGGCTTCCCACAAACGTGGATCGCCGTCAATGATAAAAACGGGGTCGCCCCCGTTTTTGGCGCGCACGCCTTTTTCGAAACTTGTCTTGAGACGCTTCGCGCAACCCTTGCTAAATAACCGCCCCCGCGGAGCCCTAACACAGCCCAAGAGAGACCCAAGAGAGACCCAAGAGGACACAAGACGGCCCAAAAGGGTCGTCCCGTGGGGCTCACGGAGTTCCCCAAGACGGCCCAAGAGGCCCCGAAACCGGCCCAGGAGGCCCCCAAGACGGCCTCAGGGACGCCCAAGAGGGCCCCGTTCGAAATCATGTTCCCCGAAGCCTCTCCGGGAACATGATTTCCGGATTCCCAGGGCCCCCTATGGGGGGCCCCAGGACAGCCTCAGCGAGGCCCAAGAGGGCCCGAGATGGCTTGAAGATGGCCGAAGAGGGCCCCAAGAGGGCCTTCAAGAGGCCCTGTCGGAGACGTCGTGAAGGCGGTTTCGCAGCTTCTCGGTGCCCATGGACAATGTTTCCAATGGGCTTGCTGACAAGGCCAAAAGGCGCCCTTCGGTAGTTAAGCCCCCAGAAGCCCCCCTCTTGGAGAGCCTAACAAATCATGCTCCCGGAAAGCTTCCTGGGAACATGCTTCTCTATCTCGGAGTAGGCCCGGGGGGGGGGGGGGGGCGGGCCGCTGCCTGTTCCCCCCATCGGTGCCCACAGGGGGTTGAGGGCGGGGGGTCCAGAGCTCCCGAGGCCCGAAGCAGGCCACGACAGGCTAAGGGGGTCCCGAGAGGGCCCAAGACGGTCCCACGAGGCCCCGAAGACGCCCGACATGCCCTCAAGACAGCCGACGAGGACTCCAACACGCTCCAGGACGGACTCAAGAGGCTCCCCAAGAGGGCCCTGGGAGGCAAGATTCACTAATTTTCCAGAATGGTTTTTGAAGGATTTAGGCGTTCTCGCTTCCCCCGCTTCCCAGCGCTCCCTCACGGCCTCGCTCGGAGGCCCTTCAGATCGCTCCAAGACGGGCACGAGGCCCCGACGAGGGCCCCAAGACGGCACAGGAGGCTCCCCAGACAGCCCAATGTTCCCCAAGAGCTCCCCAAGAGAGGGCCCAGGGGGGGACCGCCAACCGATATTTCGAGGTCTCTGGCCCTAGAGGCCGCCTGTAGGGCCCCAGAGGCCACCAAGAGGCTCCCACGAAGCCCCGTGAGGCGCCCAAGAGGCCCCCAGGAAACCCCAAGGGGCCCCCAGGGAACGCCCAAGAGGCCCCCCAACACACCCCAAGAAATCATGTCCCTTGAAAACCTTCTGGGGACATGGTTCGATCATGGGCCCGAGAGTTCCCGGAGGCCCCCAAGGGGCCCCCAGGGAACGCCCAAGAGACCCCCCAACACCCTAACAAACCATGTCCCCAGAAAGCCTTCCGGGGACATGGTTCATCATGGGCCTGCGAGTCTCCGGAGGCTTCGACGTACCATCATGCTACAGGAGGGCTGTCTGGGAAGTTGATTGGGAACATGACTGATCGCCTTCTCGCGGCCCTCCGCAGATCATTTCGCACAAAGTTGCCCCAAGTGCCCTCTTGAACCGACGACGAAACGACGAAGACGACGACGACGACGACGACGACGACGACGACGACGACGACGACGACGACGGCGCGCCCCAATAGGCGACGACGACATTACGACGACGACGACGACGACCCAACAGGCTCCCCAAGACGCCCCCAAACCCATGCTCCCAGAAGGCCTTCTAGGAACCCGATTCATACGGCCTCCGCCCCCCTACACAACCATTTTCCTCGAAGGCCTTTCGGAAGCAGATTGGCATGCGTGGACTGTGGTCCACTATTTCAGTGAAGCAATGAATTCGTCAAGGTCTGGGGCCTGCCAGAACCTGAGCGCGCGCGATGGTTCTAGTGTGTGTATATATATATATATGTATCGGAGGCGAGGGGGTGAGATCGCAGTGGAACGGAGAGCCCCCTACCGGGAAATCGGTTTCGGTTTGGTGTTCGTGCGTGCCGTGCGTGCGGGCGAGGCGAAGCTGCGTGGGCGGGCGAGAAATAAGTCTCCTGTAGCTGAGGCGCGGCCGGACCAAATGATTCTCCCCCGGGCGGCCGGTTGCGCGCGGTGTCCCGCCGGTGTCCCGCTCGGGGGCCGGTGGCGCGCGGTGTCCCGCCGGTGTCCCGTCGGTGTCCCGATGATGATGATGATGATGATGATGATGATGATGATGATGATGATGATGATAATGATAATGATAATGATGATGATAATGATGATGATGATGATGATGATGTTGACGATGATGATGATGATGATGATGGTGATGGTGGTGATGATGATGGTGTCCTGATGATGATGATGATGATGATGGTGTTGAAGATGTTGATGATGATGATGGTGATGGTGGTAATGATGATGGTGCCCCGATGATGATGATGATGATGATGTTGATGATGATGGTGATGTTGCTGATGATGATGGTGGCCCGATTATGATGATGGTGGTGATGATGATGATGGTGATGATGACCATATGATTCGATTATGATGATGAACAAGATGATGAGGATGATGACGGTGTCCCGATGATGATGATGATGATGATGAGGTTGATGATTATGCTGTTTATGATGGAGATGATGAGGATGATGATGATGATGGTGTCGATGATGATGATGGTGCCCCGATGATGGTGGTGACGATGATGGTGGCCCGATGATGATGATGATGATGATGATGATGATGATGATATTGATGATGATGATGATTCTGATGATGGTGGCCCAATGATTGTGATGATGATTATGATGTTGTTGATGATGATGATGGTGTCCCGATGATGTTGATGATGGTGATGGTGATGATGATGGTAGTGTCGATGATGATGGTGTTCCGATGATGATGATGTCGATGATGTTGATGATGATGTTGCTGATGATGATGTTGTCCCGATGATGATGGTGATGTTGTTGTTCATGATCATGATTATGAGGTGATGATGATGATGGTGGTGTTCCGATGATGATGATGGTGTCCCGATGATGATGCTGCTGATGATGATGATGGTGACGATGATGGTGTCCCGGTGATGATGATGATGGTGATGATGATGATGCTGATGATGGTGATGAGGTGATGATGATGGTGATGCTGGTGTCCCGATGATGCTGATGATGTTGATGACGTTTATAATGACGGTGATTTTGATGATGATGATGATGACGATGATGATGACGTTGATTGTGATATCGATACTGAGATCGATAGTAAGACCGAATGTGAGATCGATTGTGAGATCGATAGTGAGAGCGATTGTGAGATCGATCGCCAGATCGATTGTGAGATCGATCGACTGAATTGATCGAGTGAGATCGATTGTGAGATCGATCGAGTGAGATCGATCGAACGAGACCGATAGTGAGATCGATAGTGAGATCGATGGTAAGTCCGATCGAGTGAGACGTTGGTTCCTCCCCCCCCGAACCTCCTTATCACCCGAAGGGTGGTCGTATAGGTACATATATCGGAGTAGGCCGGGGGGGGGGGGCCCAGCCGGTGCCGTCACAATGGGCGCCCCCTGGAACCTTTGGGGGGTCACAGACCCCCTGGGATTGTCCTGGGCCGCTTCCAAATTACCAATGACAGGCCACGCGGGCCGTATACAGATGGTCAAGAAAGCCTCAAGAGGCCCCGAAGACGCCCAAGAGCGCCCCAAGAGGGCTCGAGATGGCTTAAAGATGGCCGACGGGGGCCCCAAGAGGGCCTTCAAGAGGCACAAATCGGCCCGTTCTTGTCGTGAAGCGTACATTTTCAGCATGCTCGCTTGCTTCGTCTTCACAGTGCCCCAGACGCCTCCGCCGAGCCCCACCACAGCCCAAGAGAGACCCAAGAAGGCCCCAGACGGCCCAAAAGGGTCAGCCTGTGGGGCTCACGGAACCCCCCGAGACGGCCCGAGAAGCCCCAAAGCCGGCCCAGGAGGCCCCCAAAACGCCCAAGAGGGCCCCGTTCGAAATCATGTTCCCGGAAACCTCTCCGGGAACATGATTTCCTGGTTCCGAGGACGCCCAAGAGGCCCACAAGACAGCCTCAGCGAGGCCTAAGAGGGCCCGAGATGGCTTGAAGGTGGCCGAAGAGGGCCCCAAGTGGGCCTTCAAGAGGCAAACATCGGCCCGTTCCTTTCGTAAAACGTGCGTTTTCAGCATACTCGCTTGCTTCGTCTTCACAGTGCCCCAGACGCCTCCGAGGAGCCCCAAGAGGCCCCAAAGCTGGCCCCGGAGGCCCCAAGACGGCCTCAGGGAGACGCAAGAGAGGCTCGTTCGAAATCATGTTCCCGGAAGCCTCTCCGGGAACATGATTTTCAGGTTCCCAGGACGCCCGAGAGGCCCACAAGACAACCTCAGCGAGGCCCCAGAGGGCCCGAGATGGCTTGAAGGTGGCCGAAGAGGGCCCCAAGAGGGCCTTCAAGCGGCAAACATCTGCCCGTTCCTTTCGGAAAACGTACGTTTTCAGCAAACTCCCTTGCTTCGTCTTCGCAGTGCCCCAGACGCCCCCGAGGAGCCCCAAGGCAGCCCAAGAGAGACCCAAGGACGGCCCCAACAGATCGTCCCGTGGGGCTCACGGACCCCCCCAAGACTTCCCAAGAGGCCCCGAAGCCGTCCCGGGAGGCCCCCAAGACGGCCTCAGGGAGGCCCAAGAGAGGCTCGTTCGAAATCATGTTCCCGGAAGCCTCTCCGGGATCATTATTTTCAGGTTCCAGGACGCCCAAAGAGGCCCACAAGACAACCTCAGCGAGGCCCAAGAGGGCCCGAGATGGCTTGAAGATGGCCGAAGAGGGTTCCACGTGGGACTTCAAGAGGCAAACATGGGCCCGTTCCTTTCGTAAAACGTGCGTTTTCAGCATACTCGCTTGCTTCGTCTTCAGTGCCCCAGACGCCCCCGAGGAGCCCCAAGACAGCCCAAGAGGGACCCAACAGGGCCTAAGACGGCCCCAACAGATCGTCCCGTGGGGCTCACGGAACCCCCCAAGACTGCCCAAGAGGCCCCGAAGACGTCCTGGGAGGCCCCCAAGACGGCCTCAGGGAGGCGCAAGAGGACCTCGTTCGACATCATGTTCCCGGAAGCCTCTCCGGGAACATGATTTCTGGATTCCCAGGACGCCCAAAGACAGCCCCCAGAGGCCCCAGACACGCCGAAGTGGCCTCAGGACGGCCGACGACGCCGCCAAAACGCCCCAAGAGTGCCTCCAGAGGCCCCTCCAAAGAGCCCCAGAAGCCGAAAACCATACATGGTTTTTGAAGCATTCTCGCGCTCTCCCATGTTCCGCCTCCCCACGGTCCCGGACCGCGTCAGAGGCTCTTCAGATCGCTCCAAGACGGCCGAAGAGGCTCCCAAGAAAGCCCAGAGACGGCCCAGGATGCCCCCCAGATAAGTCAAGAGGGCCTCGAGAGCGCCCCAAGAGAGCCCCAAGGGCGACCCAAGAGGGCCCGAAGAGCGCGACATTTCAAGGTCTCCGGCATGAGAGGCTCCTAGGACGCCCCTGGAGGCCATCAAGAGGCTCCCAAGAAGCCCCGTGAGGCTCCCAAGAGGAGGCCCCCCGGAAGCCCCAATAGGACCCCAAGGGGTCTCCAGGGAAGCCCCCTGCGGGCCCCCAAGTTACTTCGGTAAACCGTATTTCCCAGATAGCTTTCCTGGAACATGCTTCCTTGGGCTTCCGCCTACCGCCCCAACCATGTTTCCAATAGGCTTGCCGACAAGGCCAAAAGGCGCCCTTCGGTAAGCCCCCAGAAGCCCCCCTCTTGGAGAGCCGAACAAATCATGCTCCCGGAAAGCTTCCCGGGAACATGCTTCTCTATCTCGGAGTAGGCCCGGGGGAGGGGGGCGGGCCGCTGCTTGTTCCCCCCATCGGTGCCCACAGGGGGTTGAGGGCGGGGGGTCCAGAGCTCCCGAGGCGGCCCGAGCCCGCCCCGAAGCAGGCCACGACAGGCTAAGGGGGTCCCGAGAGGGCCCAAGACGGTCCCACGAGGCCCCGAAGACGCCCAAGCTGCCGTCAAGACAGCCGACGAGGGCTCGAACACGCTCCAGGACGGACTCAAGAGGCTCCCCAAGAGGGCCCTGGAGGGCAAGATTCACTATTTGTTTCGAATGTTTTGGATTTTGGCGTTCTCGCTTTTCCCGCTTTCCAGCGCTCCCTCACGGCCTCGGAGGCCCTTCAGATCTCTCCAAGAAGGCCCACCTGGCCCCGACGAGGGCCCGAGACGGCCCAGGATGCTCCCCAGACAACCCAAGTGTGCCCCAGGAGCGCGCCAAGAGAAGGTCCAGAGGGGTCCCGAGGCGGCCCAGGCCCGCCCCGAAGCAGGCCACGACAGGCTAATGGAGGTCCCGAGAAGCCCAAGACCGTCCCAAGAGGCCCCGAAGACGCCCAAGCTGCCCTCAAGACGGCCGACGAGGACTCCAACACGCTCCAGGACGGACTCAAGAGGCTCCCCAAGCACCAAGAGGCTCCCACGAAGCCCCGTGAGGCGCCCAATCGGCCCCCAGGAAGCCCCCAAGGGGCTCCCAGCGAACGCCCAAGAGGCCCCCCAATACACCCAAAGAAATCACATCCCCAGAAAACATTGCGGGGACATGGTTCATCATGGTCCCGAGAGTTCCCGGAGGCCCCCAAGGGGCCCCCAGGGAACGCCCAAGAGACCCCCCACCACACCCCAACAAACCATGTCCCCAGAAAGCCTTCTGGGGACATGGTTCATCATGGGCCTGCGAGTCTCCGGAGGCTTCGAAGTACCATCATGCTACAGGAGAGCTGTCTGGGAAGTTGATTGGGAACATGACTGATCGCCTTCTCGCGGCCCTCCGCAGATCATTTCGCACAAAGTTGCCCCAAGTGCTTCTTGAACCGACGACGACGACGACGAACGACGACGACGACGACGACGACGACGACGACGACGACGACGACGACGACGACGACGACGACGACGACGACGACGACGACGACGACGACGACGACGACGACGACGACGACGACGACGACGACGACGACGACGACGACGACGACGACTACGACGACGACGACGACGACGACGACGACGACGACGACGACGACGACGGCGCGCCCCAATAGGCGACGTCGACGACGACGACGACGACGACAACGGCACGCCCCAAAAGACTCCCCAGGACGCCCCCAAACCCATGCTCCCAGAAGGCCTTCTGGGAACCCGATTCAGACGGCCTCCGCCCCCCTACACAACCATTTTCCTCGAAGGCCTTTCGGAATGCAGATTGGCATGCGCGGACTGTGGTGGACTACTTCAGTGGAGCAGTGAATTCGTCAAGGCCTGGGGCCTACTAGAACCTGAGCGCGCGCGAAGCGCGCGTGATGGTTCTAGTGTATGTATGTATGTGTATGTATGTATGTATGTATGTATGTATGTTTAATTGTATGTATGTATGTATGTATGTATGTATGTATGTATGTATGTATGTATGTATGCATGCATGCATGTATGTATGTATGTATGTATGTATGTATGTATGTATGTGCGTGTGTCTGTGTATATATATATACATATGTATATCCCAGGTGACGAGACCCCCTGGCCGCGCCCAGGGACCTCCGCGGGGCATGAGGGGACAGGGGCCCCGAGACCGCTCCCAGATCGCTTCCAGACGCGCTCCAAGCTCGAAGAACCGCAATTCAGGCACCTTTCAATCGCTTCCGAATGCGCCACGGGGCGGGGAAGCACCCCCGAATCTTTCAAAAGGCGGCTCCCAGACGGTCCCACGGCGTTCCAAGAGCCTCTCGAGACCTCCCGGAACCTGCCCCCGAAGCTTCCGAAACGTCAGAGTTGTGAAATTCTCATTGGGAAACGCACACGTTCAGCAGGTACGCCTCAGCGTTGTTTAATGTTGGCCGCCAAAGAGCCCTCCGAGCCTACCCCAAGACGCCACAGGACCCCCCCGAGAGAGCCCCCAGACGGTCGAAAAGGGCCCCAAGACAACCCCAGGAACGGCCCAGAGGCGCACAAAACAGCCCAAGACGGCTCCCAGACGGCGCCAAGAGCAGCCCGCGAGAGGAAGCCCGAGCCCACGGATCCACCTGCCCGACACAAGGTCCCCCTAGGAGGACCCCTGAAGGCCTCAAGAGACCTCACAGGATCTTCCCCGAAAGTCTCCGAGGCGCCAGAATTGTGAAATTCTTACAGGGAAATGCTGTTTTTCAGCATGTACGTCTGAGCCTTGTTCAATGCCTTCAACGCCACCAAAGAGCCCTACGAGCCTGCCCCAAAACGTCCCAGGAACCACACGAGAGAGCCCCCAGACAGCCCCGAGAACGGCCCAGAGGCGCACAAAACAGCCCAAGACGGCTCCCAGGCGGCGCCAAAAGCAGCCCACGAGAGGAAACTGGAGCCCGCGGATCCACCTGCCCGACACAAGGTGCCCCTATGAGGCCCCCAGAAGGCCCCAAGAGACCTCCCGGGACCTGCCCCGGAAGCCTCCGCGTTGCCAAAAACGTGAAATGGGAAAACGTATGTTTTCAGCATGTACGCCTCAGTGTTGTTCAATGTCTTCAACACCGCCAAAGAGCCCTCCGAGCCTGTCCCGAGACGCCCCAGGACCCCCCCGAGAGAGCCCCCAGACGGTCCGAAAGAGCCCCAAGACAGCTCCAGGAACGGCCCAGAGGCGCACAAACAGCCCAAGACGGCTCCCAGACGGCGCCAAGAGCAGCCCGCGAGAGGAAGCCCGAGCACACGGATCCACCTGCCCGACACAAGGTACCCCCAGAAGGCCCCCAGAAGGCTTAAAAGAACCCTCGGCGGTCCCCCCACGAGGCGCCTCAGAGGTACCCACAACGCCCCAGATCTCCGACAGACACGCCTTAAGGCAAGGCGTTCATATTGGAGTCGTCACAGTCCAAGTCGGTGTGGCGTTGTAGACACGATGACACCCCCGAAGCCCGGTGCGCTCCCTACCTCAGCGCGCTAACGGCGATGTGGGTAACAGCAATGTCGGTTTCGGTGTTTGGGGAACGCGTGGCGCGTGCTTTCCTGTAATTCTCACATTGGAGATACAGAAGAATGTGGCTCGTGATTTTCCACAATTTGATTCCCAACGTCACCGTTCAGCAACATCGCCGTGAGCGCGTCCTTGGTCCTTCAGTCTCCATGCACGGCCCGTAATCGGGCGGGGAGCCACGAGAAGGAAAGGCTACCCCAACTGCTACTCTTCCCCCGTTTGCCCCCTTTTTTTTCAGCCTCCTGAGAGCCCCTCGTCGTCATCGCCGGATTTGCTTCGAGATCCTGAGTGGAACGCGCCCGGGGAAAGGTCCAGGGAGCAGCGGTGTCGGTACTTCATGGGATCCCCAAACCCGTTGCAGAGCATTCTGGAACGCTCTCAGAGCGTTCCGGGGCGCTCTGAGAAGGCCGCAGCGCCCGAGACGTCCTCCAGCGCCGCAGGATCTCAGAGATTCGATGTTTCCTCATCTGATATGTTTTCCTCGTCCTGGCTTCGTTTTGCGTTATCTGTTATCTCGCCCGGGGGCCAGCAACCATGGGCTCGGGGCGGAAGACGCACCCCTGGGGATGTGAATAGAACCCGTGTAATACCTTCATGTATACTCCTTATCCTCACCTCTCCTGCGCCTGGCCGTTTGGGCTCAGGTATTGGAATAGATCGATCCGACCTTTGATCGTGCAGGAGGACAAGATATCCATCTTTCTCTCCTTTCCTCTACCAGCGGATCAGGGGTTCTGCACCTTTGCACTCTAACCCCGTACACAGGTTATCAGCCCTTTAAAGCTCACAGTTCATCGAACCCCGCGTCGCGATCTCGCACGCGGCCTCGATGGAACCCAAGCGGCGCTTGCGCCGTAAGGGGTCCATCGGGGCCTCGCGTCCGAGCTCTCCGACGGCGCGACGGTTCGGTGACGAGTTGGAGAGCCTTAGTGTGGACTGTGTAGGTGTCACAGGTACCCCCCCCCAGCTCCGACGGACCCGAGGCGCGGCTAGCTGCTGAACTTCACCGCCACGCCGCCCGCGGGGGGACATGAGAAGGAGTAGGAGCAGGCAGTAGGGAGTTTCACACGCCTACCTTCGATCCTCCATCTCCTCCTCCGTCGGGAGCAATCCCAACTGCGTCGGGCGAGAGCCCCGCTGGTCCTGATACTCCAGGGCGCTTTCGCGCTAACCGCCGATGGACTTCAGGTGCTGGCACGCCCAGCCCTGCGACCGTTCCTGTAGCGGAGCACGTAGCCACCTTCGAGGAACTCAGTAGACCAGTGACGGCACAGCCGCAGACGCAGTACCCCAAGGTATCATCTCATGCGACACCACACACACACGGTCCTAGCCGCAGCTCGTCCTTGCGTAACCGTCGTGGGGCCACAGGCCCATACGACGAAAGGAGGTCGAGCCCGCGTACTGCCTCGCAGAGGCCATGCACTCCTCGCGAGAGGGTGCAGGGGGAAGCTCACGCTCCCCACCTCTCCATCTCAGACGACCTGCCTGCGGAGACGTCCGCTGCAGGCGAGATAGCTGATCTCAGAGACCAGGTTGAAACCTTCGTGCCCAGGCAGTACTCTGGACTGCTGCAGAGCGTTCAGACGAACGCTGCCAACACTGCTGCTCTACGCCAAGATCTTGACGGCGCCTTAGGGATCATTGATTCCAGGATCGCCGAAGACCGACGCATCTTAGGTGAGCTGCAGTACCAGGTTGACCGTGAGATGTCACACTCAGATGAACGATCGGCGATGGTCGAGAACCTGCGCAACTATCTCGCGCAGATGGAGCAACAGCTTGTGCTCGTATCCACGACGAGATCCATGACCAGCTCCGCAACCGACCACCACCAGCCGAGGCCACCGACCTTGGCGACGTTCAGTCTCAGATCAACGATCTTCGCTCCCACATGGGCCACACTACGGCGACGCTTCGCACCGAAGCACACACAAACTCGTCGAACCTGATCAGCATGTGGCAAAATACTGAGAGTTATCACTCAAAGGCTTGATGCGACCAACGCTGTCGTGCAGCCACTCGGTAACCGGATCTCTGACATCGAGCAGCGTTTTTCTGGCGTACAGGACGCCCTGGCAGAGTTGCATGTCGGACGAGCCCAGACTGCGCAGCTGGATTCTCCTCCCACGGTTTACGATTTCGCCCGCCTCACTGACAGGTTGCAGGAGGTCGAGAAGGCGGCGGACCACGCGCAGTTAGAGCTCTCCCAGGTTATTCGTGAGAGAGATACTGAGAAGGTACGTGTTGAGGGGCACCTCGCACGTCTGGAAAGTGAGTTGGAGGCACGCGGCGCCCGTCTCCGAGCCTACGAGCAACGACTCGATCGGCATTCACAACGCTCTCGGGATACTGATGAGTATACACGCCAAAAGGTGGCACATATACACGAAGACATGACGAGCTGGACAAATCAGCTGGTTGACCACACTAACGACACCACGCTTCACCTTCAACCTGCCGACGACCTCCACAGGCCGACGGCAGCGTCCGCCGAAGCACCACGAGCTTCTGCAGGACAACAACGACGTAAGTCACCAGGAGCAGCCTCCGCGGCAGCTTCAACACAGACACGCCACGTGTCTCCTGTGCGCACAGAACCAATTACTGACAGTGCACCGATACCCTCACAACCATTGTCTGCGGTTTCGGTCAATACCACTACTCCTATCAAGGAGTCAGACACCGTCCGAGTCCCTGTCTTGCCTAAGATCGCGCAGCTGCTTGAGTGGCAGCAAAAAGTACGGAAGAACTTTGGAGCCGCCTCAGGGCGCCCTTCCAAAGCATATGCCTTCCTATGCGCGGCTGAACAGCCCGAGTGTACCTTCGAGGACTTACAAGGCAGTGGAGACTTCGAGAGCATCGATTGCAAACTCGCTACCGCTCTCAGCGACATCTCATCCTCAGACTTGCGCTACCAAATCAGGCTCATCGAAACCAGAGAGCACAAAGCAGGACGCATGCTCAAAGGACGCCATAGCTATTGGCACATCCTACAGTCCTACAAAGTGACAGAGGTTGATGACGACCTGCACGACTTCGAGCGCCTCAAAGAACTGAGGACGCGAGATGATGATTTGCAACGTTTCATTACTGACTGGGACGCTTTACTATTGGAGTGCCGAGAGGCGCCCGATCCAAAGATCTTGGAATCTTTGTTTCGCACACAGATTCGCAGACATGCCTGGATGAAACAAGATATGTACGAGTACCAGCGCATGAAGACCAGCGACCCGAATCGTACCTATGATTGGCTCCGACAGCGCGTCCTGGACGTACTTGAGCTTAAACAACTGGAGAATAATCAAAATAACTTACGGTACGATTACGAGACTCGTTCTCAAGTCAATGTATGCGCCGCCTGGAAGAAAGGCAACTGTCGCAATGGTGAGCGATGTAAGGCTTTGCATACCATTTCCAGGGATTGGAAGCACACCAGGTCTTCCAGAGCATCGACCGCTGGCGGCGATTCCCGCCGCAGCGTTTCAGCCCCTGCGAATCCCAAGAAGCCAGCATCGAAGCCATTTTGCTTCGAGTTCGCCAAGCGCAACACATGCCCCAGAGGCGACAAGTGCAACTTCCCGCACATGGCGCAGTGCAGAGACTTCGCACAGAACAAGTGTACCAGGGGTGACAAATGCAAATACGCTCACCTTGCACCTGGTGCGAAGACACCCGATCGAAGCCCGAGTCGCCCACGGGCCTCCAGTCAGGACAGTCGTGGCCGACCGCCGTCCCGCGGATCAGGGAGCCAGCGCTCTCCACTACGCGGGGGGTTTCGCTGCGCAAAAGACTCACACCATGGACGTGACAACCGACGCCAATACGACCGATCTCGACCATCCTCCAGGAGGTCTCCAGACTCTCGCAGTCACTCGAGAAGTCGTTACGACAGATCTTCGCGATCTACCTCCCGAGGACGAGACAACCGTGGCGGAGGACGTGGCAGCCCACGTGGCCGCGATAGATCTTACGGTAGTGACAGAGGACGTGGCCGACGTTCCATGAGCCGCGGTTCGTCCCGTGGTTCCCCCCACTTCAGAGCACGATCCCCTGCCAACTATCGACGTTCTCGCCGCTCCGACCGCAGTTATGTCATACGCGACAAGACCCTCATGGCCTCCACTAAGGCCACTACATCATCCACCAAACCACGGCGCCGGATACGTTTTGACACACATAATGTGGAATACTACCCGCGCATCGTCTCCAGCAAGGCCAGACTGGATAAGTGAAAGGAGATGCCGAATGAGGGCGACATTGTCAAAGTACCAGACCCGCTACCACAATGGTGGTGGAAACAAAGTGCCGACGCCCTACAACATTGTCAGCGGGAGGCACAATTATGGTACACAGATCTACATGACTACCGACACAACAAGGGGTCGGTGGTCACACCAACTGCGATTCCAGATTCTGATGACTCTACCATACAGTCATCAAAGACACCCCAGACGAAGACAATGACTTCGCAAGTCGACCCTCCACGCTCGACTGCTGCGTTGACACTCTCCTGGGTTCTCGACAGTGGATCTGCGCATCATATTCAGGGTAAACACGAACTGACGCAGACCGAATCGGATCGCATATCCATTCGCGAGGAGCATATTCTGGAGACCGCCAACGGCGATCGTACTGTCAACGAGCACTACGACATACGGCTACCCGAGGTTGGCTTACATAGTTCAGCCCTCGCCTTGCCAGACTGCCCATCATTACTATCAGTTGGGAAGACGATTGAAGGTTGATGGCTTTCGGCAGCTTTGGGATCCTGAGCTGGGCTACTTGCTTCAGGATCCGGGGGGCCAATGGTATAAGATTCCAGTCAACAACAGAGTTCCAGAATTACGACTCGACGACTTGGTGATGATACAGCCACCACGACTGTGCACTTCGTCAGCACCCAGACGTCGTCAGCGCAAGCGTTCATCCGCCCGCTGCAACGACATATGTTGGCGCTGCAAAACTACAGAGCAGCCACCACCTACAGAAGAGCTGCGGCCCCACATAGGGACCTGCCCCAAGAGACCACACGTCGGCGAGGGAGGGGGGGCACGGACCGCCACGGTCGAAGAATCTCCCGACACAAATAATGCCGAGTCCAACGTGGATACACCCACCGACTCGCTTACGTCTCAGATGCAGTGTTCTCTTACCACATGCGGGGGGCTTGCAGATACAGCTCAAGCAGATACCGACATCACGTCGACCTCCTTCGAGGATCTGCCGATGGAGACGCTCATCACAGCGCGCCATGATAGTGATCGCGTTCTTCCAAACAGACAGAAGAAACCGATTGATCCTATGCGCTACATGACCCACAGTCCGAAACACCCAGACTGTGAGATTTGTTCTCGCACGATGGCGCAGAACGCTCCGTGCCGACGACAGCGCAAACCACATCCACCGGCAGGCCCCGCCGACGAGGACACAGCCTACGAGGCCTTTGTCCCGAAGAAGTTCGGGGAAGCTCTGACTGCCGACCATATCGTCTTGGCCAAAGACGATGCCGCCGACAAGCGCGGCGACAGGTATGCACTTGTCGTCATGGACAGATACACCGGCATCTTCATGGCATACCCAGCATTACACAAAGACGCAGCTACTACAAAGGCATCCTTCCAGCAGTTCATCGCCGCGAACGATGTGGTGAAGCATATATGCACAGACAATTCTGGATAGCTACAGAAGGCATGCCGCCAACTGGGATGGAGACATGACACTCGTACTCCTCATCGTCCACAAACGAATGGATTGATCGAGCGCATTGTCAAGATCGTCATCCTCGGTGCGAGAGCTGTGTTGCACATGTCTGGTCTGGGACACGAGTGGTGGAAAGAGGCCATGCAAGCCTTTTGCTGTGGACAGAGTTTTGCGCACCCATCCACGGGCGTTGCTGCTCTCAGCGAGGAACATGCCGACAAGACGGCTCATGAAATACGTTTTGGAGAAAGTTTTCCCGGGCACTGCATTCCCTTTGGTGCTCGGATCTTTCGGAAATGCTTCAATCCCGAGATCAATGACGAGACTGCAAAGTTCAAAGAAAATGCTCGGGAAGGGTTATTCATGGGTTGCCATTTACACTCCGGTGGACGATGGTCTGGTGATTATCTCGTCTTGGACGCGGCTGCGTACGCCAAGAGCCCCGACGGTGAACTGCGTCACGTACACAGAGTCAAAGATATCATCATCCCCGACGGCAAGTTCACCTACCCAGTGAAAGAGGGTACCCTGCGACATCACAACCCTGAGGCACACGACGAGGTCAAGGCATCTACTTCTCGCCCCTTGGGCGACAAACCTATGCCCGAACCTCCACTAGCCTGCTCTAAAGAATGGGATGGTCCGTCTATGATGACGATGGACGACAACATCGCTGATGCCCGCCCATCGGCCTCTGAGGATGCTGCACCAGCACCGGAGCCCGACTACTGGGAACAGCGTGGATATTGCGTCATCAGACACATACGTACTCCACGCAGGAAACTGCTCATACCAACAGATGATGTTATGAACATACCTGTACCTGTTGATCAGCTTCACGTGACACGAGACTTCGAGACGACCTCTACCTTCGACGGAGAAAGTGTCTTTCGCGATGTTTGGGGCGGTGTCAGCGCCAACGACCACCGGGAGTTGAGTGAGCCCTGGACCGGCTTGGCTCGATTCTACGAGCTCCCTAAAATGTTGCCGGACGGCAAAATGGTGGTCCGTGGCCGCGAGACACGCGCACAGACCACTACGCGTCCAGACCACATTCTTCCCGAGCATTGGAAGACCTTATCTCGTGGACAGCAAAAGAAAGAGATCGAATGCGCGGAAGATGTCAAACGAGCTCGTGAGATTCGCGACCGAGCTGCACTTCGAGCGTGGACCCGACAGGACAAACAAGCCAAACATGTCCGTACCACTACAGCTGGCGGACCCACATGGAATACTGTGGAACGACGGATTACGTACGATACCGACAGCGGCGCTGTCATCCGTGACGAGGACGTCAAGGGCGTGACCAACAAAGAAATTTTGTATGCCAAACTACCTGGTGGACCCGTGACATTACTACGGTACTATACTACCGCCAAACCCCACCACAGCATGCTGGAGCCGCACGTGCTGTGGTACTTGTCGACAGTGAGGGGAACGACTTCGGGGCCGTGAGCCCGCTTACACGCAAGTTCACCCCGTCGGTAGCAGTGGCCACTATGCCACGTGAGCCGACATGCACACTGGCACACAGAGACAAGATAACTGATTCACCGTGGGCACGCCCAGCCCTTGTTACCAGAAACTTGAGTAAGAAAGAAGTTGCCGCATAACCACGCGCACAGGAGGCCCTACGAAAAGAATACGAACGACTTGAGAAGAAACAAACTTGGATGTTGGAGACTGTTGCAGAAAAAGCTGATATCGAATCACAGGCGATTCGGACTGGGACGAAAGTTCACTTCTTCAACATCTTGGAGCTATCTTCAGTCAAACATGAGGAACTCCCTCCTGATCTACGTAAGTTCAAGGGCCGAGTGGTGGTTCAGGGCAACACTGGCAAAGATGAAACCGGATTGGCCGCCATATTCGCCGACGCCGCACCCAGTGCTTCGCATATCGAAGCTTCGAAACTTTGTGATGCTACCGCATTATTGCCACAATACGCGGGCGAACAAAGTGATGCACCTGGAGCATACACGCAGGCATGGTTATACGGCGACGGACGAATCGAGCCAGTCGATACTTGGATTACCATACCCAAGTGGCGCCAACCTGCATCTTTGTCTAAGTACAAGAATCCCGTGTGCCGATTACGATTGGCACTATACGGACATCCTCTCGCAGGTGTCTTTTGGGAACGAAAGTGTCGCACATGCTTGGAAAGTGTTGGATTTGAGCTTATTCCAGGCTGGGAATGCGTGTGGAGACACAACAAACTGGGACTGATACTTTCAGTATATGTGGACGACTCCAAATTTGCAGGCCCAGCCATTAATCTACAAGCCGGCTGGGATTATATCCGCAAAAGCGGCATTGATTTGGATCCGCCTACTCCATACTCTCAATATCTTGGCTGTGGACAACAGGCATATGACGTACCGCAAAACATCTTTGACAAAAGAATGTCTACCATTCGACCTATGTTGCCTGCACACAGTGATAAAGATTACCATGCAGCCAAACAAGTTCGTGGAATACGACATGACATGCTTGGTTTTACTGACCAGTGCATCGAGCGGTACCTGGAATGCGCTTCCAAGCGCACCCAGGGACCAGGGTCACGTCGGATACGGCCCGACTCACCGAGGACTTCGCGATCCAAATCGCCTAGCTCCTCCGGGTCGGTCGCGAGACCCACTAGCGTGCTCAACGCGCGGCCGCGATCATCCAGCCCAGCTAGATCGTTTGACAAACATTCCACTACGACAGAATCACCGACAGTCACATATGATGACCTACCCGACGCCGAGACTCCTGGCATCGAGGACACCTCCTTTACCGAGTCCGACTACTCCGACAAGGGTATCCTCGGTCAGGACGCGGCGAGTGTATTGATGAAGATTCTCTACCTGGCACGTTGCTGTCGTTTCGATCTTTTACATCCAGTATGTATGCTAGCAAGAGAAATTACCAAATGGAATACCACGTGTGATAAACGTCTACATCGGTTGATATGCTGCATCAAAACGACGCGCACTCATTGCTTACATGGATGGATAGGCGATTCCTCAGACAAGCTATCCATCATGCTCTTCACTGACGCCTCGTTCGCCGATTGCACTACCTCCTCCAAGTCCACTGCCGGCGTCTTCGCCGCGCTTGTTGGACCCAACGCGTTCTTCCCGGTCAATGCTGTGTGCAAGAAACAAACGGTCGTATCGCACTCATCCACAGAGTCCGAGATCGTTGCTCTTGGCTCAGCACTACGACTGGATGGGGCTACCACTACTCTCATTCTGGGAGGCCGTGGTGGAGGTTGCCAACACCTGCAAAGAGAAGAATTCTTGACTGGGCTGCCTGGGACGCGCCGCCACGGCGACATGTCCGACATTGGCCGCCAAAAAGAAGAGGCGCAAGCCATCGCCTCGCAAGGCACCCCCTACGCGGGGATCTTCTCCTAGCCGTAGGCAGCTACCGCTGAAGACGGAGACACTTACGCCTCCAAAGAGGCGCGCGATATCCCATGAGGGTACCGTGTTACACGTGGATCCAGAGCCTGCTCAGGAGAGCAGCTCTCCCAAAGTACATCTCATCGCCCTCGAGGATAACCAGGCCGTGATCAAGATTGTCCAAAAGGGACGTACACCAGCACTTCGTCATCTTCATCGTACTCATCGTATAATTTTGGATTGGATATGCGAGACATGCCAATTCGAACATATCGAGCTCAAGCATGTAGGTACACAAGAGCAGATCGCAGATATGATGACCAAACATTTTGAGCCAAAGAAAGCAGACCTCTGGAGGGACCTCTTGGAGCACTCACTCATCTTTCCTGTTACTCCGGTACAATGTGCTCCAAAGACCCCATGGAGACCATTACGAGGGCCTCGGAGGCCCGATGGTTTACCTCATGTTGCAGAACCTCCAAAAATGGATGGATGTCCGGAAATATGCAAAATATTATTTACCGAGAAAGAAAAGTGGGGCGAGGTAGGACCAGAATGCGGGATGATGTGTGTTGGACAAGCCAATCACGAGGGCATATGTGCATGCATGTACCATATCGGTGTTCCTGCTGCAGCTACCGATTCGCGCACACCTCGATCGAGGGCACGTTCACCGCACGGTAGACAACCCCGCCATTCTACCTCACCTTCGCATGGTACAGAGAGGTCTAGGACACTTATTGTACGTTCGTGCCGCAGCAGTTTTACGACTCGAGCGACAAAGCTTACCAGCATCCTGCTCGCCGTGTGCGAGACGCAATCAAGTGAGATCGGTTCTAATCCCGATCCCCCCATCCCCGAGATGGACCAGGCACCGCCGCTCCACCTCGACGGATGGGCCATCGCCTACGACGCCGAGTACGACCCGAACGCCGAGGACGACGACCGCGTGGGCTTCACGTACCACGCTCAAACTGGTCGCCCTCGCGATCCCGACGATGGCTCTGCATACGTACCTCATCAGCGCTTTGATCGTAGTGCAGAATATGATCTACGTGTACCCGACGAATCCACTCTTGTCGAGGTCACCCGCTCCGCGTCCGCCGACGTGAAGAGATGGATCGGCAAAGTTGATGGGGGAGTCGGAGGCAACGACAACTACGAGTACAGTACGACCACGGCTACGCCATGGATGTCATTCATGAGAGCCATGTGCATGATCTCCAGCCTCTTCACACGTAACTCTTCTGTACAATAAAGTGTTCGTGGCTTACATGATCACTTGCATGCCGTGATTCCAAACTCACACCGCAAGAGCCCACCAATGGAGCTCACGACAGTGGTGTTAAAGGCAGAGTGGATGATGCATAACGATGTGTCAAAAGTTGGCAGTGAACTTCTTGGGCAATACGCCGTGGACAGCGTTCAGGGCACGAACTACTTCTACAGAGATGGGCTTTGTGCACCTCACGATGTATACACTAGTGGATTGACAACTCCCAGCTACGCTCCTAAACTTGATCGCGCTGCGGGCACATTGCCCGCACGTCCACCTGGCATGGCCAGGACTTCGGATACCGCGGGACACCTTGGCCACGTTGTCGAGGATAACCTTGCCACCGGGATGAGGGCGTTCTCCGATCTCACCCAGACAGGCAAATTCCGCCGCAAGCTCAGCACGTGGTTGACTGCACGCGGAGGCTTTGGGGGCATCGGATCAAACCCCCAGACGGTGGCGCCGCCATCCGATCTCCCAGACGGCTGGAAAACCCTCCCAGACGACGTTGATCATTGGCAACCATGCGAGGAGGGATCTGCGCAGCCCAGCGAGATGCCTACCATGGAGGACCCTGGTCTTACTCCTGGTGATGATATTGATCTGCTAGAGCGTGCACAAGCAACATACAATGCGTTTTGTGGTGGCCGCTTGGTCTCTACCCTTCTTTCAGACAGTGGGTGGCATTCACTCATACAGGAGGACCTGGGATTGCTTCTACATCATGCGTTTGGCCCGTCAGGACACGCATACAAATGGACAAATCTGTACACGGACCCAGCGTGGACCATGCACCCCAAGAAGGGATCAAAGACCGCCAAGCACAAGAAGTATCCCACCCACGGCATCGACGAGCTCAACAGCCCACAAAAGCGAGACGCTCTAGCTAAAGCATCAAACGTTGGCCTCGTACTTTTATTCATGCCATGCCTCAATCGTGCAGAGTACATCGGCGGCGCCACCCTCGAGCACTTATCGACTGTCATCCGCGACGATCGACCGTCATCCGCGACGATAACAAAGAATGGTTCAAACAGAACGACGCGGCGATCGGCCAGGACTGCAATCTATTGCCAGAGGCTGGTGGCGACACCCGCTGTGATATGGCACAGCTCCGTGAACAGCGTACGCAGACACAGGAGAACCGCATCACAGCTATCCTTGCAAACCAGTTCGAGTCGACACTCGAGCAGCGCAACATGATCATCATGATCCGCAAGGCCAGGGGTTTTTCGCCGATGAACGACAACGCCTCTATCAAAGAGTGGCGTAAATTGAATGAGGTTATATGGGGCTACTGGGCTAAATATTTTCCTGCATTTGTGAAACAGAGGCACTATTGCAGAGGCCTCAACGCCATGGTGGTCTGGAGTGCAAACGATATTGCATGTGCAAACCATGGGCAGACTACGTTGGACACACGTCGCCATGAGGATCGTGCTCATACTTCCGCGCGCGAGCTCATGAAGATGGAGTGCGAGGGTAGCGTCCCGACGCTTATGCCAGTACGCGCACAAGTGGATCCATCACGCTCTATTGGCGTGGTGCAGTACTTCCGTTGCCCCACAGTCATGGGGCCAGGCAAAGCGACACAATGGGGCGTACACCCGAACTTCGACTACCACACGGCCCATCTGATCAAGACGATGCAACCACGTGGTATTACAGTCCTTCCATCAGACCACTGGGTCGACGTTTACGACAGGATTGCGCCTGAGGCTTGGCATTCGACACAGAATAATCACAATTTGGCGATGTTTACGACTCAATTCTGTGATGCAGTATGTTATCGCAATTTCTGCGCGTTGATCCAGTCATTACCATCCATTCAGACCTCCTATTCTGACTCCAGTCACAGACGCACAGGCCTATACACAGGCAAAAGAAATTATGGAGGCTCTTCAATTGCGAGAGAGGATAACCAATGAATGGAAGAGAGATTTCAGCCTCACGACGCTGATGACTCAGACTGCTGGAGAGATGGCTCATTGCGCTTGGATGGCATCTTGCGCCAGTGGTACTTTGCCAAAATCAATACCGTTGGCATCGAGCGATCCTTGCATCCCTCTTCCTGGACTTGCAAAAGAGCCACCAGCACTCGATCCTCGCGATCCCACCAAGGCTATTCCTCATGATGATCCATCTGGTCATGCATATGACGATTTGTTCAACTACCTTATGCTTCTGATCAACGACTACCCCGGGGCGTGGGCATCTTGGGATTCACCTGAGAAGCAAGAACTCCTTCATCCCAAGCTTGTGAAAGAGATTCAAGATACACACGCAGTCACTTGGGTCGTGTACGAGCAGTTCCTACAGCAGACTACTGCTTTGGATGGCAATGACGATTCGACCAAATCACGCCTCATTGCAAAGGGCAACAGATTGAACTCCCATTGTATTGGTCCTGCTATTGACAACCAGGACAACATTACAGCATGCAAAGGTTTCTTTACACAGAATGCCTTGGATCGGCTCGCATGTGGACTCGAGCCTGACGTTCCAACTACCTTCTGGACGGCGGCAGCTGAGACAGATCAGCAAACCGAGGTCGGGCAGCCAGCGCAACCAGGCCCACCGCCTGAACCATTGCAGCCCGGCCCGCAGCCGATTCCCCTGCCAGAGCCATTACCGACTGGCCCGCTTCCGACTAGCACGCCAGTAGATCCACTGCCACCAGACCAGCTACCGACAGCCGCGTCAGTTCCGATCCCTGATGACGACACTGACATGGGGGCGGCGGAGCTGGAGGCAACTCCTGCCGATGACGACCCTTCTCCAGTCACAGTAAACATACTGTCATGGCAGGACAGTTGCGAGCGTTCCATGTACGAGGACATCAGCCAGATCGCGACGTTTGACAATTCATGCCCTCTTCGTGAGTACAAGCTCCAAGCAGGCCTCGTGGATGACCACCCATACGTTCCCCCTCCGTTGCGGGGCACGTCCGCCACCAACGGCATAGCTTGCATGCAAGACGATGAGTGGATGAGTCAATTATCGTACGACGACTGTGTGATCGCCCACGCGCCCGACATCGTTCAATCTGGATGCTTCCCAGAGTGGAAATGGATATCGCTCCCGCCGCACGACGAGGTACGCCATGGACCCGAGCTGCTGGATGACTGGCTCGGCGACCCCGTTTGGATGAGCAAAGACGTCACGACGATGCTACGCCATGAGATCCACTACAAAAAGTTTCACATTAACCAATTCAATGATCGACGTGCCAACATATGGCCGAAATCAACGCAACAAGAGTGGACGATTCCAAGCAATTGGAAATCGTTTCAGGATATGGTCGAGTGGACGTTTCGAGACCGCGCAGTCCAGAACGGGCCATCGACCGAGGCGGCCATAGCACACTTCAAAAATGATGGTGAGCCAGATGGGTACTTGGATTGGACGGATTCTTACCCGATCTTTGTTATTCGTGCGTTCCAGAAGCACATTGACCCGCAGAAGAATCGGATCGAGGTATATGCCAAACCAGTTCCTGACGGTGGCGACCCCAGCTGCTTCGATTGGAACAGCGTCATCGCTATCAGATGCGTTGGAGGTCACAGTTGCGTCAACCCATTCTCCAAACCATGGAACATGGGCTGGGAGAGTTTGCAATGGACACATGTGAAGTACCTCCACCATGGCACAACATTCCGTGCATGGCGCAGCATCCTCAAGTCAGGTAGTATTCCAGGCTACATTGATCCATCTTCTCAGAGAGACAAACATTTTCGTGGACCACCACGCACGGAGGCATTCTTCAGTTCCAGCACCCACATAGACAACGTTGAAACGAATCCTCATACCTCGGTACAACCATACAAGTTCAACCACTACAAGAACCAGGTCGAGCTGGTGATCAACATGGAAATTGCCACAAAGGCTGGGTGCAGATTTTGGCTGGGGGCACAAGGTGCCGTCATGGCCGAGGACGTGGTACCAGCCGCCGCAGTCATCGCCATTCGCCGACTCCAACCACGCCATGAGCATGGACGGCAGATCTGGCCGGAGGGCACTACTTGGGTTTACCCACCATTGGCTGCGAATCACCATTGAGCAAATATGAGATTTGCGCTGTTCTTCCTGGGACAGACATGATCGACGATCCTCCTGGGATTGCACCAACTGGCATGGCACGAGACACGGCCAAGAGGTCAACACAGTCTGCTTCAGCATCATCGGCCACGCGGCCAATCGCCCCTCAGCTGGGGGCGACCCCCGCTGGTCACACAGCTGGCGCCGACGCCTTGGATGAAAAGATGGTCCGTGCTATGATTGACAGTTGTGGGCACAGTACACAGGATAAAGAATGGTTGATAGCCATGCCACATTGCCGAGAGGCTCTGCGACCTATTACTTCAAAGATCACACAGAAAGATTGGCATCGACGGCCCGTATTCAATGACGTTCGCATGGGAGACTTCCTTGTTGTCAAAAATTGGGGATCTACCAATTGCTACCACTACGACATTCACTTCCCCAAGGGCCACCACAACACCAAGGTGCTCATGAACAAGGGCCACATATACGGTCCAATCATTCATTTCGGAGTCTTCGACAAGTTCTTTGCGGTACAAATACCTATTCTCAACTACGGTTTACGATGGGTAAACATATGGTATTGCGACAAAAACATGCCTCTCAAGGGCGTTGTCTTCGCTTTGCCAGTACGTACCGACATCGTCCCGACACACATGAACATCGCACTTGAAGGCCCCTCTGCATGCAGTGATCTACCATATCTTGGAATGCCGAGCATTTATAAGCCACGTATCCCGCGTACACCGACCAGACGCCCCGCTCTTCGGACACCAGATCCCGACGAGCTGGTGGCCACACCTGCCGAGGATCCCGCTGCAGACGACGATGGATCCCGACAAGAGGCAGGCCAATCCAAAGGGCCTCTGGTCACTGTCATTGTGGATATATCCACCATCCCACTCACAGATGAGGAGAAGGCAGCCGCTGACATCATGAGGGCAGACTTATCCGCTGATATCAACGCTGATGAAGACATCGGCTCGAGCATCCTCGATAATATGATTGGCCCGCCAGAGGACTTCCTCAACCACCCCGACTACGACACAGAGGAGGACACAATATGGATCTTGCAATCTTATGATCACTGCATATACCGCTGGACATCGGAGTTGTTGGTGGATTCACCTATGATAAAAGAGATATTAATTATCGAGGTGCATACTGGCAGGGACAAGATTGTAGTGGATCATATACAGTCATACTTACGATTTGACATACAATTTGAGCCAAAAACAGATATATACCACATGGACTACAATCATACCCACAAATGGGCACGCGACTTACCGATTTGCAGCGCAGATAGTTTCTTCAAAAATATTGTACACTACTTGGACCCAGAGGTCATCGAGGAATCGACCACAGGCATATTTCAATGGATCTCGAAAGTGTACCAAATCATATTGTTGGACAGCATCAAGGAGCTACGTGATTTTACAAAAGATGCTATCTATCAGAACCATCCTGCCCTCAAGACGTTGCGCGACCTCTTCGCACAGTGTATCGAGACACATGGCAACCCAGGCTTCCCCGTATGGCGGGAGCCGGTGGAGACACCTGCCGCGCCTCATGAGGATGACCCAGGCGCTGAGCAGGAGATTCCCCGCGATCCAGGCAGCGCCGCTTCCGCCGCTCCAGACCAAGAAACCACGGTACAGATCATAGCCGAGCAGAAAGGGATCGACCGCAAGATTGGCGACAACGAGGCCGTCTTGCAGGCAGAGGCTAACCGCATCCGCACCGACAACATACACCATGGTGATACTGATGCTGCATACAACGACCCCTCCGAGCACGCAGGACTACCTGGGGAAAGATAGTCTAGGATCGAGATCGAGGGGATGAGCCGATCGATCGCCTCACGCCCGACCGCTGAGGTCAATCGAGATGCCATGGATCAGATCGGCCGTGTTCTCGCTGGCGGTAACGACACCCGCTGGGGATCCCGTGAGCACCTTGCGATTCACGGGGCCCCAGATCACATCCAGCACGATGTCGCGCGATGTCGGAATTGCGATCGTTTCTTATCCCTCGGAATCGTCACAAGTGACGGTGCAATTTGTGATATCTGCTGGCAGTATACTGTCGCTGTAGGTGCTGCAGGCAAAGGTGGCGCCGCGGAGAGCGACCTGGCATACCTCCAGAGGTTGACCGACTGGATCAAGACGACCCTCTCCCAGGACGACATCGCCAGGTATATGTCAGATGGAGCGAATGTCCAGATGATGGGCAAACGCTCACGGGCTGGCCAGCAAAAGGGTAACTTGATGAAGTATGCGAAGAAAGCCGTGGAGAGGTATCAGAAGTGGGTCGACGCAGGCCCCCCTCCTGCGCGCATGTGTAGGTTGATGGGCGAGTCTAAGGACGACAGACCTCTATGCCACCCCATCGCCAATCTCGTTCAACGTTTCCTGAGCGATGCAAAGTTCCACCACCAATTGACAGCCGCACGTGTCAATAGAGGCGACGAGGCCTACACTATTGAAGACGCGCGCGACGCCCATGATATCCACGATATCAGCGTCAGGACTGGCCAAGCTGGTCGGAAGAAATGGTGGTTGAACACAGGCAGACTCGATAGAGGCACGAGGCAGGAGCGCGGACTTATCGCGATTGCCCTTCCCCGCGGGGATGGCACTCGTGAGAAAGTCACGCAGCGCAAGCTTGCCGTGCTTGCCTCCATCGAACCCGGCTTAGGTTCCACAGACCAGAGGGGGGTTAGTTCAGGAGTAGAACCGATCCGATCGATCCTGATACATACCTTTCGCAACCTCATGGCGCCATGGAGCCACGCCTGCCGCGGCGCCCGCCGCCGCCGCCGCGCCCCGCCCCTGGCGATGCTGCTGAATCCAGCGCCTCTGGCGCGCAGGGCGACGCGCCCGCTGGGCCGCGCGGCGCAGCCGCGCAGCGGCAGAGCGGCGACGACAGCCGCAGACCCACGACACCTCCCCGCGCCAAGAGGGCGCGCAAGACGGAGGACTACGCGACGTGGTGGCGCAAGAACCTACAGGAGAGCCAGTGGGGCCCCAGGTGCTGGGGCTACTACGCCAAGTGCTGGATATACATCGCCGACAACATCGACGAGTTCGTGTACGTCAGCGACTTGCAGTACAACGATCGGTTCCGCAACTGGACCCCGAGGACGCCCTGGGGGGCCTTCGCGACGAGCTACATCGCGGAGGATGGCCACAGGGTGTGGGACAAGAGGTTCTACGCGAGGGGCAACGCGTAGCGTAGTCGGTCGCAGGGCCCACCGCTCGAATGGCTCGAACTTCATCTTTATACAAGTTCGCCTCGAGCGGTGAATATCCACATCATTTTAGGCCACTTCACGATCCAAGAAAAGTGGCCACACATACCCGTGTGAAACCCAAGGCAGCCTCCTAAGGAGCAACGCCGAGGGGAGTAACGATATGCAGAAGTTATGTACGCAACTTTTCGTGTTTATCAACGCGACTTTACGTGCGGCCGTGCACATTTTGCTTTGACGTTTAGACGTGTTTCTCAACACGATCGTGTTTCTTAACACGACTTCTAATACACATTTTATGTTTGTTTATTCTTCGCAGTATAGTACCATTGCGTCGAGAACGATCTGGTGCCCAGCTCTCGAGTGAGAGCTGGTGGCAACACCTGCCGCGCTCAGGCGCGGCAGCTTTTGATGTTGCTTTAACTTGCTCAGATCCTCTTTCTCCGCCCACCCGTGTCTCATTCTTCTCCGCCCTCGAGTGCCGAAGCGTTTTTTTGGGGCGCACCGAGGGGGCAGCAAAGTGTGCTTGGCGAAGAAACAGGGACCCTGGGTGTTCCTTCTTACCTTATCTTGCCTCATCGTGACGCTTTCGCGATTGGGACGCAGCTGAAGCGATGCAGATTTCACGCTCAGCTGCCTGACAGACCTGAGGATTTGCTTTTCTCCTGTTCCCGAGTCCTACCCTGACGGGCGGGATTCTGGACGGGGTGTGTGTGAATAGAACCCGTGTAATACCCTCATATATACTCCTTATCCTCACCTCTCCTGCGCCTGGCCGTTCGGGCTCAGGTGTTGGAATATATCGATCAGACCTTTGATCGTGCAAGAGGAAAATATATCCATATTTCCCTCCTTTCCTCTACCAACGGATCAGGGGTTCTGTACCTTTGTCCTCTAACCCCACGCGCAGGGTAAAGGGGTCAGAATCCCTGGGTCCGCGCTTTCAAAGACGAGCCACATCGTGGACCTTGGGATCCTCGTCGCCAAGATCCTGCAGAACCGTGGCAAGTGCCAGCCTGGGCCCTCCACCTCAATTCCCTGCGGCAGTTCCCGAGCTGGGTGCGATCCGCGGGAGTCTGGGCCCCGAAACCTGGCGATACAAAAATTGATGAATCGATTTTCCACAAACGTTACCATAGGTAGGAGATGGAGGAAGAGGAGCAGCAAGAGGAGGAGGCGGAGGGGGAGCAGGAGGAGGAGGAGGAAGAGGAGGAGGAGGAGGAGGAGGAGGACGAGGAGGGCCTCTCCATCCTCCCTTGCCGGCGGCAGTTATGCTGGAACATCGGCCCCTCAAAAGTGCGACGCCCCGACATCAGGGGGCACCCTCCCCAGACCTTGCCCCCGACGCGCGAAACGCCTCCCCAGAGGCGGCGGCGAGAGCGCGCCCCAGGGGCGCGTCGAGGAGGGCGGTCCGACGCCGACGGGGAGTGCGCCCGCTGACATCGATGAACGCCATGCAGCAAATACATAACTTCTCGGAGGTCCCCGCGGATTTCTTGGATCCGCGCTGGGGCCCCCTGGCGGCGCCTCCAGCGCCGCCTTCGGCGCGCTGAGCGCGCCGGCGAGGGTGGGCCCAGCGCGGGTCCCAGAAATCGGCGTGGAACTCCCCAAGGTTTATGGTTATGCAGTTTTTCAGTTTCTCTGTGACGTCCAGGAGGGACCCTCTGGTGCTGATCGAGGGGCGGACGACCCCGCTGCTCGGTTGACCGGGCCGACGCGCGGGTCGCCTCCTTCTGGGCATCCATCTTTCGTCTCGTCAGCACGGCGCGTTCGCTGTTGGCGGGCGAGCGCAAGGGGCCTCGGGCATCTCCCGAGGGCGGCGGCAAAGGACGGGCAAGAGGGGGGAGGAGGGCCCAGAATCTCCAGCGACGTGTGTCTTTTGTTGTCATATCTGGTCGTTTGTCTCGGCTCGGGCCTCCGGGCCCCCAAGACAATCAAACGTGGATCCCGGCGAAAGCTAACCCGGGGAAGGAGTCGGGGGCTCTGAGGGCGCGCGCGTCGAAATAGGCACATCGTTGGATGAGACAAGGGGGAAAGGGGCGAGGGGCAGTAGGAAGGAGAGAGAGATGAAGGGGGGGCGGGCCGATGGGGAGCGAGGAGAGGTGACTGGGGAGAGTGGGACGACGGGGGGGAATCATCAGGAGGGGGAAGAGGCATGGGTGGGTTGTGGGCGAGGAGGAGGAAAGGAGGCGGATGAGGAGGCGCACTAGAAGGAGGAGGCGGAGGAGGAGGAGGAGGAGGAGGAGGAGGAGGAGAGTGAGGAGGAGGGGGAGGAGAAGGAGGAGGAGGAGGAGGAAGAAGAGGAGGAGGAGGAGGAGGAGGAGGGGTAACGCCAGTTGGAGGAGAAGTTGGAGGAGGCGATGGAGGGAGGAGGCGATGGAGGATTGTTGGCTGGATGGGGGGTGGGAGAGGAAAGAGGAGGATGAGGAGGAGGAGGAGGAGGAAAAGGCGGAGGAGGGGTATCAGTTCGATGATGATGGTGTTGGTGATGATGATGATGATGATGATGAGGAGGAGGAGGAGGAGGAGGAGGATGATGATGAGGATGATGAGGATGATGATGGTGGTGATGATGTCGATGATGAGGCTGATGCTGCTGCTGCTGCTGCTGCTGCTGCTGCTGATGATGATGATGATGATGATGATGATGATGATGATGATGATGATGATGATGATGATGATGATGATGATGATGATGACGCTGGCGCTGCTGATGCTGGTCGTGGCTGTTCCCACATCGAGCTCGCATTCGGAAGCGAGTGCGCTAAAACCTAAGCGGGCGCGAAGAGCGCGCGGTTCAGACCAACGATGGCGACGGGGGCAGTGGAATTTGACTTCGCGGTGACGACGGGGCTTCTTTGAGTTGCAGCCGTCGTGAGATTGACCGTGCTGGCGGGCCGCCCTGCGTTAGCTATGACTTGAAGGTAAGCGCGCGTAGCGCGCTCGTGGTTCCAGTATATAGATACATTGCCTACAAACGCACGTGCGTACATACATGCATCCATCCATGCATTCGAACACATTTTACATACACGCATACATGCAATCATGCATGCATGTATACGTACAAACACGCACACATGCTTGCCACCATACACACGTACATACGTACAGTTTTGCTCCTCTCGCTCCGCCTCATGACGACGGCGGATCGAGGCACTAGGCCCTCGACGGGCCTTCCCTCTCAGGCCGCTTCTCCTCCTCCTCCTCCTCCTCCTTCTCCTCCTCCTCCTGCTCCTTTTCCTCTTGCTCCTCAGATGATGATGGGGAGGCGTGTTTCATCTGAGGCGGCAGTGGCGCCTCGTCGACGGCGGGCCGAGGCACTAGGCCCTCGACGGGCCTTGCCTCTCAGGCCGCGTCTCCTCCTCCTCCTTCTCCTCTTCCTCCTCCGCAGATCCGTAGCCATGTTGGCTCAAGGCCAAAATGGTGTCCACTTCAGTTTCTCAGCGGGGTCGGCTCCCACAGCCGCAAGCAACTATACCATCCTCCTACAGTTCCAAGCCCCGCCAGTGCGCGGGCATGCCATGTGCCAAGAACAGCATTGCGCACTGCATTGCTGGCATCCGCTCCGTGATCTTCATGACCGCGCTGAGGCAGGTCGTGAACCTCTCGCTCGCCCCGCCGCTCATCTACGTTCGTCCAGCGCCCCCAGCTACGACACGGGCCACTGGATCCGAGCTGGGCCACACTCTTGGAGGCAGGTTTCGCAGCGTCCCCTTCAACACATCGCCATGGCAGCATCAGGCAGCCGCTTATCGCGCCCTTCCGACGGAACTGGCAGACCGCATTCTCACCCCCGTGATCTTCGACGGCAAGATGCTAGTCACTCCAAGAGCAGGAGCGGCGGCGACCGCAGTGGCTCCAACAGAAGGCAGGGACAAAGGCGGCATCGAGACCGAAGGGGTCAAGATAGGCGGCCCGACCGTGGCGATCGAGAGCGTGATCGTGACCGACGAGATGATAGGCGAGTACCTTTTCGAGCAGCCCCTCGCTCATCTGGACCTTCGGCATCACGCACGGACGCGCCTGCTGAACGAGACCCATAGCAGGCAGCTGCGACAGCATCAACACCGCAGCGGCACGCTGGAGCTAGTGGGGGACCTGCCAGACCACCTGGTCCTGAACACTTTCTTCTCTCTCCTCGAGCTGAACTCCAAGTTGCGCATGAGTTGGATGTTTATCCTGCGTTTCCTAACGATGGCGCCGCAGCTGCTGGCAGCGCTACCCACGTTGGTGGCCCACCTACCCCCAGATATTCAGCTCCTCCTCCTCAGCGCGCTGATCCTTCAGACCTGGAGCAAAGGCTGGCGGCGCCAGGCCAGGCGCAGATTGCGCGGGCGACGGCTCAGCTCACGGCCGCGGCAAACTCTCTCATCGCGCAGCAGCAGCAGGCCTTCAACGCACAGGTGCACGAGTTCTTGGCCGTCAGCAAACAGAATGCGGCGCACCCCGAGCTGCGCGACAAGAGCACTCACGAACTACATTCCAGATCAGACATGGTCGAGGCAGACCAGACAGCAGACCTACGAGAGAATCCCCGAGAGATCTCCCTGATCGTCTCGACAGGGATGGCAGGATGCGGGTCCTGGGTACGAAGCCTAATCTTGGGGGCCTGGGTGCTGGCATGCCAAAGTTTCCCAAACTTCGACCTTTCCGCGTGCAGCAACTCAGTGGGGCCCGCGACCAAGGAACCGAACCTACTCAGGGTACTCGTCGGCCTCCAAGCCGCGGGACCACTTGATGGGCTCTTCTGGCCCCCTGGTTGATGCCCTCCGACAGCCAGGCGGCCCAGTCCTTCCTAGCCCGGGTGATGAACTTTGTGTTAGTCGCCTCGAGGACCTCTTGGAGCCTAGCGCCGACGGCGACAATTTCTCGATCCAAATCGCCCGTGGAGGCCCCGTCCAGCCAGGAACAAGCCAGGCTACCCACTCTAACAAAAAGGTCCACATGGTCTCCACGATTGTCTCTGACAGGGGGGGGGGGGGGGGCTGCTCGCGACTTCAGCCAGAGCACGAGCGCCCTTGCCCGTGTGGGCCGACTTAATGTACTTCGCAAGACGGTTGGAGGAGGAGTTCAACCACCTCATACCGTGGAGCTCGGGGTAGCGAGGGGGGGGGGGGGGGCAGGCCCCGCCCCGGGGCGGGGCGCCACCGCAGGGCCACCCCCTTACCCCGAGCCCCATAGTAAGAGATGCTACAACCCACCACGTTGCAGAGCTCCCGCTCCGCGGTGTTCGCCCAAACTTTGTAGCACGTCGCTAACAAATAATCAAACGCTTCGGAATCCCCCCTCAAGGCCCGAGCTCGAGCCTTGTCCATCAGCGAAAAAACTTTACTGTAGCCCAGAGGTTGGGGCGACGGACCGAAAGGGGGATCCGCGGCAATCGGAGGGGTTTTCCTGAAGGGCAACGCGTGAAGGTTGGCCAGCGGGCAAAAAAACTGAACACGGACGGGGACATGCGGCGCAAAACTGGCCCCCACGTCGTTAATCGAGGCTGACTGAACCGCTTTAGCCAGCCCTCCAGAGACCACAAAATAATCATAGAGTTTGGGATCCCCCGTCCCGAAGCACGTAGGTCCCGAAGTCGAAGCAAGCTGGGCCTTCAAGTTACTGACGAACTCGGTGCCATGCAACACATCTGGCTCGTTATTGAAGTCGCCGCCCACGATTCAGGGAAGGCCCAGCACCGACAGCTCTGCCCCGAGAGCTCCCAGGACCTCGAGATTGCGGTCGCCCATTCCAGCAGAATCTTCCAGGTAACGGGAGGAGGCAAAGATGGACTGACCCCTGGGTGGCTGTGCAACCGCAGCGACGGCCCGATGAGGCCATGCAATCGAACCGTGGCAGAGACTCGATCAGCCCCATCCAGGCTCGGACTAGGATAGCCACCCCAGACGACGCCCCTCCCCCCCCCCCCCCCCCCCCCTCTCCAAGGGTGCATGGGGCCCAGACAGACTTCCAGCCCTGCGAGAAACACCACTGTGTGGGACTTGGTCTCCCGCAAGGAGTTTGCGTTCCCGGCCGAAAGGACATGGGCCGTGCACTGAGGCAACAATTCCTTCACAGACGACCAAGCGTTGCCGTTGATCGTTTCGACCACTAAGGAAAAATCCTCCGGGGGGGGGGGCCTCGGGGACGTCGGGATGGCTCGGAGCGACAGCTTTTTGAATTGTTATAAAGTTGCCCCTCATCAGGCCGAGGGGGCTGCGCGTGTGGCCTGGATTTAGGTTGCCCCGCCCCAGGCAGCGGGGACAGCGCATTACGCCTGGATGTGTCCAAACCATTCGAAAAGGGGCCGATGCCCTCACTCGCAAGATTGTTGATCTCGCCCTTAGCCTGTTGTGACTGGACTTCCCGCGGCAGCAGCGTGGCTTTCGGAATGAGACCGTGCACCATCGGACCTGCTGCCCCGCAGGGGGCGGTGGGATGGCTGGGAGGAAAACAATAAGACGAGAGGTGCCCTGCTCCAGGCAACAGGGACTGCTCAGAATGCTTGGATTGCTGATTCGCCGAGGAGTGGCGACGCCCCTCCTCAGCTCTCGCAGCGCACTGCGAGGTCCTGACCAGATTTCCGACACGTCCAGCGCCAGGTGGGGATGAGAGTTGAGCCCCCGTCCAGGGCCCCCCTGAGCCCAAAGAGTCCTTGGAAACTGCGAGCCCCCGCCAGCGTCTGCCGTGCCTGGCGGAGCTCCTTCCTTCAATGCCAAATGAAAGCTTGAAAAAGTTTGCTGGCGATCCCCCCCGCAGCTAGGTTCCACATGGCACGACACGACCTCACGAACTCGCTGTGGGGGGGGTTGCCTGTGCAGCCGTGATTCTGGCAGCCTCGGCGCGGACCCGCGCGAGCATGGCGTCAGAGTCTCCAGGTACAGGCGGTGTCCCAGGCGACGCCGGTTGCTCGGCGGCCTCGGCGGCAGCGGGAGCGGAAGCCGCCGCTGCGGCACCCGCTGCTGGAGCATCACCTTGCCCGTCGAGAGGCCCACCAGCAGCTTCACCAGCAGAGGTGCGGCGGCGCTTCTGCTCCAGACGAGCGGTCTGGGCAGCGTGGGCCTCCTTGGCCTCCTTGGCGTTGTTGGCCGCCTGGGCGAAGAGTTTCTTCGCCGTGGTGTGGAACTGCGAGACCAGAGTGTCGCGGCGCTTCTTGATCTCGTCCATTTCTTCAGCACAGATGTCGTCGTCGCCCGCGCTGAAGACCGAGCCAAGATCGATGTTGAATCCGTCCAGCCAACAAGTCCGCCAGGTGGATCGTGGGGACCGAGTGCTCGGCGGCGTCTGGCTTCGTGGAGGAAGCGACGAGCTTTGCTGTCTCCTCGTAGCTCTTGTCCAACTGGCCCAGCTCGATCGACATAGTGCGCACCAAGTCCCGCTGGGCTGCCAGCTGCGTCTCAAGCGTGGAGATCCGCTTGAGCCCCTTCTCCATGCGATTCCCGTGCTTGACCCTCTCACGCTGGATGCGAGCCAGGTGCTCTTCGGGACCAGGCTTGGGGGCAGAAGGAGCCCGACGAGCAGCGAGCTGGGCCCGAGCCTTGCCCGCAGCCTCGGTCCACCCCATCTTTTCGACCATCTTGATGAAGGACTCGAGCTCCTCCACCGACAGCTCCGCGTGCCTGGGGTCCTGCTGCGCTGCGCCACCTTGTAGCCCTGGGGGCTTGGCGCCGCCCTTGAAGAGCGCGGTCGAGCCACCGTTCCACGCGGAGCCAGTGGGTGCATTCCGAAGAGCTCCACAGTGCTTGCAGAAGAGGTACGACGGCTTGTTCTTGCGGCATCCGCAGGAGCCACAAGACCACTTGCCGCCAGGAAGGGGCCCAGAGCCATCGCCACGAGGAGCTTGAGGGCCTGGCCGAAGGACAGGCCACTCCTCAGCTTCACGCCACGGTGGGATGGGGCCGCCGCCTTTGCCTCCGTACGAGCCCCAGTTCGCGTGCCATGGGCGCCACGAGACCTTGGACTGGCCACCAGTGCCTTTGCCAGCCATTGCGAGAATGCCGTGGTGGCAACTGCTCCGATGGAGCGCGATACGAGGGTTGAGATCCCTCAGACTGCGGAAGAAGAAAGCCAAAACGGCCCGCAACAGCAGTGCGCCGTTCTGAAGAGTTGCTGTTGCAAGCGCAGGCAAAGCCTGAGCTAGAACGGCTCTCTTGAGCCAACATGGCCACGGATCGATCTTGAGTAGGTGAGGGCTTCCCTCAGGGCTACTGAACTTCATTCAAGCGTTGTATTTCCTTCCCGGAGGTTTTGCCAGGATCCAGAACCGCGCTGCCTTCCGTTTTTTTCATGCGTGCTCAGGCGTGCCCCCGGGATGCCTCTTATCTGGGTCTCCTTGGGCCCTGGCCATGGACCCCGTCCTTAGATGCCTGCGCGCAGCCACCCAGCTCCCGAAGGCGAGGCGTCGCAAGGGCGCGCATGGGGTCGCGCGGACGACGTCGTGGCGGCAACGCCTCGCCTTCGCGACCTGTTGAGGGTCTCACAAGTTATTCTGGACATTGAACGTTTTGCTTTTTCTCAAGCTCCAGGGAATGCCACGATTGTTCGCTTCCGGGCAGGCAAATGCTCTGCCCCCTGCTGGAAGCGCCCCGACTCGATTGAGCAATTCTTAGAGCGCGCGAGGCTTCCGCCACCCCGCCCCCATGACAGCCAAGGGTGGCTCCAGGCGTTTCGGGCGGCGCGTGAGAACGCGATGCTCGCAATGAACGGGTCGCGCCGCCCTCGCCCGCAGCGCATCTTTGCGCGCTCCCTTCGAGTATGCGCCTTCCCTGGTTCCTTCCCTATCACTCTCTGCAAGCGCCTTCGTGCGCGGCAGGTCACAATTCCCGGGGGGGCGTAGGTCGGTGGCGGGACGGTGGGAACACTGCAAGACCTGCCTCGCCACGCCCAAGCCTGCCTGGCTGTGGGGCATGTTCAAACCCTCTGCGGGGCATGGACGACTACGCATAGGCTGCGCATGGGCACCCCACCATCCACTTGTATATGGGGCTGCCAGCAGCGCGACGAAATCTCACGCCACTTACAGCGCCCGCGCATGTTTCATCATCTCGCCATGCACCAGCCATGGAGGAGGCGCCACTTGCCAGGATCCCCCTTCGCGCCGCTCGGCCTGGGATGGGATGCAGACTACGAGTGCGATGGCCCAAGGCTCACACTCGCAGAATGCCTGCGTGCCGTGGTGCTCGCATATCATATGTACCACAAAACCGATGTCCTTGGCGCGCGCGTGTGACATCAGAGGTGCAGCAGAGCTCGCCATGGAGCGATCGCTGCCGCTTTTCATAGTCCGTCTATCGGATTTGGGGATGCGGTGGTGGGACGTTCGTTTATGTGGGGTGGGGATTGGTCCTGGCCCTGTGAAGCCTCGTTGCTGCGGTCGAGGATTTCCCCCGCTCAAAGCGTCGCCCTGGTCTGCTGCGAAGTCGGCGACTCGGCGCTCTCGCACTCGCAGTGCCTCTCTGCTCTCTCTCGTGCGCGTGCGTGCGTGCGTGCGTGCGTGCGTGCGTGCGTGCGTGCGTGCGTGCGTGCGTGCGTGCGTGCGTGCGTGCGTGTGCGCGCGTGCGTGCGTGCGTGTGCGTGTGTGTGTGTGTGTGTGTGTGTGTGTGTGTGTGTGTGTGTGTGTGTGTGTGTGTGTGTGTGTGTGTGTGTGTGTGTGTTGTGTGGTGTGTGTGTGTGTGTGTGTGTGCGTGTGCGTGCGTGTGCGTGCGTGCGTGTGCGTGTGTGTGTGTGTGTGGGGGGGGGGGGGCTGGAAGCGGACTGCGGGTGGGGGTGGGTTCGATTCTCGTTTCCTTGCCTCTCGAGCTCCTGCGGCTGCAGCTCCAGAGTGGCGATCGCTTTCCCTCGGGCAGTCGCGGCTTCGCGGGCTCAGCAGGTGGCGAAAGTGGCTACGGGGCTCGCTGCCCCCAGGGAGGCCTGAAACATACCCTCGGCGCCGCCCTGATGGAGCCCGCGCAGGCTGGGCCGTCCGCATCGGCAACGTCGCCCCCCCCCCCCCTCCCCCCCCCTCAGATGTCGAGCGCGCTTGGCGCCCTTTTGGAGCGCGGCGCCCGCCAGCTAGTGCCGTATCTTCCTCCTCAGATGATGATGGGGAGGCTCTTTTCATCGCGGTGGCGCTGGCGCCTCGTCGCGGGGCGCGAGCTCGCGGCCCAGCAGCCCGTCTGCCCCAGCCGCCTGCCCCCCCCGCGCCCCTGGCGCCCGCCGCCCCGTCGACGCATCGCGAGTCGCGGGCTCGCCTCGAGGGCCCTGCCCGCGCTGGGCGGGGGGGCCTAGCCCTGCCGCCACCGCACTCGTGCGCCAGTGGCGCCACGCATCCGCCTCAGCAGGCGGCCGTTTCTCAGCCTCGCGAGGAATCCCTTGCGCGCTAGCCGTCGGCCTATGCGGCCAGGTGGCTACCCCGCGCCTCGAGCCTCGTGGGCCCTCTTGCGGCTGCCACGCCCTTCCTCCTTCGACTATGGCCAGGTCCGCGTCTGCCATGCTGCTGGCCGCGCCGTGCGCCATGTCCTTCGCCCCCCCACAGGAAGCCCCGGAACGCGTCGGTGTTCCAGCGCCCCCAGCGCTGCGCCAGCGTCGTGTCTTTGAACGCCGCGCACAGCGCGGATGCTCCGCCAATCCTCAGGCCGTGGGAGCCGAGGTAGTTCGGGCCCACCCCCTCTGCCACAGCCGACTGCATCACCGCGCGCTGGACACCAGATCACGCCACGAGCTTGGCGTCATCATGGGCGAAGAGCGGATCGTACATCCTCGCCCCTGGGGGCCTCTTGCGCGCCCAGCCCTCGTAGATCGTCAGCGCTTCCACGACGCATATGTGCCCCTTCTCCATTGACTCCGCTGTGACCTCCACCCTGGAGGGGTTGCGCCACTCCCCGCGAATGTATCGGTCGGTCTTACCAGCCCTGATCTTGAGGACGACCTCGTTCGCCTCGGGCCAATTCCTGCACGGCTCGCCTGCTGCATTCGGGGCGACGTCGGCTCCTCGCAGACCCTTAGCCGCTCGCGTAGCCGTTCTGGCCCCCGGGCACGTACTCGCTATAGCTCTCGGCAGGAAGAAGCAGCCTGTTGCCACCGCCGCTCAACGACCTCTCCGGCTGCAGCTTCCCCCGAATCCACCGCGTCATCTTGGGGGTGACCGGTTTCTTCCGCTTAGCGTCCACGTCTCGCCTTCTGAGCCCATCGATCGCCGTCCAGAGCCTTCTTGCCCCCGCCGTCAGGTCGCCCATGCCGAGGGCCAGGTGCTGGGCGCTGACCGCGCTCAGGCACTGCTCGATAGCGCCCGCCTTCCCTGCGCCCGCGCCTGGACAGGTGGGCGACAAACTCCAGCAGCAGCTCCTCGTCTGACTTCTTTTCTTCGCGTGCGCGACCCCCCGCAGCGAGCTGATTCCCCGCGCGCGGCAAAAGAGACCACCACCTCCAGCCCAGGCTGTGCGACTTGATGGCGGAGCTGGCCATCTTGGCCAACGTGAGATCCAATCTGGCCTTCTCCCAGTCCTCGCGTGTCCTGAGGTCCGCGAGGGCCAGGTCGCCGGCTGGGCCGCGCATATCCTGGACGTCCTTCGGCCCGAGCAGGTTCGGCGGCTGGCGCTGCACCGGGTCCGCGCCCTTGCCCTTGCATTTCTTCTCCTGAGAGGTGGCTCCCGCCCTGCGCCCCTCTGGCACTTCCAGCATCTGCGCCGCCGGGGCCCGGTCGAGCCATCCTCCCCTCTGATCGGGGTAACCCCAGATCCCAACTATCTTGTCCAGCTGCTCCCGCGCCTCCTCCTGCTCCAGGCACCCGCTTCTCCTGCTGTCAGCTGCCCCTCGGCTGTCGCGCCCGCCGTCGCCCGCCCGGTCGATCCCCCGGGCGAACAGCCTCAAGTGCGCACGGATGCTTCTCGCTCCTGCGCCAGCGCCGCCCGAGCCCCTGGCGTCGTTGAGGTAGCGCGCCGCAGCCTCCGGGTCTATGCCGTTACCGCCCTCTGGTCCTGGGCCGCCCCAGTCCTCGCCTCCTCCGATCACGGACCCGTGCTTCTTGGAGGCGAACTGTGAGGCCCTACTTTGCCTGGCCTCCCGCCTCCTGAGCTCCTCGGTCGCTTGCGCCCCCCTCTCCCCTCTCGATCCGAGTGGCCTTGGCGCGCATGGCGGCCATCCTCGCTGCCTCTTCCTCAGGGCTGCGCACCGCCCGCGCATCCCTCGCGACCCTGAGCTCTGCTTCGGGGCCTCGCTGTTCCCCGTGTCTTTTCCCTTCTGGCATCGGGAAAGGCGCTCGCCCAGCTGGCATCGAGAGGGCATCGCGCTCGCGCCAGGGGCGCGGCGGCGCCGAGCGGGCGGCCCGCCCTGGGACGGGAGTTCGTCCGCCCTCTTCCGGGGATCGGGGGCGTGACGTCTTGAGCTGCTGATGGAGCCTGGACCGCGGTCACGGGGTTGCTGCCATCAGCCTGGCGTTCGGCGTCTCTGCTCGCCAAGTCCCGGCGCATGCGCCCCAGTGCCATCCGTTCCTGCCATCCCTGCCCATCCCCCTCTGAAGCGGGTTCCCCCTTGACGACGGGCCCCAGCCTCCGCGCCCTCAGTCTGGCGCGGGGCTCCGCTGAGGGGAGGAGGGGCCGCGTCCTTGCACGCACTGCCCTTGGTTCGCCGTTGCCTATGCGGGCGCCCCGTTCGCCTCCTAGCGCTTCCTGCGGGCGCGCGTCTCGGGCGAGGGCGGCGGGCGCACCTCGCCGGTGCCGTTGCTGCCCAGCTTTGCCCCTCCCTCCCAATTAAATCCTTACCTTCCTCCTCCCCCCTTGTCCCCCCTCCTCCCCCTCCTGCTGCTGGCCCGGAAACGCGAGACGGCCAATATCATGTATGGTACGCTCTTGCCCTGTAGGCTTGGCGGCACCGCGGGCGGTTGTGGTCAAATGGGAGGACCCTCGACAGTCCCTGTAGACACCGGACAGCGGAGATTATGCAATGATGTGTAGATGAGTGTTGCGTTGTAACGCATCAGACACAGAGAGAGAGAGAGAACAACAAAAAAACAAGAGAGAGAGAGAGAGATCGTGCATGCAATATTGGACGACTCCTTCAGTGGCCGAAAACAGAGCCCATGGCCCATGTAATCTTTGCACGCATTTTCGCTACGCGCCCCCCCCCGCCTCTCATTCCAAGCGGCGACCAGGGGGCTCTGACCCCGACGTCGGCCCCGAATATATATATATATATATATATATATATATATGTGTGTGTGTGTGTGTGTGTGTGTGATATTGCTGGTATCTGGGGGAGGGTGGAGGGCACCCAGACCAGCAGGGTCAGCTCAGAAAGGGCTCACCTGCGCTGGATCGCACCTGCCACTTCACTACAGGCCACGTGTCCCGTCCATGGACTAAAAACTAGAGGCCCCCAGCCCGCCCAAGGGGGGTCAGGTTATCACATGGCCTAGGGAGCCGACGGAACCACGGCTGGGCGAGGGGGGCGTCGCCAGGTTTGACGCAAGCGTACCAGATCTTGTATTGATGCTCGCCCCTTTGAGTGCATGCCTTTGGGGGTTTCCTGGGGCAGGTGCGGCCTTCATCAGGCTTGGAGGTCACGAGCGACGAAAAGGCGCGCCAGATTGACGCCGCGGTGGCGGCCAGAGAGGCGCAGCTCAAGAGGGAGGAGAGAGGCACACCCGGATCCCAACGGCAGGAGGAGGAGGAAGAGGAGGAGGAGGAGGAGGAGGAGGAGCAGGAGGAGCAAAAGGAGGAGGAGGAGGAGGAGGAAGAGGAGGAGGAGGAGCAGGAGGAGGAGGAAGAGGAGGAGGACAGACGAGTTCACGTAACTGAAAGGAGTGTTCTCGGGGATTGATTGGATGCTACACAAGGGTGGCAAGGTTTCTAGGGTGAATAGTTGGGAGGAAGACCAGTGGGAGCACGAACGCGAAAAGGGAACACAGAACCGCGAGGAGGGACGGAGGAGGAGGAGGAGGAATGGAGGAAAGGAGGACACGCATTGAGGAGGAGGAGGAGGAGGAGGAGGAGGAGGAGGAGGAGGAGGAGGAGGAGGGTGTAGGAAACGGAAGGAAGAGAAAGTGGAAGGGGGAGAGAAATACGAGGAGGAAGGGGAAAGGGGAAACGAGGAGGAAGAGAACGAGACCGAGGAAGATGAAGAGGATGAGTCGGAGCAGGAAGTGGAGAGGCAGGAGAAGGGGGAGTGCAGAGGATTGAGCAGGAGGGTGAGGAGGATAATGCGGTGGAGAATAATGAGGAGGATGAGGGGACGGCGGAAGGAGAGAGCAGGAGTAGGAGGGGGAGGACGACGACGAGCAGAAGGAAGAGAAGGAGGAGGAGGAGGAGGAGGAGGAGGAGGAGGAAGAGGAGCAGGAGAAAGAGAGGGCAGATGTGGAGAAGTAGCAGAACGAGCAGCATGAGGAGGCTGCGGAGAGGCAACACAATTCGCAACATCCTCATGCACACATCGTACGTCTACATCTCTGGGTGCTCTGTATGGACCGCGGCTATCTGGAGGCCTTCGGCACATTCCTCCATTGCCTGGGCCATAGTCAATGGAAACATTGGATGCCTCTGGGGGCCGTCTGGGGGGCCTCTTCGAAGCCAGGCCTGGTGAGGACCCCTTGGTGGCATGTTGGAGGCACCTCTTGGAGAGCTGCTGGCTGTTTTGGGGGCCATCTTGGGATGAGGAGTCCAGAGAAAGAGAGCTTCCTGGGATGAAGAGCTTCGAAGGTCACTTCGAGTTCCTCTGCTTGGGGGTGCCTCGGGGGCCCTTTTGGGGCTCTCTTGGGAGTCCTGGGGATGTATTGGGCGCAGTTCGGCCCCCAAAGGCGAGCTTACGAACAGTACACACCACTTGTAAAAAAAAAACCGAATCACGCACACCTTGGGGTGTTCTCTAAAACTCACGCTGCGATGGTCCTGCATCGCTTGCGAACGTCCGAAAACTTTTGTAACTTGAGGAGGTCTTTGTTCATTCTTGACGCTGCGCGTATCCCCGCCAGCTCCCAGGACACCCCTGCCGTCAGCTCCCCTTCAGCTTCGCGGCTGCTTTGTGAGCGGGCCGGCCGGCCTGTGCCTGTTGTAGCTAATTCGCTTCGTTCGTGACCCGGACGTTGCCTTCGCCGCCTGACCCTTGTCTCGTGGCCGCTGACCAAAAAGTATCCCCGCCAGCGTTACGCAGTCTGGCCCAAGCCATCTGGTGGGCCTGCTCCCCTCGGGGCAACCTCCCACCGCCCAAGGGGGCGCCCGGACGCTGCGCGGTGGGCTCGCGGCCCTGGGCTCCCTCGGGTCCCCCAGCGCGCGCCCGCCATGCCAGCAGCGGCGCAGACAGGCAGCGCGGGCCTCAGCTGGCTCAGTCAGCCCACCCTGGACGGCACCGATGGAAGGCGGGGAGATCGACCGATTTAGGCGCAACGAGGGGGACGGGGGCGACCGCAGTGCAGGGCCCAGGGGCCCAGCCCCCCCAGATCCTTCCCAGACCCAGATCCCCCCTTGGGCAGCCGTCCTCCCCCACACACACAGGGTAGACCAGGATCCAGTGCTGACGGAGACAACGAGTCCTCAACTCAAAGCGGCCGTTAGCTGCGACCCTGGATCACCTCGGGCCCCCAGCCCCCCTGGGTGCGCCGGCCACCGCGACAGCAGTGCTGCCAGGCAGCACGGGCCTCAGCTGGCCGCAGTCGGCCCACCCTGGACTGCGTCGATAGAGGGCGGGGAGATTGACGGGTCTGGCCGCTTCGAAGGGGACGGGGACCAATCAGTGCAGGACCGGGGGGCCCAGGCACTGGATCTGGCCGAGCCCCCCCCCAGACACCATCCAGACCCCGATCCCCCCCGAACAGCCCTCCCCCCCCCACGCGCGGGGTAGACCAGGATCCAGCGCTGATGGCGACAATGAGACTTCAATTCAGAGCGGCCGTTAGCCGCGACCCTGGGTTCCCGCGGGGAATAGCAGAGACGACGGGTGCGAGGCAGAGCCCCGACGAAGACCGCCCATCCGTATCTCATGCGGACTGCTGTCGTGCTCCTGGTGACCAGATGCCGATAGCGCATCAGACGGCAGCCAGCCGTCACCCTGGAATTCCACTTGACATCGAAGCGGAAGAGGCCGACGGCCACCCTGGACAGACTGAAAGAGAACCGAGAGCGGCCGTTCGCCGCATCCCTGGAACGTCCTTCCCATCTGAACCCGCCGAGCAGTCCGCCAACAGAGACAGCTCGGGGGGGCCCGAGAGCAGCCACCGTGGGGGCCGGCGGGCAGAATCCCGGGAGCCCTGGGGGGCCTCTCTCCGCCGCCCCCTCGCCCCCCCTACCCACCCTTCACAGCCCCCCTCCGCGGCAGCCGCCCCGACAGGGGCAGGTGGATCAGAGAGAGAGGAGGGAGGGAGAGAGAGAGAGAGAGAGAGAGAGAGAGAGAGAGAGAGAGAGAGAGAGAGAGAGAGAGAGAGAGAGAGA